>OZ007572.1:61597647-62127647 GCA_963931925.1 Onchidella celtica
ACTAATACTGCATGTCAAATTTTAAAAAAAGAAATGAAGATCAAATGCAAATCATCACTTTATGCATATATACATCCATACTGCTTTTGATAGTTAAAAAAAGTACAATATTATACAAACTGGCAGGTCGAACAGATCAACAGATAAAATAATCAGTCAACATTACCAGGTAATGATCAACGGAGAAGCATTGTCTGTATGTTAACAAATGTAATTTTAAAAAATTTTTTTCATTATTTGTGAAATGAAGCAAACAAGAATTAACAAAACAAACATTCAACCAAGGCCAGTTGTTTTTAAGAAAGTTGATTCGAGAATACATCTTTTAAAAAGGCAATCTGGCAACCTGTATATCGATAGGTATATCGATTACTGCTCCATCGTTTACAAGTTCACCGAAATTGGGTTCATCGATTACGGGTTCATCGATTACGAGTTTTTTTTTTTTTTTTTGAGGGAACATAGAGCTTATAATTTGAGGGAACATAGAGCTGAGGAAACATAGAGCTGACCCCTACCTTTAGTATTATAACCAGAAACGGAAATCTGATACAGTTATGATCTAGCCCAGCAGTCATAAGGACTGGTGGATTTTCTGAGGGGTTCATTTCGCCTGATGTCTTATAGTTGCATATTCTCCTTTTTATTTATTTTTTTTATTTGTTATTGTTGTTGTTTTTTCGTTGTGAAACTAGAGCTGAACGTCAGCGGTCAGGAATAAATAAAGGAAGCAATCAGGAGCAAATTAAATTAACAATGATTAGGTCATAGAAAGCAGAAGTACACCATAGGATAATGCTCCCAGTCATCCTATGGCAACAAAAGGATTATGAATACACAACATTGAATCGAAAGTACAAGCAATCACGAGTTAGTTGATGGCAAAGACAAACCTTTTTTTGTTTTCAAGTTTTACAACAGGATATGAATAGTAACAAAGAACTGAACTCACCATGACTACTCTTACAAGCTGCTTAGCATAATCATTTGGTGCAAGTATTTCTTGCTCAGTTAGAACATCATTCAGTCGGTGCTCTGTTGTGTCAAGGCATAATGTGAAATTGTTTAATGCCTCGACCGTGTTGTTCGTGAAAATGTCACATACAGCTGGCCAAGTGAAAACACAGGCTTAGGAAGCTACATTGATATCTGAACACAGTGCTATTCTTCTTCAGGCAGATGGTCTGAAAATGAAGAATTCCGAAAGTCTTGTTACACAACAGCAACGACAAAAATTCACTTAAAGCAGGTATTCTGAATCCATTGTCAACTTTGCAGGAGGTCGGTGTAGCTTATTTTAACGATGCCACCAGAGAGGCTGTCCACAAGCATGCAACTTTTGAGACTGGGAGCATCTCAGATAGATCGTTTTCGCCAATTATGGATCCCTGGCCACATTGGCATCAAAGGAAATGAAACAGCAGACACCTTGACCAAAGAAACACTAACGGCGAGTTCGATGAGCAACACCATACCAGAAACTTACAAACAAATATTTAGAAAAGTGATAAAAAAAACAACAACCCTTATCACAGGCCTCTGCTAATAGACAGCTCCAAAGACAAAGAATGAGTCGGAGCCACCTCATTCTCATATCAGATGGCAGAAAGAAATACCCCAGTCTCAACCCCACAAACCCCTGCCTTTGATGCTGAAATTCATGCAGTGAACTTGCCCTTAAGCCCTACGTCCAATTCCCAACCAGGGCGCTTTATTATCTTCTCTGATTCACTGTTTTGCCTCCACTTAAAAATACAAAACAAACCAAATAAAAAGTAAATATCCATGAAATCAATAAACTACAGTTACAATGTCTTCACACTCTTTCCAAAGGGGAATACCGAACCTGTTCTGTTAGATCCCTTGCCATAGTGACATCGAAGGAAATGAAACAGCAGACACCCTGGTCAAGAAACATCGAAGCTTGCACCAGAAGAATTGAAAATATCACAATCCAATTTTAAACCTGCTGTTCAGAAATTCACTAAATCGAGATGGAAGGAAAGATGAGATGAACTTTCTTCTGTGGATTTTCTTTGGAAAAATCTCGTGTCGTTGAATTAGTGTTGGAAGCGTCACTTCTCAGGTTTTTTTGGTTTTTTTTCTAATGGGAGGGGGGTGGGGAATCACCCACCACGATCGTTCTGCCACACAACATACCGTAAAAACAAAACTAGACACATGCACTCCTCTCATTTCCCTCGTTAAGCAATTAGCATGAACAGCTGATAGCGCTTCGCCTCAGCTTGCCCCAAACCGAGAAGTTTGTTGATCCTTTGTCGGAGAGCGCTCTCGTTCCGCCTGCTCTCGCTCGAATCTGGCAGCCGTAGAGATACGTACAAATTGATTGAACTAGAGATACTCAGTGGTATCGTTTGTATTAGATCAAAACTCCATCAATGCTGTGTTGGAGATTTGAGCCAGTCTGTCGGTTTCTCTGTTGGTTCCTGGGTGGTAAAGAGCGCACGGGATAGTTAAATACCAAGCTTTTGTAGGCCTTCATTTTGGATGTATTCTGAGAGTTGTCACAGTTTTATGTTTCAATCAAGTGCATCATGATTGTGTATTTCCTTTTACACAGAGAATAATTGAAATCGTGAGTGTGACGTCATCTATTGTAAAGCCTTTAGGATTTGAAAAGACTGTCTACCTTGATAAAATATATACTTTTATTGAAGGATTTTACTTATTTCTACATAACTCTGCACTGAAAATAACCTTTTGCTAAGGCAAGTAATAAAAGCACGTCAGGCAAAGTTTCAACGATTTTCATCCATCCGTTTTAAACAATTCATGTATTGCCAATTTAGCTGGCCATGACTTTTGAGACCACTTTTTAAAATATCCTTTCACTGGTCTGTTACAGAATCAGTGTTCAGTCCATGGCAATGATGTTATGACTAGTCTTTTTATTTAGCCTTTGTTTGCTTTTGTCATCTTTATTGGGGAAGTGGGGGAGGGGTGTGGAAGCGGCTTGTTTCTAGTTTTCAAAGGATTTTTTTGGGGAAATTCAAACTCTCAGAACGACGATGAAAGCTTGGGTCTCGCACCACCGTTCTGCCACACAATCATCACAAAACAAAACTGGCCACTCCTCCCCACCCCTTCGTATAGAAAGATGCATCAACAGCTTGCCCCAAACTTTCCGCTTTGTTTAGCTTTCAATTCGCCACACTTCATTAACCATGTGCGCCGTTGCAGTTGTGACTCTAATGTGTGAAAAAGTAAATCTTAGTGATATCTCCAATTATAGGAAATTCACAACAGACAAAGGTAAGAAAAGATCTGTGGCGAGGGGGGGGGGGTGAAAAATGATGGATGTTGCTGGCAATGACAAGTTGTATTTTATTAGTACACTAGTTGTAAGTAAGTGTATAAACTGTAGCAGGCAGCAGGGAGCGGAGAGCGTGAATGGCCGTGCCTTTTGTTTGTTTGTTTGTTTTTAATGTTTCCAAAGATTGTTTGCATGGTTCTTCTATGTATTGTGAATTGGCTGTCAGGCCTACAGTAAACTTGAACTTGTGTTTAGTAAGCTCTTTGGCTCCCATCCTTCTCTCTATCTCTCTCTAATATTCAACAGCCTTGCTCAGAACTCATGCGCGGCAGAACACTATGCACTAACTGTACGCTTGTCAAATACAAGTCTCCCGGTGCGGTGGCTTATCAAAGGGAGTGCAAAAAGAGTTCATTGTACTTTACATTTTTACAACTTTTCTTTTATACATAAGTGAAACCTGAAGACATAAGGTCGGTACAAAAGCTAGTGCGTTAGATTAGTTGAGTGTTGAGAAAATTAACTTTATAATTTTTGAAACTGTTGTGTAGGCTGTAGGATCAAGCAAAAAATAGCTCAAAACTGCATCATAATGAAGTACTCTCGCCACAAATTGTGGTTTTTTTTTCATGATAAGATTATTATTATTATTATTACAAGTATTGAACCCGCGAAATTCGCGGGGGGGGGGGGGGGGGAGTGAAAAGTGTTGTGAGTAGGTCTGGGGGTGGCTGCAATGGAGGGAGCATTACTTGACCGTTGGCACAGCAAAGTGCAGCAAGAACCAAGAATGTTATGGATGGACTCGGAAGCACGGTTTCATGTAAAGACATGATGAAACGTGGACTTCAAGATCTAGATCTAGAGCTAGCCTAGATATCTGTTAGTAGATGATCTAGATCTATTATAAAAATTGAAAATCTTCATCAACGTACCTGAACAAATGGATCATCACGAATGTTATGGATGGACTCGGCATGTTTTTGCCACACTGTCACTGCAGCAAGAACCACGAATGTTATGGATGGACTCGGAAGCACGGTTTCAAATTTGGGGAACCGGACGTTGAGATCGCACGGTGGACCGCAAATTCAGTGACGTCATGCCACATAAAAACTCACGCCCGGATGGTATTTATTTGGAACAAATGCAAATTTGCGTAGTTCAAAAAAATACTTACGGAGAGTGTTCAGCAATGAGTGTAGCAAGGAATCAACTTCAGACCAAAAGAAATTTGTATGCAAAATTTGAGCTCGATTGGTGCACAGATAGCCGAGCTACGGCTTTTACAAAAAAAGCGAGTTTTTTTTTTATAATAGATTATTATTATTATTATTATTATAATTGTTGTTGTTATTATTAATATTCCCGCAGAAAAGTCACGACCACCGGACTTTTTTGCAGTGGAAGGTGTGGTTGGATGCCAGTGGAGCACAGGATCTTCATTAACGGCAATAACTCTGGCACCGCATTCTATCCCAGTCATCAGCCCTCTGGCCTCAGCTGATGGACTGAGTGACAGGGTACTTTATTGCTTTCCTCTTGCATTTGTTAGCATTGCGAAATGGTTGGAATATAGGGGCAAGAACTGACAGATTTCTATGTTATCTTTATTCTTTTTAGTTTTTGTGTTAAATTGTCTCACAAAATATGTTTATTGGTCAAATCAGTGTAATCATGATTTATCAAAATCATAATAGGGTTCAATGCCACATTATTCCTAGTTGGCTAATTTTGTTATTTATATAGAGTAACCAATAGCCACAAGTGCACTTTGCATATCTTTGAGCCCAGTGGTCGGCCTACCAACTCCACATCTTTTGGCACTGAGGGCTCCTCAAAGCTAACCCAGCAATATGCAACAGAGAAAAAAGATAACAGTATTAATTCATAACTTTATTAGTATGATTCGCATCGGAAATTCCTCCAAACAAGGCCAGAATATGAATGATAAAAATGTATTAAATTAATTAATTTTCAGATCAAAAAGACGAAAAAGTATATCAGCCACATAATATTAGGTTGGTAAAGAAAATCAGTAATATCGGGCTTTCATCATCATCATTGCCTTTCTCACCCTGGATCAGGGTATAGGCCACCAACAAACACTTTCCATCCCTCTCTATCATGGGCCAGCCTCTTTACATTATTCCAAGTCTTTCCGCTTCGTTGCACATCATTTTCTCTGGCTCTTCTCCACGTTCCGCGCGGCCTTCCTCTTGATAATATCGGGCTTTAATTTTTTCCATGTACAAAATTTGTAAAGTTTTACAGAATTCTCCACATTTTCAGTTAGTCAAACAATGAATGCTGTATTTCCAAAGCCGAACACCTCAAGCTGTTTTGAAAGAACTCAAGATCCCAATTTTGTGTGTTCGGTCAGGTGTTCTGCTGCAAATATACTTGAACTCTTTATAAAAAAAAAACATCCTTGATAATTTATGTACATGATTTCCAATACACTATTAATAGTAACATCATTTACAACATCCTCTTCGGTATGTTTCTTTCGCAGAAAAGATATCCGAACTTTTTCAGGTTAGTATCACCTGTTATGCACCAAGCGAAGGCAATGATGAAATTCGTGATGTCACAAGGGTGGAAATATATTTCTGTTTTGTATCCACAACGCACTTACGGTGTATCGGGCTACAAGAGCATTAAGAGATTCGCAAAATCAATGCGGATTTGTATTGATGCTGCCATCTCTATGCCTCTTATTAAAGAAAAGATATATTGCTGGCATCTGGTGGAAAGCTTGATGAAGGAGCACAAAGCACGTGTGGTTATTGTATTTGGACTTTACGAGAACACACATTGTATTTTAGATGCTGTGAAAGCTCTTGGATTGGAGAGAAAAATTGTCTGGATTGGCAGTGATACATGGACGAGCCTTTTTGCAGCAGATGATAATCACAGGTTCGTTCCTCCTGCATTTTTTGTCTTCTCATACCCAGACGTAGATATACCAGGTTTTGTAAAGTACTTGAAAACGATACAAGCTAACACAACGAAGAATCCCTGGATTCACACTGCACTGGCAGATCTCCACATCTGCGGTAACAGGCCTTGCAATATAACCCAGATTTTACTTTCTGTCACACCATCGCTAGAGTTATCCATCACTTATGACGTGATGTATACGTATGCTCATGCCCTGAATAATTTGATACGCTATAAATGTTCGAATGTCACAAGAGCCAAAGTTAAAGAATGCGTATGTCATCACAAACTAGAACTGATAAACTTCATTAAGCGTACCAACTTTCGTGGCGTAACTGGTGACATTGAGCTTGGCCACACGGGATCACTATCAAGCAAATACAACATCCTACAAGCTAGTAAAAACGATGCAGAGGAGCTGTACCCCAAACTTGTTGCAGTTTATGATATAAGAAGCGACGTGTTGTTTCAGATAAGTCGAGACATATGGAAAGATTTCGGTAATGTGGTGCCCAAATCAAGTTGTACTGAACCGTGTCGACCTGGTGAGATCAAACGTGCGTTCGCCTGTTGTTGGATCTGCACTCCATGTAAAAAATATGAAATCGCAACTGAAAATTACACACAATGCTCACAGTGTCCGAGGCATCAAAATCCTGATCCTGCTACTGGACTGACTAAATGTAAACAAATTCCTGAAAAGTTTCTTCTCCTTATGTCTCATACTGGGGTCCCCGCCTTGGTATTCTTGACTGCAGCCAGCATCGTGATTATCACGGTTATTTTCATTGCGTTTCTCTCAAACAAAGATCACATTGCAATAAGAGCTTCGAGCCTGGAGCTGAGTTTATTACAAATGATCTTCATATTAATTGGTTACATTGCGGTAGTGATGCTACTGCAGACACCATCGACGGCTGGATGTTCTTCGGCATTCAGGCTCTTGTCGTTCAGCTTTAATACGCTGTATGAGGCTACTCTGTTAAAAGCCATTCGGCTGAACAGGATTTTCAATCGGCGCAGACGAATGAAAGAGAGATTAAAATTCATCAGTGGGCAGTCGCAAGTAGTGGCAATGGTTGGTTTCACTGTGGCAGAGGTGAGTGACTGATGTGTTGTGTCCTTCGCGCATGTCTTATTTAAATGTGAAAGCAAATGCAAACAGGTAGATCCAACCCTGCAGTTCACACATTTCAGGCAACAGAACAACCTCACACTCGTTTTGAGATGATCAGCTTCTTATCTGTAACTGGCAACACCAGAACGAGTGAGTTCCATTTAACCGATACTAAAATTACTATTTCTGAGAAAGCTTGACTGTAAAGGTGAGAAAAGTAATCTACTTTTGCAAATACAAGAGATAAATGAATTAAAAGCATCTTCTTTCATCCAAAAGTGACACATTTTTTGCTTCTTTGGAGGTTTGCTGTAATGGGCAATCACAAAGCGTTTCTTTGGACGAAAGAATATCGGTGACTGAAGATAATATGTGGAATTAGAGACTTGTCAGACTGTGGCCATGATGTTTTTTGTTTCTTTTTCAGGTTGAGAAACACCATAAAAAGTCTAAGTCAAGTAATCTTTTGTATATTTTGCCCAAGATAAAACACTGCCGTATTTTTGTAAGTCTAAAGTAAGATCTAACACGCTGGGCAGGTGGATTCTCATTTGACAGTGGAAAACCCATTTGTCGTAAAAGTCACTAAGTAGATTTTTAGCTTTGCTTTTCATTCCATTAAAGAGTTGGCTAAGGGAAAGAGTGTTACTGATTGGTTTTTTTCCTCTCTCACAAGCCAGAAAACTGAGCATCCTTTCCCCGTGGTTTGTTGCCACTGTGCTTTTGCATAAACAAAAATTTAGCTGCAGGCTGGAATGTTTCCTATCTTAATGATAAATCCATGATCATCTTGTCTACAATAAACATTGATTATTCAGCGTATTCAGGTGGTCAGACAAAGATTACTGTGATAACCCCGGTCGAAACTTTCTTATTGTATTCTTTCTCTAAAAGAAAAAAATGTATTATATTATTCGGCATTCTTTCTGTCAATTTCCTATCCCGATAAACATGAGAGAGGGGAAGTCGGGGTTGCTATTTTCAGTCATTCCAATTGCAGTAGATACTGCGATGGGCGAGGGAGTCGCTTAAATCCAGACAATCGCAGTTTGTAGGGTCCTAGTCCTGCGGGCTAACAATGTTATCGGCAGCCCTCGGCGACCCCTCGTGTGCTAGTTTTTACTTCTCTCTCTGATGTCTCGTTGTGTGACGTAATTGTTTATTGTAGGTCAGTCAAGAACATACGATATCATTCATGTAGGAATAGTTGCGCTAGGTTGGCCTTGGAGTGACGCAATTCTGTGACGTGTCTAAGTGCGATTAGGTGGCCTTCATGCATCCCGTAGTTTCTGGATTTTCCGTTCGTGAAGGTTCTATCTGGATGGGTATATGGGCATTTTTCAAACTTTAGGCAGAAAAGGTTCATGGTACTGTCAAAAATTTTACATCAACCTACAAAGCCCTGCCTGTATGGGTAGTTAAAGGGACATCACAACTTTCCTGATGTAGAATATTGAGACTTAATTCCTTCAAGTTATTGCTGTACTCTGTGTTGAAGTTTGTTACCTACTTTATAGACTCACTTCTGTAACAACACTTTTAACAGGTCTCTGAAAATGAGTACGAGTCCAGTTCCTATAAATTTTGATAATGTTTAAATATATTGATGGAAAGAATAAATAAATGCAATTGGTTTCTTTACTGTGGTCTAATTATCACTTTTAAAGCCATTTTATTGATGTTAACGTCAAACACATTTTTAGAATGAGTTCATCAATTTGGATAAGTTTTGCAAAAAAGGCACACAAAGAAAATTTAATCACTTGTTAACAATGGTGTGGATAGTACTTTAATTCACTAAAAGACTGAGATGGTAGCGACATTAATAACAAAATGATTGACGATTATTGGTTGTGTTACAGGAGTGAGTGGGGCGTTACAGGAGTGAGTCCACTAGTGCGAGTGTATTTATCTCAGCAGTAGGATTAATTAATAATAATAATAATAATACATACATTTATATAGCGCCAGGACTAAAACATTAAAAGCTCTAGGCGCTGTACACAGTAAAAAAATCATAAAAGCACATTCAAATAAACTTACACACACACAGACAAACTAGTTTTATACATCCATAGCAAGCTATAAAATTCAGTTTTTAAAAAGAAATGTTTTTAACCTGTTTTTAAATATGTTTAGAGAGGCAGAATTTCGAACCTCTTGTGGTAAAGAATTCCACACACAGGGACCAAAACAACTAAAAGCTCTATCTCCGTAATTTGATGTTTTACACCTGGGAACAACCAGTTTGTTTTCTGTAGTAGATCTTAAAAATCTATCAGACACATGTTTTTTCAAAAGTTCCGAAAGATAGGAGGGAGCTGAACCTTCAATACATTTGTAAACCAAAACTGCAGCTTTAAATTTTATTCTGTTTTCAACAGTAAGCCAGTGAAGTTGGTCAATAAGGCTTGAGGCAGATTCTCTTTTTGATTTTCTAAAAATCAGTCTAGCTGCATTATTCTGAATTATCTGAAGGCGTTTTATTTTGTTGCTCGGAATTCCAAAGAGCAGAGAGTTACAATAATCAAGCTTTGAAAACATAAGTGAAGTGATAAGTATTCGAGTTGCCTCTTGGGATATGAATGGACGAATAGAGCTGATGTTTTTTAATTGAAACATTAATGATCGACATAATGAACTTATTTGATTTTCCATGCTGAGATCTGATTCTAAAATTGTGCCTAAGTTTTTAACTTTATTCACGTTTGCTACAGTGCTTTCACCAATATTTAATTTTACATTTTTAATTGCAGTAATTAGTCTTTTCTTTCCAATAATCATAACTTCTGTTTTGTCTTCATTTAGCTTTAGTTTGTTTTGGTTCATCCATTCTTTTGTGTCCATAATACACTTTTCACTATCTTTTATAACACTGTCAACATGACCTAAAGTCGTACCAGGGTGATATAGTTGAACATCATCAGCATACTGATGGTAATAAAGACCATGATCTTTAAAAATATTAGACAGGGGCCCAATGTACATAATAAAGAGAGTGGGACCTAAAACTGAGCCTTGTGGAACACCATATGGCAGTATGTATTCTTTTGATTTTATGTTATCTGTTACAACAATTTGTTTTCGGTCACATAGATAGGACCTGAACCATTTCAGAGCTATACCAGAGATCCCATAGGTTGCTTCTAATCTGCAAAGAATAATTTCATGATCTATAGTGTCGAAGGCAGCTGATAGATCAAGAATGCTTAAACACGAAACCAAGCCCTTGTCCAGTAATCCAAACAAATCATTAACAATCCTCAATAAAGCAGTTTCAGTGCTACAATTTGCACGATATGCTGACTGGAATGATTCACAGAGAGCGTTATTGTTTAGATGACCAAGTAGTTGTTTTAAAATTACTTTCTCTAAAATCTTTGATAAAAATTGAAGATTAGATACTGGTCTATAGTTTTTCAAGTTTTCAGAGTCAAGATTAACTTTCTTAAGCAAAGGTTTAACGAGTGCAACTTTATAGGTCTCTGGCACAGCACCTGTACATAAAGAAGTGTTAATAATTTTTGTGATGGATGGTAAAAGATCAGGTAAGCATTTTTTTAACAAGTCTGTGGGCATGGGATCTAGTTCACATTGCTTAGTAGCAGCAGAACAAATTATGTCATTGATTTCATCACTGGTAACTTCACTGAAACAAGAAAGATTATTCCCAACAAATACAGAATTTTCACTAGTTATATCACAACTACTTAAATTGTCTCTAATTTTTTCTATTTTGTCCATGAAGAAGTCCCCAAATGCATTAGGCAGATGTTCCTTTTCTATTGAAGTTGGCAGGTTGATCCTTTTCTGTTTGCCCAACAAATCATTGGACAAATTGAAAAATTGTTTTGAATTTTGAATTTCACAAAACCTTGAGTTGTAATAGTCACATTTAGCTTTTCGAATGGTGTCATTCACAAGTTTCTTATGGTGAATGTATATTTCTTTGTCAATTTGTAACTTTGTTTTCTTCCATTTCCTTTCTGCTCGTCGCCTGGCCTGTTTTGCTGCTTTTGTTTCCAACGTGAACCATGGTGATGGTGTCCTGTCGGTCACAGTCCTTGATGTTTCCGGAGCATGACTGATACATTTCAAAATTGTGAAATAAAACATGAAAATATTCAACAAAGGAATACTGGCGAATACAAATCAATTTATTCTCATGTCAATATTATCCAAATTCCGTGTTTTCTTGATGATTTGTTAGGCTGAACTTTAATGTTTTCTGCAAGGAGGAGGGACTTCGTTTTTGTTCTTTGAGAAAAGGGTTGTTTTCTCAGCTGGGTAGTTTTCAGTGTAGCTCTTTCTAATCTCTTTCCCAAGGTTTTGACACGCCTTTTGGAGGACTCCATCTTCCTTTCCAGGTCCACGACATACTGTTTTAGTGATTTATTTTCTTTTGCCTTCGCTCACAATGATTTAACTTTCTGCAGTGACAGTACACATGATGATGACGACTGAGCACTGGAATGTTCACACTTTGCTGCTACCTCAGCCATAGGGCTTTGTGCAGTTTTGATTTTGTGATATCTTTCCCTCCATGCTTTTTTCTGCTTTCTGTGTTCTCTTGGTGTCATGTCCTTGACAAGCTTTTTCTGGCCTCCTGCTTTGTCTTTCTCACACTTCTCGTGTTCAGCCTTCAATTCAAATAGGCTACTCTACGATCTGGATCTGCATTTCTCTTTTCACGGAAATGCTGCTGCCGTTCAGCACTGGAGAGAGGAGCAATTAAATTGTTCTTGATCTGTGAGGAAGTCAAATAAAAAACGCCATAAATAATAACTTTTTAAATTTTTATAATTGCAGTAAATGAGTAAGATTTGATTAAATTTTCTATTTTTTATTTCTGGGGGGGGGGGGGAGATCAGTTTAATGCTCCAAACAACACAATTATGGTTAGCCTATACCAAAGGCAGAGCATCTGACCCCCATCACAGTGTTAGGCGGTGACAAGACCCAGAAAAAGGAACAAACTAACTCAGCCAGAATCAAACCTAACCTTTCATCTGCATGCCCAATTCATTATCCATTCAGCCACTGTGCCAGCCTTGACAGTGACAATTTGTAGAGTATTAACAATAAACGTGAAGAAAAGGCAAATGTCTAAACCTAACTCAAGTGTCTACATTGGCATGAGTGTAAACAATCAATCTACTTGACTTGAACCTTCCTTTAACATAGCTCACTCCTGTAACAAAAATGGTCTGGATCTAACGTCTAGATGGGTTATCACTAGATTTACTTGATTACGCTCACCTTGTCAAAAAATAACCTAGACTAAACTACAGATACCCAATACTTAGATTTAGATAGGGTCTAGATCTCTAAATCTATTTTCTATAACAATATTTCGTGCATTAAATGGTTTCGCCCCTGATGCTCCTCACTCCTGTAACAAAAATAATTTGGTAGTAATAAACTCAAGATCGTAAGAGATCTAGATCTACAGATGCTACAATATGAAGTGAATAATGGATGTAAATAAACACAGTGCTTAAACCGTCATATTTTCACTAAAATTCCATTACTTCCTCCAAAAATCTCACTCCTGTAACACACCCCTCACTCCTGTAACAAAAATGGTTGTTACAGGAATGAGTGTCACAGGAGTGAGAATTCTCACATGATGTTGTTTCATCTAAACTTTTAGGTTCAAACCAAGCCACATTGTGTTGACAGTAGATGTATCCACACTATCTCTTGTCATACGTGTACATGATTTACGATTATATACTATAACAAAGAAGATAACAATAGTTACAGGATTGAGTTCTATGGTCTACTACTCACCATCTTAATGCAAATACCATCAAGCCTTGGAAGGAGATGAGAAGTCGGCCTCACAACAAGGCAGCCATTAGTTGTAACGGTACATCCACTCTCTTGTACTGTGGCCAAAGTCTCAAATGACAACTAAGTCTTTACCAAATTGGCACAAAAATAAAAACGTTACGGGAGTGAGTCAGAAAGAGTAGACAAGTATTAGCGACACAATTGCGGCGGCAGTTACAAAGCAATCGCATAAAATCAGTCATAAAAATGTATTAACAAGTCTATTTTCTGTAGATAAAGAAAGAAAATTAATATCAAATGATAAGCTTTGTGTTAATAAACATTGTAATTTCTATGTTGCACTGGCCGACATGCAATTTCAGTATAACTAATGTGATGTAAAAAGTTGTCATTCTTAAGCAAATAGATGAATCCAGACAATTTTACATTTCTAATTTCTAAGCTCAGCATTGGATGTATATAATAATAATAATAATAATAAAGTTCATTTATATAGCGCATATCCAAAGATGCTCTATGCGCTTTACAAAACATGCAGAAACAGACAAATCTCATTCCTAGCAACTGACAACACACACAAAGACACACACACACGCACAAACACTATCTCTCCCTCCTGTCTCTCTCTCTCTCTCTCTCCTTCACACACACGCACAAAACACCAATACATATCAGACTACACATCAAAGTGTTTTCTGAAGAGATAGGTTTTCACTTCAGATCTAAAAAGTGCCTCGCTTTCTATATTTCTATATATCACAAACAAACCATCAGAGTATATGTTAGAAGTGTAAATATGCACTTTTAAAGCCTCCTAGGGTAACTGTTGAAAATTATATATATATATATATCACCATTACGTATTATTATTGATCTGAGAGGGACAACTCAAGATTTGCTTGGATTTTATGTCTTTATTTCTTGGTTGTTTTTCTTTGATTAGTAAGCGTTTCCCCGCAATGTGAGTGACGTATTGGTCACATGACTTTGTCGTCATGATTTCGGAGCTACGAAGATGGTGGCCACGGGGAAAATGTGGAATAAAGTTTTTGTTTGCATTGACTCGTTTTTGGAATGCTTTTCCTGCATGTTGAAGTCCTAACTTGTCGACCAACTAGTTCAGAAAAGTTTAAATGGTGCCGACACCCGGGAGACATGTAAGTTGGGGATCCAAAAAAGATCCAGACAAGAACACAGACCAGAGACATCGAAGAGAGCAGAGTGGAATGCTTTGCTGCTTTGTTTTGGCTTACATTGTCTCGTCCAGAACCTTGAATTGAATTGACTTTATGAACATTTGAGATTAGAAATCTAGATCTAGAGTCTAGAATCCTGATTCAGTGAGTGGTGAAACCTGAACACTGAAATGGAAACGGCAAAAAGAGCCAGAGCTTCATCAAAGAGCTGACAAGAGTAGAAAAGACATTGAAGCAAATTATTCAGAAAGGGGAAACTGCGGAGGATGCAACCCTCACAGTTACAGAAGTAAGATTTGCTATCCAACAGTTTGAGACACGTTTACAGGCACAAGACAAGTGCCAAGCTCATGTAGAATCCTTGATTGAAGAAGAAGCAGATTTAGAAACAGATATTGACAATGCAGCAGCATATAGAGATGAAAAGTGCCTAGCATTAGTAGAAGCCAAGAAACTGTTAGAACCATTAGATCTAGAGAAACGAAGTGTTGTTGAAGATGACGGAACTGGGAGACCCAGAGGAACAGCGCAGTCACAGACGAGGCTGCCGAAGCTGGAAATTCCAAAATTTTCAGGAGAGTATACTAATTTTCAGACTTTCTGGGATCAATTTAAGGCCGTCGTAGATTCCAACAGTGGCCTTGCTACAGTGAATAAATTCACTTATCTGCAATCTCTGCTAATCGGGGATGCAGCAACGTCAATCAAAGGACTTGCCCTGACGGAAGACAACTACGAAACAGCTAAAAGAATCATCGAAGAGAGGTTTGGAAGGAAAGAAAGGATCATTTTTGGTCACATACAGAGTCTACTCAATGTCAACTTTTCCAAGGGCAACTCATCGTCGAATCTTTGGAGGCTTCATGATGCAATCCAAACCAACGTCAGAAGTCTAGAGAACCTGGGGGTGGGTGGCGACACATACGGAGTCATCTTGACGCCACTTATCCTCCACCAACTGCCACAACCCATTCGCCTGGAATGGGCACGTACCGGAGAAGGGCATGAGGGAGACCTGACATTTCTACTTGCCTTTCTGGAGTCTGAGATTAGACGGAGAGAAAGGTCTCAGACATTTGACAGCGTTGCATCATCAAAAGTGGAATCCGGTCCCTCCCAAACACCAAGAAGATACACGGCAGCATCTCTGTTGGCCCAAGATGTCGATGGCGGTCCCAATACCAAGAGAAGGACCTGTGCATTCTGTGAGGGAGGACACTTTTCTGACAAATGTTACCAGATCAGTGGGTAAACTTCGAGTCCAGGAAAGAAAAAGTGAAAAAATTAGGACTGTGTTTTCGTTGCTTAGGAAGGCATCTTGCTAACACTTGTAAGAAAACCTCTTACTTTTGTAAAGGGAGGCATCATGCTGTTTTGTGTCAAAGAGGCACTTTAGACATTAAGGCAGAGCCAAAGAAAAATGATGCATCACCTGTGTTGCAGACCACTGTCGGACAGGACAATGGCATGTCGCACCTTGGAATTTCGTATACAAATTCAAAAACTTTGAAGACAGTCATGCAGGTTGTGAAGACAAAAATAAATGGCGAGGATGTCAATGTCATGTTCGACAGTGGAGCTGATCGGTCATTCGTGACCAAATCTTGTGCAGAAAAGCTGAGGCTGAAGAATGTTGGAAGTGAAAATTTGTCATATTGTTGTTTCGCTGAAGAAAAAATGGGTCGTGAGGAGAAAATGAGAGAGATCTTTGAGTTGAAAGTCAATGAAAGAACAGTGAGACTGATTGGCATGGATGTTTTGTGTGGTTCAATGTATAGATCTTGTTTTCCACATGATATTTTGCATAACTTTACTGACATTCCTTTTCAGGAAAATTACGGTACAGGCAGATCTGTCAAAATCGACATTTTGATTGGTCTAGACTGTTACTGGTCCTTGATGAAGAACAGCTGTGTAAGGTCTGCAGGGGGCTTGGTTGCCCAAGAGACCAGTTTTGGGCGGATGCTTTCTGGGGTTTGGCATGGTGACAAAGGCAGGTCCAGATCTGGGAGGGTCAATGATCAAGGCATGAGCAACCCCTCGAGGACTTTACTTTGTCAAACTGAAATGTTAGAGACAGAAGTTAGAAGAATTTGGGAGTTGGACTCAATTGGAATAGGTCCTGAGGAACCAACGGATGACAAGATGTTGGACACTTTCAAGAAAGATATCACATGGGATGGTGAGAGATACACAGTGAAATTACCCTGGAAGGACACCTGTTGTAAGGAAACTCTGATGGACAACAAAGCACAAGCCCTTGGCAGACTGAACGGCTTATCGAAGAGATTAAAGAGGAATCCTGACATGAAGGCTCGTTACGATGCGGTGTTGGAAAATTTAGAGAAAAATGGAATCATTTCAGAAGTTCAGAAGCGGGATGAGGAAACACAGAATCCGACCTTCTATCTCCCTCATAGGCCTTTCATTAGAGAGGCAAGCACCTCAACCAAAGTGAGGCCTGTCTTTGACGCTTCCTGTAAGGGTGAGAATGGGGTTTCTGTAAATGACTGTATGGGTCCAGGTCCGAACTTGATCCCTAATCTGGTACAGGTCCTGCTGAGATTTAGACGATGGACATATGGACTTACAGCTGACATCACTAAAGCGTTCTTGCAGATCAAGTTGGATGAATGTGATCGAGACACACAAAGATTCCTCTGGGATGTGAATGACCAAATCAGAACAATGAGATTTGAAAGAGTCATCTTTGGAAATTCAAGTAGTCCTTTTCTCTTAAATGCTACACTGAAGTTTCATTTGTCGAGGTTTGAAAAGACAAGGACAGTTGAGGAACTGACCAAGAACCTTTACGTTGATGACTGGTTAAGTGGAGCTGACACGAAAGAAGAGATTATGAACATGATGTCAGAGGCAACATGCATCATGAAGGAAGGAGGGTTTCCACTTGCCAAATGGACATCAAATTGTAACACAAAGGACTCACTGAGTAAATCCTTCAATGAACACCAGGAAGTGTTGTCTACAAAGGTTCTGGGAATATCATGGATTACTGATGAAGACAGTTTCTGTTTTGAAACCTTCCAAATAGAACAACCAGGTTTGTTCACCGAGAGAAAATTGCTTGGTCTGATAGCCAGAATGTTTGACCCTATTGGATTTGCCACCCCTTTCACTATCACTCTTAAAATTCTATTTCAGGATCTATGGAAAAGAGGCTACCATTGGGATGACATTTTACCTACTGAATATCAGGAGCAACTAAGGAAGTGGATTGATGGTGTGACGGAGATTCGAAGTTGGAAGATACCTCGACGTATCACGGAGATAGCATGGAATGCCATCGAAAAACAGGAATTGATTGTCTTTGCTGATGCTTCAGAGAAGGCCTACGGATGCTGTGTCTACTTAAGAACAACAGTGGACAAATACTCAACTGTTTCATTGGTAATGGCCAAGGTGAAAATTGCTCCCTTGAAAAGAATCACTTTGCCAAGATTGGAACTGCTGGCTGCATTACTTGCTGCCAGATTGATGAAATTTGTCAAATCAGCCTTTGACCTGGACAACTGTCTGTGTAGCTGTTGGACGGACTCTGAAATTGTCCTAAACTGGATACAGAGTGATGCACACAGATGGAAGCAATTTGTCAGAAACAGAGTTCAGGAAATTCAAATGCTAACAGACCCAGCTGATTGGAAACATTGCCCCGGGAAAGAAAATCCAGCTGACCTGTTGACCCGTGGTTTCAGCGCTAAGGATTTAGCGACTTCAAGACTATGGATGAATGGCCCAAGTTGGCTTACTGTAACAAAGCCAGACACCACTGACGAGAAAATAGCTGTCCCAGAGACACGGGAGGACAGAGTGGATGAAGAGCTTGAGAGTTCTGTGCACATCATGCCAACTGTTTATTCCCAAGAAAAGGGATTGATGGACTTTGATAGGTTTTCTGGATTCACTCGGATAGTCAGAGTCATGGCTTGGGTTCTTAGGTTTGTGGAAAATGTCAGACGTCCTCGAGATAGAGAAACATCACAAGACTTGTCAGCGACAGAAATTGAGGTAGGGAAAATCATGGTGCTGATTTGTGTGCAGAATGAGTTTTACAAGGAAGAAATCTCTGATCTAAAGGCAGGCAAGTTTGTTAGAAAGACCTCATCCATTTACCAGCTGTCACCCTTCATTGGAGAGGCAGGACTGCTACGGATCTATGGGAGAATAGAGATGGCCCCTGCTCTGCTTTATGATGAAAAACATCCTATTCTGCTGCCTAAATGTCACATTTCATATCTGCTTGTTAGGGCTCAACATGTATGGATGAAACATGCTGGAGTGAACACCCTGATGGCGGCAGTAAGGAGCAAGTACTGGATTCAGTCACTCAGAACAATGGCAAAGAAGGTTTGCAAGATGTGCATTGACTGTCAAAAACAAGACAGCAGAACTTGTAAACAAGTTATCTCCCCTCTTCCAGAGGATAGACTCAAGAAAGCACCACCATTTTCTGTCAGTGGGGTTGATCATGCCGGACCATTGTTTTGCTCAGACACTGGAGATAGAAAACTGTACATTTTGTTATTCACATGTGCAGTGATTAGGGCGGTTCATGTTGAATTGGTTGATTCACTGTCAGTTGAGGATTTTTTGTTAGCCTTCAAAAGGTTTTCGGCTAGAAGAGGAACACCCTCAGTGATGTATTCGGACAACGCTAAGACCTTTCACGCTGCTGACCGCTTTCTCCAGAAGAAAGCAGGGAATACATTGACATGGAAATTCAGTGCACCACTTGCTCCATGGTGGGGAGGGTGGTGGGAAAGGTTGATCAGATCAATAAAGTCAGCATTGAAGAAATCACTGGGGAAAAGTCTGGTAACAAGATCTCAATTAGAAACAGCGTTGCATGAAATAGAGGCTTGCATCAATTCAAGACCTCTGACCTATGTTAGTGAGACTGGGATCCCCCTCACTCCCTCACACTTTTTGCTTGGAAGAAGTACCCCATTGAACTCTGTAGATCCTGGGAAGTTTAGTGAAGAGGTCAATGACCTTTCACTCAGAGATGGATGTCGGTCTCACTATGTCAATCTGTTCTGGGACATTTGGAAAGATGATTATCTAAGAAGTTTGCCCCCTATGAGTTTGAGAAAGCCCACCTCAGATCTGAAAATTGGTAGTGTAGTACTTGTGAGAGATGAAACAAAGCCTAGACTTCATTGGCCCATGGGTATAGTAACCAAACTGTTTCCTGGTAAAGATGGCCACATTAGAGCAGTTGAATTGAAAACAAACAAAGGTTTGATATGTAGGGCTGTTCAGAAGCTTCACAAACTGGAAACGTCTCAGGATTCAATTGTGGATCAAAGCGAAGCGGAGACTTCTTGTCAGTCTAATAATTCTGACAAAGGGAAAGAAACTAGTGAAACTGAGGCCGTCTCCAACCATAGGGGGCAAATGACTTCACGCAGGGGGCGGCTGATAAAACCCAGGGAGATACTTGATTTGTGAGAAGGTAGATGGGAAAATTGGAATTTTCTCATTTGGTAATCAACACCGTTGATTTGTAGCCTATGTTTTCATATGTATTTTCCATTTGTGACTATGATACATGTACATTATCGTTGCCTTTTGATTTCATTTCTTATTGAATTTAATGTCTGTACCATTTAAGTTAAGGCTCAAGATCTCTGTTCAATATCAGATTAATCACAGTACTCAGTGTGAGTTTAACATGAGACTGAGATATATGTTTTGACATGATACTTGTAATTTGTAGCCTTAACATTGATTAACACCCCATAAATCTTTAACTTTAGACTGTACGCTGTAAAGAAGTATCTTAATTATGTGAGAATAACTTGGTAGTCTACGTAAACAGAGGATAATGTGGGCTCACGTAGTTAACCAGAGACCTAAACGTAGGCCTAGTAAATTGGGTCATTTCTATTTTTATCACAACTAGAGTCGGGATTAGCCAATGGCAGGCTTGTTTTAACCCTAATCTGTACGGAAAAACCCGATTGTAAAATTCGGATTTGTTGACCCGGTTCATAGGTCACAGACTAGGTCATGGTTTTCGCGATAACTGTAGGCTAGGCCTAAGTCAGTCAAGTCAGTGTTAGCCCAGTTTACGTCCCTTCTACATTCTGGTCTGTGGTGAACTGCAGTAGGCCTACATTGTGTGTAGAATCAACAATGCCTAGGCCTAGGCCCTAGAGAGTAGCCTAGAGTTAAGTTACCATTATTAGAGAGTCCGCGCCGGGACATCACGTTGGCCTAAAGTTACTTATCAAAAGCCACCCGAAGCGCATCGTAATGCACACCTTATCGTAGCGAAGGACACTCCGCGCACCTACGTGCTGTTCGGTATTCATTGTGGTGCAGTTTTGCCCCATTTTTTGCTCGACTTTACAACCTAAATGACAGTTTCAAAAGTTATAAAATTAATTTTCTTATGTGTCAGTAAATCCAGTTCAATCGCTTTTCTATCGACTAATTGTGTTAATTCAAGTTTCAGGTATTTTTAAATTAAAAGTCGTAAAAAAGTAAAATACAATGATCTTTGTTTTGGCTCCCTGTAGTAAGCTCACCGCACCGGAAACGATGTATTAATATGCGTTCAATTCACTGCGCGCCATTTCCCTACCAGAAATGAGTGCATAGTGCTCTGGTGCGCATGAAATCTGCAGTACGACTGTAAAATATGGGAAGCTTTCTAGACCAAAAAGAGAGAGAGAGAGATGGAAGGGTGGGTTCACAGTTTTATCCCGGATAATGCCGGGAAATTCATATATTTGTAAAAGAAAAAAGATAAATGTTCATAGGTTGTCAGAATAAAGTCTTGTTCACAATAGTGTTGTACCAACAGGGTTACGGAACGAAGATTAATCTGATTTTAAAGTTCTGAATCGGGAAGGCAGCCGCACTTCGATAAAGGCCATGCGAACATGAAAAAGTAGGGCGCTACACTACCACAAGGATGCTACGCTACCACAGCGAAATCGGGTTTTACCACATGTTGAGAAATGAAGATTAGTTAACACAACAGTCATGGGCAGGAAAAAATGGCCATCAAATTCGCACGAAAAAAGGTTAATATGTCATAAGGTCCATACATACCGTGAAAAAAAGCTTGCTTCTGGATGAAAAGTTCAAAAATTTTGGCTCCGTAATGACAGCAGTTCCAACGTCACTTTCGTATCTGTCATAGCCGAATCGCCACAAAGCGCGACCCAAAATAGTGCGATAACGGACAAATTCCTCCGCGTTGCGTAACTTCCGCCGACGTTGCGTATATGCGCGGACTGTCTATAAACCACCCGAAGTGCATCTTGAAACAATCATTATCGTAGGGAGGCGCATCGACGTGCTGTTCCGTGCTAAGGGGAGAGACGGGAGCTTATTCGCGTGGAACAGCAGACCAGAAAGGACGCTAGGCTAGTCTTGCATGCATCACTCCTTCCGGCGTCTTCCCTACTAATTCAGCGATTGTCAAAATTGGGCAAAAAGAAAAAGTTGTATGTAGCGAAGCCCTGCGTGAGAAATAAAACTCAAACGATACAAAGCAAACTAAAAAGAAAACAGGAAAATACACAAATTTTCGGCTTTCACCTTTTTCAAGTGTAAAAAAAAAATAGAACAATAGTGATTCATGTGCACTGCAGCGGCTGTTCAACGAAGGTGGCTTAACTAAGCTACATGTCGTCGTCCGCATAATAAAACCTCACAAAGCTGGTTTGGGAAATTTTACAGGAGAAGGAAAAAACTGATTTATTCCAAACCACAGGTGGCAGATTCTTGAAATTTTCTCACTAGTATACATTTGCTTTTACAACTTAATACACTGCCTGATGTCTCATCCATGATGATTATGATTACTATTATGTTTTAGGTGTTTAGCAGGTTTGCTGACCCGAAATCCGCACGATAAAACCTCCTTATCCTTAAGGCGGTTTTATTGTGCGCATTTCCCCTCTCTCACTGGCCAGCAAACCTCTTTATCCAGGCATGTTTTCGTTTTGCCTTTGTGAAGGCTAGTTTTCGAGGGCAAATCAGGTGTGTACCAGACATGGATGAAGTTGTATAGCGACAGGAGGGATATAAAGTGACTTTAGTAAAAGTGGAAAAATATTTGGAGAAAATGGAAGACGGGTAAACGCAATGAAGTAAACTAGAAGACGTTAAAGACGTTCCATATAGACACATAAAAACATTAAAAAACATACAATGCATGGGCAATCTATTATATATTTCAGTAACTTGCAACCTTTGGCATGACTAACTGACCAAACTATACACTCTTCAGGCCTTAAATTTGGCAGGAAGGTGGAAGTTGAGATAAGCAAGATGATGGCTATAATTAAAAGTTGTTTACTTCAAGCATATATTTAAAAACAATAACAATGTTTATTGTTATGTAACATCTGTATTTTTGCATGTTTGTTTCGTAATATATAGTACCGTGCATGTCATAAAAAGAAACCGTATCAAACGTTCAGTTTGGTGCGTAGTGTTCTGGTGCGCATGACTAACGTGATTTGACAAAACGCCTTTTTTCATTTTGGCGCGAAAATTTTTTATTTCATTATTGGATTCTCATCAACAATCCTCATCTTATGAGCTTATCAGGTTTTGAAAAAGCTTAGCCATTTTTATATTATCTTAAAAAAACAATTTTTCAAAACGCCTCTTTTTCTGCCGAAACGCGACAAAAAGGCCTTTAATTTGACAAAGCGCCTTTTTTTCGAAATAAAGGCGTTCGTCTGAGGCCGAGTGGGATGACAAGACGCCTTTAATTTGACAAAACGCCTTTTTTTTCGAAATAAAGGCGTTCGTCTGAGGCCGAGTGGGATGACAAGACGCCTTTAATTTGACAAAACGCCTTTTTTTTCGAAATAAAGGCGTTCGTCTGAGGCCGAGTGGGATGACAAAACTCCTTTAATTTGACAAAACGCCTTTTTTTCGAAATAAAGGCGTTCGCCTCAGGCCGAGTGGGATGACAAAACGCCTTTACTTTGCCAAACCATCGTTATAAAGTAGGAAAAGCAGGCTTTTTTCGACATGATTTCTTACTGGGACAAAACATCTCTTCATTAAGAAGCCTGCCTGGTAATCATTTAGTCCAGTCTTCCTTTTATTATCCTTTTACTTTAGGCTGTTTTGAGTTCAATAGAACTATCTTCTGACAATTTTTGTCTCTCACAAATCTTCATTTAACTCAATAACTACCTGTATTGTATTATATTTATTTAACAGCTATGTGATTGGAGGTTCAGTATTCCCACACAAGAGGATCCATAAGGCCACTTGGATTTCACCGGATGGAGTAACTGAAAATCAGATTGACCACTTTTGCATCACCCGACGATTCAGACGCTCACTGGAGGATGTCATAGTACAGAGAGGAGCTGATGTTGGATCTGACCATCACATGCTGCTGGCAAGACTCAAACTCCGCCTCAAGAAACAAGGTACCAGAGCAGGAACAAAGAGGAGAAAGTTTCAAGTGAGCCTTCTGGATGGAGACAAGAAGGAAGAGTTCCAGCTAACACTGAGGAATAGATTCAAACCCCTTGTTGACCTCGAAGAGACAGTAGATTTGGAGACTCACTGGGCTAAGGTAAAAGGAGTATTTACATCGACATGCCAGGATGTTCTTGGGGAAAAGAAAGTGGAACACAAGGGATGGATCAGTCAAAATTCACTGGACTTGATAAGGATAAGAAGAGACCTAAAAGAACAGGTAAATGCAAGTCGTACAAGAAGCTCAAGAGTTGGTAACCAGGAAGAGTACCGAGCATCAGCTAAAGAGGTCAAAAAATCAATTAAAAAAGACAAAGAGGAGTTCATAGGAATGTTAGCAGAGAAAGCAGAGAAGGCAGCAACAGCAGGACACATGAGGATCCTCTACCAGACTACAAAGACTCTTGCTGGAAAATATGGAAAACCTGAAGTTCCTGTCAAGGATTACAACAGGAAGGCTATTTTTGGAAAGGAAGCTCAGGCAAAAAGATGGATAGAACATTTTAACAGCCTCTTGAACAGACCTCCACCAAGCAACCCACCCGACATTCTACCCGCAAGAAATGATTTACCGATCAGTTGCGACCCTCCGACTAAAGCAGAGATTAATGATGCCATAAAGCAGTTAAATCGAGGCAAGGCAGCTGGACCAGATCAGATCCCACCAGAGGCGCTGAAGGCAGATGCTGCTGGGGCTGCAGAGGGTCTGCACTCGCTATTCTCGAGGATTTGGATCGGAGGCAAGTTTCCAAAGGACTGGAAGGAAGGACACCTCGTGAAGCTTCCAAAAAAGGGGGACCTCAGCAATTGTAGTAACTACAGAGGAATCACACTTCTCTCCATCCCAGGAAAGGTTTTCAATCGGATTATTCTCAAGCGAATACAGAATGCAGCAGACCAAAAACTTCGTGAGGAGCAAGCTGGTTTCAGGAGTAATCGATCAACCACCGACCAGATCGCCACGCTGAGAATCATAGTAGAGCAGTCGCTAGAGTGGAACTCCCAACTGATAGTGAACTTCCTTGACTACGAGAAGGCCTTTGATAGCATCGATAGAGAAACACTGTGGAGAATATTGAGACATTATGGAATCCCAGAGAAGATGGTGAACCTTATCAAGAGCATGTACGAGGGGACAAGTTGCAGAGTCGTACACGATGGCGAGCTTACTGACAGCTTTGATATCAAGACTGGTGTTAGGCAGGGTTGTTTGCTGTCCCCATTTCTGTTTGTCCTGGTGATTGATTGGCTTATGAAAGAAACCACCAGTGGAGGAAGAAATGGCATACAATGGACCCCATGGACACAGCTGGACGATCTAGATTTTGCAGATGACTTGGCACTATTGTCGCACACACACGACCAGATGCAAGCAAAGACTACAGCTCTAAACAAAATTTCAGAATCTATTGGATTGAGGATACATCCTGCGAAGTCGAAGGTCCTAAAAATTGTTGCACCCCCAAGCGCACAAGTCAGAGTAGGAGATCAACCACTGGAAGATGTAGAGTCCTTCTGCTATCTTGGTAGTATCATTGACAATAAGGGAGGAACAGAGGCAGAAGTCAAAGCACGAATTGGAAAGGCACAGGCAGCTTTCACGTCCTTAAGCAAGATTTGGAGAACCAAGGATATATCTCTAAAAACAAAGCTGAGGATATTCAACTCGAACGTGAAGTCAGTCCTGTTGTATGGATGTGAGACTTGGAATGCATCCCAGGCCTGCATAAAGAGAATCCAAGTTTTCATCAACAGATGTTTGAGGAAGCTACTTAAGATCAGATGGACAGACAAGGTCAGCAATGAAATTGTATGGAAAAGAACAAGACAGAGCCCAGTCAGAGAGGAAATTGGTAGGAGGCGATGGAGATGGATCGGCCACACTCTCAGGAGGCCAGGAAACAGCATCACGAAGAAGGTATTGGATTGGAATCCCCAGGGCAAGAGATCAAGAGGAAGGCCGCGCGGAACGTGGAGAAGAGCCAGAGAAAATGATGTGCAACGAAGCGGAAAGACTTGGAATAATGTAAAGAGACTGGCCCATGATAGAGAGGGATGGAAAGTGTTTGTTGGTGGCCTATACCCTGATCCAGGGTGAGAAAGGCAATGATGATGATGATGATTGTATTGAGTGCCGTTAACATTGTTAATTGTGTATAACGATCACCAAGAATTGGTTTTAGTAACTCTCAAACCATGGACCGTCTCCATGACCTTGTCTACGTAACATTGCCTAACTTTCTCCGCTAGCTCACGCACAGACGATCATCGGAGGTTGCGTCACACAGCGCGGCGATGCCCGTTATAGAGTGAAAATCTAACGATATCTTCTCCCACCGAGGTCATCCTTTGTCCACTATGGAAAGTTCCGTGATCCCCGATGTCTTTTGATGTTCCAACGATGACCAGAATCTTCGGTCAAAGTCGGGGACGTAGTTGTTCCAATTACTCAACTTTTTTTGTCGCCAGACTTTGTAAGCAGCAGAATTTTGAAAACTAAGGCAGTTCCAGGTATGAACTTTAAGGTGAAATCTCTCTCTCTCTCTGCCCTACTGCATTCACAGCATCACCATCTCTGTTCCCATGAATCCTCAGGACTTTTAAAGGAGCTCATTAAGCAGTAAGTTCATTTTTCTTCTTCTTCTGTAACGTTTGTACATTTCATGTGTCTGAACCTCAGGGCATAGACTTGTAACTGATAATGAACTTGATGTACCCATACGAAGTTTTGAGCCTCTACTGGTTCTTGTGACAGCAAAAGAAAAATCATCGTCATCATCATTTTTCAAATGCCTTGAACATTTAGACAGACTGAAGCAGGCAACCAGCTCACTGTATCCAATAATGGCACGAATGTTCATAAATCATCAATGAATTTCTGGAAAAAATAATTCCACAGTTACACCATAACCATGCTCGTTTTTGTTTTCATTGATATTGAGATGACATTTGCAGAGTACATGTTTTATTCATGTTTAGCTTTGACCACACTCGTTATGCCTTTATCATTGCTGCAAATTACTGTATATAGTTGTTACTGGTCACTTTGTCGTATTTTTTTCTTCAAACCAATCAAAATAAGAATTCAGCCATGCAACTTTTGTTTGTTTAATCCAACAGGAAAATAATTCGGCCGCACTCAGATTCAAGTGGCAGCTGTGATGAAGCTCCGTTGGTAAAGCGTCACAAGGCAGAACAAGAGAAAGCAGAATCACCAAAAGTGCTAGCCTTCTATGGTGTGGAAGACACTGATGGTCCCCCAGATCCTCAGATTGCAAGGCCTGTGACAGCCAAACCTGTTTCGCCTACTCATTTTTACTGACGTCCCAGTTCAACATGCTGTGCCTACTCACACCAAGGACTTGTCATCAGATGATAATGACAGTGTAGAGAATCCATTTACTTCGGATAGTTCTGATGGTGACGTTGCATCGGACAACGAGAAACAGAATAGTGAACGTTCTCCTACTTCTATGTCAACTCATGCTGCTACTGCTCCCTCTGGGGCACGATTTGATTGCTCGTGGTCATCCAGCATTCACCCTGAACATCACCCCATTGAATGTTTGGACATCTTACAACCCGATCATTCTATTATCTTCCCCTCCAAAAGACTCCATTGACGGGATTGAAGAACAACCAACGCAGAGTGCAGCAAGCTAAGTGTTAAATTTGCTTGCCGGTGTTCATCATTCTCAACTTGAACAATCAGATGTTTCCGTTGGATACTCTTTGTCTGCAAGTTCGTCATATCTGTGAGTGCTCGCCGAACTATCCCCGCCTCCGATCTCACCGTTACCTATCACTCCATTACCAATATCGGCTTGTACGACAGCAAGAAAGGAGAGAGAACCTTGGTCTCAGAAAACCAAACACCCAATACTAGAAAGTTGCAACTGCCATAACCATTGTTTGGAAAAAATCGGACACCGACAATGCTTTTGCTATTCATCAAGAATACTTGAATCATACCTACAACGAGCAAAGAAACTAGCTATTCAGTCATCGCATTAAACTAGGCCCATCAGGAAAAAGAAAGCATTGTGGTTTTATGGATGAAACAGGAACAGGCGTCAGCAAACGCGTTTTTTTCGTCTGACACAGAAGAGTTTTCCCTTGGAACCGAGTTTTTGAACATTTCATTGGACAGAAAATGGCAAAACAATGCCCTCTCTGAACAAAAAAGGCGTTTTGTCGTGTCACACATAATCAGAGCAATGCCTATCTCTTCAGCAAGGCGTTTGTGTGATTAGGTCTGATGCGACAAAACGCCTTTTTTTCTGAAAAAAGGCGTTTTACGTTTGAGCATTGATTCGACAAAACGCCTTTTTCATCACAGTTTAATTAATTCAACACCAATTCAAATAAAACTTTACACAAAGTTAAAAGACATCATAACGTGTCACTTCAGTCTAGAAAAATTGCATTTTGTTTGCCAGATTTAAATTTAGAAACCGCAAAACTAACTCAGTGGAGGAAGAAATGGCATACAATGGACCCCATGGACACAGCTGGACGATCTAGATTTTGCAGATGACTTGGCACTATTGTCGCACACACACGACCAGATGCAAGCAAAGACTACAGCTCTAAACAAAATTTCAGAATCTATTGGATTAAGGATACATCCTGCGAAGTCGAAGGTCCTAAAAATTGTTGCACCCCCAAGCGCACAAGTCAGAGTAGGAGATCAACCACTGGAAGATGTAGAGTCCTTCTGCTATCTTGGTAGTATCATTGACAATAAGGGAGGAACAGAGGCAGAAGTCAAAGCACGAATTGGAAAGGCACAGGCAGCTTTCACGTCCTTAAGCAAGATTTGGAGAACCAAGGATATATCTCTAAAAACAAAGCTGAGGATATTCAACTCGAACGTGAAGTCAGTCCTGTTGTATGGATGTGAGACTTGGAATGCATCCCAGGCCTGCATAAAGAGAATCCAAGTTTTCATCAACAGATGTTTGAGGAAGCTACTTAAGATCAGATGGACAGACAAGGTCAGCAATGAAATTGTTTGGAAAAGAACAAGACAGAGCCCAGTCAGAGAGGAAATTGGTAGGAGGCGATAGAGATGGATCGGCCACACTCTCAGGAGGCCAGGAAACAGCATCACGAAGAAGGTATTGGATTGGAATCCCCAGGGCAAGAGATCAAGAGGAAGGCCGCGCGGAACGTGGAGAAGAGCCAGAGAAAATGATGTGCAACGAAGCGGAAAGACTTGGAATAATGTAAAGAGACTGGCCCATGATAGAGAGGGATGGAAAGTGTTTGTTGGTGGCCTATACCCTGATCCAGGGTGAGAAAGGCAATGATGATGATGAAAACTAAATCGCGATTTTCTCGAAACAGCATTTTCAGGAAAAAGGCGTTTTGTCAAATCACGTTAGATGAGTTCTGAAGCAAGACTGTAGTTTATTACTATTATTATATGAGAGAGAGAGAGAGAGAGAGAGAGAGAGAGAGAAGGGGGGGGGGGGAGCACATGATTGTTTATTCCGGGCAATGCCCGGTAGGTTATCTAGTTCTTTATATTGTGGGAATTAAAAAAGACGGTTTATCAATTAAAAATAAACTTTAAAAAAGAAAAACATAAACGTGCAGACTTTCTCTTTTAGCCTTTTCGGCTCATTCTTTCCGCCTTTTCATTCATCCATTCCTTCCATGCTTTCCCCCTTTTTCCTCCTTCCTTCTATATAATTCCTCTTACCAGGTCTCATCTCTCGGCCCTCCCTCTCTTCACCCATCTCCCCCTCCCCCTCTCTCTTTCTCACCCGTCCGCCCTCCTCTCCACTTTTCTTTATTTCTTTCTCTTTCGTTTTTTCGCTCTCACGTTTTATCTCTTTCCTCGTTCACCCAGCCCCCTCTCTTTGTTCTCCATGACTTCCTACTTCTCTCTCTCTCTCTCTTTCTCTCTCTCTCTCTCTCTCTCTCTCTCTCTCTTTTCGCGCGGTGGAACAATACTGCTGAATGCACGCAGTCACATCCCGCTATAGTGTGACCCTTCTTTAAATACTTCTGCTCCATGTTAGTAGCCCTTAGTCTTGAAAAGCGGAGAAGAGCCTTGGCCAGAATAAGGTTGCTCTTCTCGTAGCTACAGCCCTCGATGTACTGGATGCACCTTTTGTAGCTCCCAAGTTGTAAGACACACAAGATGCGAATTCATTGGGCATTAGCTTTCCTTCCACCTCATGCCACAAGAAGCATTCCACGTCATCTTTAATGGCCAGGTTGCGGATTGAAAAGTTATGGACAAACACGTTTCTTTTTGTAACATGACGCCAATGCATTTAGACATGGAGCGATGACCTTTGCCTGCAAACCCATCGTTGTCACTACAACATCCCCATGCTCAGCAAGTAGTTTTTATTTGGCATTAGAAGTCTGTGCATCATTTGCTTTTATGAGCCTTCCATGTTACCTCGTCGTACGACACACACGTGTCGCACTGACTTAGCGGTGTTTGAATATGGCCAAATTCTGGGACTTGAAAGTATGTTTTCAAAAAGTCTTTGGCTCACAGCCTGTTGGACCATCTCTCTGCGGCTACATTTTTTTGTACATCTTTTGCATTAGACCTATGTAATCACGAGGTGTACCATTTCCACCCCCCCCCCCCTTCCCTCTCTCTTTCAGAAAGTTGAATGAACAACGAAATCAGTGTGACCTAAATCTACGTTCGCAGTCACACACATTTTTTTCAAGCTTGCCCGTGATTGCGCCCTCCTATTGTAAAAAAAAAGGATAAATGTTAGTAAGTTGTCAGAATAAAGTCGTGTCCACAATACTGTGGTACCAACAGGATTACGGAACGAAGATTAATCTGATTTTAAAGTTCTGAATCGGGAAGGCAGCCCCACTTCGATAAAGGCCATGCGAACATGAAAAAGTAGGGCGCTACACTACCACAAGGATGCTACGCTACTACAGCGAAATCGGGTTTTACCACATGTTGAGAAATGAAGATTAGTTAACACAACAGTCATGGGCAGGAAAAAATGGCCATCAAATTCGCACGAAAAAAGGTTAATATGTCATAAAAATCCATTCATATCGTGAAAAAAAGCTTGTTTCCAGGTGAAAAGTTCACAAACAGAAGCTCCGTATCGACAAAGTTGCAAAGTTACTTTCGTAACTCTCACAGCCGAATCGCAACTAAGCGCAACCCAAGATAGTGCGAAAATGGACAAATTCCTCCGCGTTGGGTAACTTTCGCCGACGTCACGTCTATGCGCGGACTCTCTATTATTACCTTACCGGTATCGTTGTAAGGACAGACTTAGATTCTGGTAGGAACTTAGGGATTCGTGTTATAGATACTACTACTACCATAGACCTGCGCATTTTGTGATTTAATTTAGATTAAGCCTTGTTAGGTGGATTTCCAGTATGCTATTTAATTAATCATTGTGTAGGGACCAAAGGAAAACAGAGCCATAATAACGCTCTCCTTTGGGTGAAGACCATTTAGGTCTTTAGCGTTAATTAGCTTAGTTGGTTAAGTTAGTACCCTTATACTTTAGTTTAGTTTTATGCTATAAGTTTAATTTAATGTTTCATTTATTTTATTTGATTTTGTTAAAAGGGACATAATTATATGTTTACGACTAAGTATTCACTTTGTGTTTCTAATTAATTCTTCTATGTGGTGAAGTCATCTAAATACAAAGAAAAGATTGGATTATGAGTTAGTGTCAAACTGGTAGAGTTAAAAGAGTTTATTATTATACCTTTTCTTTTGGGTTGATTTATATGTACGGTATAAATCAAAGTGGGGAGAATGTTGAAAATTATATATATATATATCACCATTACGTAATATTATTGATCTGAGAGGGACAATTCAAGATTTGTTTGGATTTTATGTCTTTATTTCTTGGTTGTTTTTCTTTGATTAGTAAGCGTTTCCCCGCAATATGAGTGACGTATTGGTCACATGACTTTGTCGCCATGATTTCGGAGCTACGAAGATGGTGGCCACGGGGAAAATGTGGAATAAAGTTTTTGTTTGCATTGACTCGTTTTAGAATGCTTTTCCTGCATGTTGAAGTCCTAACTTGTAGACTAACTAGTTCAGAAAAGTTTAAAGTAACAGACAGGGATTTGGCTAAAATTTGAAAAATGCCCATATAAAGGATGGCAAGTGTGCGATTGTGTGTGCAATAGTCAGTTATTCCGCACGTGGGCAAGATCCAGTCATTCTGTGTGTGCAAAATCCACTATAAGTTTTTGTAGGTAGACCTGCGTGCCTTCCCCGTAAGGAAAATATGTGAGATATCCAGTGTTCATCTACAGTTATTAAAAGTTAATGTTAATCGTTCATCGGATCCTGTTTTCATTTATTTCTACGACAGTTCGAGACAGTTTCGTTCTTAAAGGGTAGCAGTTCAGATCACCTGACTCTCCCTATAATAACGTGCTGAAATTTACATCAACTGTTACACAGTAAAATGGGATGTGCTCGTATGAATTAAAACCAGACACGGTCACTCAAATTGCATGATCCATCTGCTCTTACACCACTATAGTTCTTATCTTTTTTTCCAGATTGTACTTTCGACAGTATTTGATGCGATTTCCGGAGTGAAAATGGCCTCACAGCTTATTCGCAGCCCAAGGGCAGATGATTTTGTGGAGATTTATTGCTTCTTCCCCGTGATGAGAGTAACACTTTTCTTGGTAGTTCATCTCACCCTCCTCTGCTTATGTTCTTATTTTTCATTCACAACACGGAACGTGCCCAAGCGCTATAACGAGAACCATTTTGTGGCCCTGTGCCTGTCTACCAACACTATAACATGGCTAGCGGTACTGCCAGCACTCAATGTGCCTAATCAGACATCTGAACGAACACTGCTATTTTGTTATATCGTTATCCTAAATCATTTGACAGCCTCGGTATGTTTCTTTCTAACCAGACTGTATCACTTGGTTACCCTAGAAGACTCAGAACTGAATTTTAAATTCCGCGGTCTTGACACAGAAGAAGTATCGAGTCGAAGCTATCCGTCTGCATTTAGTTCTGTACGCTGACAACAAAAATCCCTACAGCTCTACTGTATTGGCAGAGACCTGGGAATGATAATACGTATGGTTTTGTTAATTATTTTTTCCTCGTTTGTTATTAAATTATTCCACATTAAATGTTAAGTGTTCGATTCAGCTGTCTTGACACCCCTTGTAAAAGATGGATTAGTTGTGATTCTGATACAGTTCATTTACCATAACTATTTGACAGTAACTATCCAGTGAGAAAGAGATCCCTTTCCTCAGTATATCCCAGTTATCATCTCTCCTTCATCATTACTTCCATCCTATACATCATCAGCAACATAAAGGTTGTGTTTTTGGCTTTGAGTTACTAGTTCGATTAAACACACACACACACACACACACCCTACACACAAATAAATGAAAAAAAAGAGGATGGCAAGTGAACCTTCTGGGGAGGTCTCTTTCTGCCCTATAACTCTGTTATAGTCTAACTCCGTGCTTTTTCTTAGTACTATGTAACTGTTAGCGTGTCGACATGCTTCCTCCGAACTCGCACTCAAGTTCAATTCAAAATTAGCACAAAAATAGCCATAAAAAAAAAAACACCAAACAAACACGAACACCAAGAACAGAAGAAAAGGGAAATGTATATCCGTGCAACATGTTGTATGGATATGGACAGTGTTATGGGTGGAAATGTTGGTATTTTAATGTTATTTTGGGGTGTGTATTTGACTGCATATTTTTAATACTAGAATTTAACCTTCACTCCCAGACCACGCCAAATACTGAAAAACAAATTCAATATATCTCAACAATCAGGCCTGGAGGGCCACACTTTAATTACGTTAGTTCCCTAACAATTTCGACTAGATCTATTCATGTAGTAAGGATGAAAATCAGCATCATAAAATCCAAAATCAATAGTACTTCATTTTAAGTCTAGATCTAGGTTTCCCATAATATCATTTAACTTCAATTCTAGCTAATTATCTAACTAATTATTTCTATTTCCAAGATCTGGACTGTTTGGTGTATTACAATTGACATAGTCTCTGGAGACATCAGACTATCTCATAATATTTAAATTTATAGCTAGCCCAGGTCGCCAAGGTGACGTCGGCACAGTTAAATATAACTCTAGGATGGGCTGGCAACTCCCAGCCTCACCCAGACAATTCAACCACAGTTATATCTCATACATTAAATGTAGTTGTAGCTCTAGCTGACAGTTTAACCCTGAATCTTGCATTCTTCGCCCTTCCACTCCTGGTAGATTCATCAATACTCTTCTAACGGATAAATGCCACGCTCTTCGACTATCTTATCCATTGTCATCAAGAGATATTTCTTCGATAACTGCACTCACCATTGGCCCTGGCTCGTGAAGCCAGGCCACATTCAACAAGAGCTTTGTTTAATTTCAAAACAGCCATATGGATAGATCTAAATGGCTAGATCCACATCTAGTCATATCGTGGGTAAACGATTCGTTCAAGTAGAATCACACTAACTCCTTCGCAGTAGGATAATCTGCTTGGAATTAAAAAAGTAGTTTCCCCCGCAGCCGTATATCAACCGCTCTTTTCTGCCTTACTGATTAATACGCCAACTGACTTCACGTTTATATAGTCCCCACTACAATTACAACACGGGGCGTCAATTTTCATTAATGCCCTATTATCTTTTTATCTAAATATCCACCGTCTCCCCTAGTATATGTTCTTGCTGACTTGTTCTCGTCTATTAATAAAATTATCAGCGATATCCTATTTCCTTTGTACCTATCTCCACTATCCTGTTGTACCCCGTGTGCTAACCTGACGACACGAGAACCCCGCTTATCCACCAAGGCACAAATGACGTAATACACATGTTCTACTTCTTCACCCCTATTATATTATTTGTATTATTTCCCTTTCACCACCGAGCATGTACCAATTACATTTGATCATGGCAGACAGTGCATATCCGTGCAACATGTTTACCAAAAAGCGCGACTGGTGAAGGTTTGCTGAAACAAAAATTGGTATGGTGTTCACGAATTTAAAGTGACAAAACATGGAATAGTCAGATGGACCTAGGAGCGTCAGGGTCTAGTCAGTTTGCATTGTATCAATGGGCGGTAGTCAATCAGGCGGAAAGGGGTTGGGGTAGCCATTGGTAATGGACGTACACTCAAGAATATTATTAGCGCAGATCACCTCCGAGCAGAAGTCGGATTGTTTTGCTACCAAGCCGATTCATATTTCTAAAAACTATGCAAATTAACAAGGTCAGTATTATAGTATTCCGGTGTGTGTTCTACGTCATAGAATTGTGTGCGTTGTACGGATATGCGCATGCGCTTCCAAAGAAAAAATAAGAAACAACGTATATCCGAAGTAAAGAAAAACAAAACATCGTGTCGAGCCTCCCCCACCTTGTTTTATGTTGGGCGTCTTATATCAATTGTTTGCCATGGGTTGAGGTCGAGTTTAGAGACAGCACGTCGCCATGACAACGGTCACATTGCGCTGGGAAAAAACAAGACGAAATATCAAATATAACAGAGGGAGAGGACAGAAGGAAACCCTACTAGAAGCGCCCACCAAACAGCCGATACAAATGTTAGGGATTGAGAAGTGCATAAAGGGCTGGTCATAAAGATGTAGAATTTTATAGGTGCAGTTGGAACAAACAAGAACTGAGACCGCGACTTGTGTGCAATATCTGAAGTTAAATGTGGCACTTACAACATCGAGAAAAGTAGGCAACTTGCAGCCTCAGTTCTTGCCTTTTGTTCCAACTGCACATTTTGCATATCTGAGAAACTTGTCGTTAAATGTTTGGCGCTTTAATGTTATGATAAGGATTAGAATAAATCGGAACAGTGAAACAGCCTGATAAGTGCCACAGCGCATTTTAAACAGATGTCAAAGTGTACATTTGTTATACGTCTCCTATACTAAAAGATCTCCATTTTTTTCCGAAAATGGAGAAAGAACGAAAGAGAACTAAGGTTGCGAACTGCCGCAACATCGACACCAGACGTTCAAAATTTTTATAAGAAAATCTTCTTTTTGAGCACTTAAAACAATTCATGCCATAAAAGAAAAACAAAAAGTGAAATAATAATTTGCACCCTACACCTATTTGTATGTGAAAATATGTTGTAGTAAATTTCATAACTTTTTCTTCCATAGTGCTTGCTTGTTTTTGAGTACGTATTGAATGGGAGAGCTATGCCTCCAGAAAAAAAAAAATGAGATCTCGCAATGGAATGTCATAAATGATTGTATTTAATTTGGAGAATGGTCTCTCAACGGCAGCAAACGGCTATTTGTTTTTTTTCTTTTTTCTTCTTTGCCGATTTCAATAAACTGTAATTAATTTATTTGAATTCCAAAGAGTCCTTAAATTCTTGTGTGTGTTTTGCCATGTTCCTGGCTGCTTTACGTGAGTTGATATGTGTCCTTTCCATTCTGTTAAAGCGGCCCTCACAGGCACAAGCAGACTGGATCAATATCAAGCCGACTGGACAAGTCGGCATGACGTCCACATCAACGGTCTTCACCCTACATGTTTAAGTTTGCTTGACCAAATCCAAAATGGATATCAGCATGTTTTTGATAGCCCTTGCAATTAACATAATACTGACAAGGAGGACAGGAAAATGTTGTAGCTGGACAAAGTCATGTCTGTTGGACAGACTGAAAAGCAACCATACCAATTTAGTTGAGATTAATATCGGGATATTTCTTCATCTCTCAGAACCCCATTATCTTGAAAGTACAATAGTTTTGCCACAAAAGGATCTTCTTCGCCTGAATCAGATAATTTTGAATTCTCCACTTTTTACGTTCTTTCCTGAAATTCATTTGCGGGATGTTTATTTTCTTTGCAACTAATTCTCTCCCTCCTTGGGGCTCAAAGGCTTTGTGAAAGACACAAGCTGCTCGTAGGCATTTTCTCATCTCAGCCATAACTGTAGCCTTTGGATTTTACTTTACATAAATAGTTGATTAAGTTCTATAAGGTCAAGTAAGTTATCTTTCGACTATCAAGTCATGCTGTTGTTGACGTTGTTACCTTTATACCAGCTGGATACCGGGGACTCAGCTAAGCTAAACAGTAGTTGAAGAAATATCATAAAAACCACAGAAAAACTGTTGGGTCGCAGCAAGGCTATAAGCAAAGTCAAAATTGGGCAAAAAGAAAAAGTTGTATGTTGCGAAACCTTGCGTGAGAAATAAAACCCAAACGATACAAAGCAAACTAAAGAGAAGAGAGAAAATACACAAAATTTTCGGTTTTCCTGTTGAAGTCTTTTATTGTTCGATTTTTTTTCACTTGAAAAAGGCGAAAGCAAAAAAATTTTGTGTATTTTCTGTCTTCTCTTTAGTTTGCTTTGTATCGTTTGGGTTTTATTTCTCACGCAGGGCTTCGTAACATACAACTTTTTCTTTTTGCTAAACAGTAGTGCTGACATCAGAGACGCCACACGGAGTGGGCGAGCGAAATGGGCTGGGCACGGACACTGGGGAATCCCGCTGGCTTGACGATTTGACGTGAAAATATCACGCAGGACCTGATCCTGTGAAACAGACTTGACACCCTCCAATTTGCTTGACAAGTACGAATGCTCGAGCGAACTCGTCCAGTCTGCTTTTGCGGGCAGCGAACGCTTAGTTCAAGACTAATTCAAAATTGATTGCCGAGTTGAAATAGTATGAAATTAAAGAAAAAAAATGACAATAAAATTCATATTTCCGTTTGTATTTATGGTCCGATTTTCAAACTCAGAAATGCCAAACGTCATTATTTTTCAGACCCAACACTGCCGTAATTGAAAGATTGTATCCATTCCGGAAATAACTCTATTGTAGCTAAAATGAAAGCACGATGAGACATAACGCACCTTTCCAATTCCATGTCCTTCGGGAAACCAAGCAACATCTTTAAATCATTACTGACAAGCTTAAATAGTCCAGTTACTGCTCTTGTCCACAGCATCAGCTCCATTCCGCTATTTTTACGGACAATGAGGTAAAACACTCTTTGCCTCTGTATACTTGTCCACAGCATCCGTTCCGCTCCGATCCTCACAGGTCTCACTAAGCCCGATCAGACACAGTCAGAAGCTGACAGACAAGACGGGCACACCATAATTTCCTGTAGTTTCTCAGTAAAATCCGAGAAGACCCAAACACACTAAGCCTGGTCAGACACAGTCAGCTTATGCCATTTTCTTTAGTGTATTCAAATTTTGAGTTCTTCACATTGACCCCCGGTAGCGGTGTGGTCATAGGCTTGTTTGCCTAAATCACAGACGAAGAATTGAGCAAACTTCCCGGACGCAGCTTCGAAGCTGGCGGCAGCAGGCCAGTGGTTGATTGATAGGGCAGATGGCAATATACTGTCACTCTGGCCTGGATATCGTGACACAGAGCATCCACCAGTATTGGTGTTCTTTGGTTTGGGTCTTTCACCCTAGTCAGTTGGGACTGCGAGGCTGTGGAGTAGCCTACAGGCAGCCGGTCAGGCAATATGACTGTCCCTCTGGCATCCTCCTGCACCTGGATACATTTCCAGTCGTCTTGACCCTGTCTTGCCACTTGGATAAGTTGTGTCCAGGCGAGAGAGTGAGTCTGATGTTTGCGCAGCTCTTTCTCACTAAAAACAAATTCTTTGCGCCAGTCTTAACACTCACCTCGTCTTCTTTCATCTTTGTCTCGTCTTCTTTCCTCTCAAAATTCCAACGGCGATGGCAGCAGGTTTGGATAGACTGGAAGCTGTTAGCACAGACCTACACGTTGGTGGCTGTGGGCTATGGTCGCTTCATCGTCGATTGAAGTGGAGGCGTGGGGAGGCAGCACCCACAGTAGCTGAGCAGCCTTATTTAAGGATAGCACTGCTCACCTCAACTGAGGAAGGGGCTAGAAAAGGTGCCCTAAAGAAAGCCCACTTCACATCACCCTGACTGGTATACCGCGACCAGTGGGGATCCCTTTTTACGGTCGAAACAAAAAGAAATTCAGCTTACTCAGGCTAGGAGCCTGGAATATACGCACACTACAGGACAACTCAAACAACCCGGAAAGACGCACTGCACTTATTGCCATTGAGCTCAGCGGGTACAACCTGGACATAGTGGCACTCAGTGAGACCAGACTCCCTGATAGTGGCCAACTCAAAGAGCTCAGTGGTGGATACACCTTCTTCTGGAAAGGCAAGGGTGCAGTCGAACCGAGACAGCATGGTGTTGGGTTTGCAATTAAAAATGACCTTGTCAGAAACTTGCAGTCCATGCCAATTGAAATAAATGACAGGCTAATGACACTCAGGATCCCAGTTGGGAAAAGCCAGTCAGCCACCCTCATTAGCGCATATGCGCACACCATGACAAACCCAGATGAAGCCAAAGACAAGTTCTATTCTGATCTAGAATCTGTCATATGCTCTGTCCCGGCAGCTGATAAGCTGATTCTCTTGGGGGACTTCAATGCTAGGGTTGGCTCCGAAATCTCAGCGTGGCCAAATGTTTTGGGCCCTCATGGAGTTGGTTCATGCAATAACAATGGGTTGCGCTTACTTACTTTGTGTGCTGAATTTGGCCTGTTCATTACCAACACAAATTTTAGTCTCCCCGTGAGAAACAGAACGTCATGGATGCATCCCCTCTCAAAGCATTGGCAGCACATAGACTATGTCATTGTGAGGAAGACTGACAGAAAGGATGTCCTTGTAACAAAGGTGATGTGTGGTGCCGAGTGTGGAACTGACCACAGACTCATTGTTTGCAAGCTCAGACTAACATTGAGGCGCAATAGACGCCCTCAAGGGAAAGCGCCACCTAAACGCCTAAATGTTTCAAAACTCTGCTCAGCTGAGAAACAGCGAGCTCTCCTCAGAACTCTCCTCAAAATTGGATTGCGTGACTTTTGACCCTGAGAACATTGAACAGAGCTGGACTGACCTAAACACGACTGTACACTCTTGCGCCAGCAGCAGAGTTGGTTTTCCTGTCCGCAAGCACCAGGACTGGCTCAATGATAATGATAATGAAATCAAAGTCCTCATAAAAGAAAAAAATAGTCTCATCCAAGCTCACTGCAGTGACCCCTCTTCCACAGCAAAAGCTGATGCACTGCGTGCATGTAAGGGTGTACTCCAGAAGAAGCTGAGGAAAATGAAAAATGACTGGCTTGAAGAGCGAGTAAGAGAAACTCAGAAATATGCCGACACAAACAACACTAGAAAGTTCTTTGAGAGCCTCCGAGCTGTGTTTGGACCATCCCGCTCTGGCACTACGCCACTTCTTGCGTCAGATGGTTCAACACGCATTGTTGAATTGAATGCCATAATTCAGCTTTGGGCAGAACATTTCGGAGGTGTGCTAAATCGGCCATCAAATATAAATACTGAGTCCATTGACCGCCTCCCTCAGACTCCTATTAATGCAGCTCTTGCCAAGCCATTCACAGCAAATGAGACCCGAACTGCCACAAATCAGATGTCCTTTAACAAATCACCAGGCGTGGATTCAATTCCTGCTGAGGTGTATGCCTTCGGTGGAGAAAAGCTTATTGAAAGGTTGACCGAGTTATTCAATCATATGTTGAAAGCAGGGAATCTGCCACAGGACTTCAAAGATGCTTCAATCATCCATCTGTACAAAAACAAAGGGGACAGCCAAGTCTGTGACAACCATCGGAGAATCTCTCTACTTTCAATTGCTGGCAAAATATTGGCAAGAATGCTTCTGAATCGCCTTCTGGATCACCTCTCGTCAAATGACTTGCTTCCCGAGAGCCAATGTGGCTTTCGTAAAGAGAGGGGAACGGCGGATATGATTTTTGCTGCCAGACAGATTCAGGAAAAATGCATGGAACAAAATAAAGCGCTGTATATCACATTTGTTGACCTCACAAAAGCATTTGACACAGTGTGTCGTGAAGGCCTCTGGAAAATCTTGGCGAAGTTTGGGTGTCCACCCGAATTCATCACAATAGTGCGCCAGTTTCATGATGGCATGCAAGCTGCAGTCAAAAGCAACGGCAGTTTTTCAAGGGGTAAGCATCAAGTACCGAACTGATGGCAGTAGTAGTAAGGAATCTGGACCTCTTGGGCTCATCTTTAAAATATAAAAAATAAACACATAAAAAACAGCTTATTCAAAAAAATGAAAGATAAACTCTCTCACCCCCGAGTTTTAGAATTCCTGCAAAAAGCTGAACGCGCTGCACAGGCTGGAAACCCCGTTGTTGCAATTATTGATCTTTGTTTGCAGCACTGCGACATTAAGCCAACCAATCAAAGCGTTTGTTGAGTAGTCACACCTTATTTCCCCAGTGAGTTCAGAATCAATTTCCCCGGGCAACTCATTTGCTTCATATAGATTTATTCATTCTGCTTGGAAACTGCGGTGAGGAATAGACGTGTTCGTAGAACGTGTGCTCTGCTATTTGTTCTTAAAACTAAAAGGTATGTCTCAGGGAAGTGACATGAGTATAGACAGCGATATAATAACTCCGAATCCTCCGAATCTACCATTAGATGCCGAAAAGGAATTAATGGTAGAGCATTTAAAACAGTTACAGGATTATCATTCAAATCAGCTTCAATACTTTACATCGCTAGAACAAATTCTAAAAGAGAAAGGACCAGAGGCTGCTTACGCTTTTGAAAGTGAAAATCTGAACACTTTGAAAAAACAACCAGTAAAATTTTCTCTGAAAAACAGCAAACCAATATCAAAATCCTTGCGTCAGTTAAAAGGAGTTTCGCTTCTTAATAAATTAAAACAGTTTGTTTTTGATAGAGAATCTGATATGACACACATTTCATTACCTCAAAATCAAAACTATGAATTGAATATGGTCATAAATAATTTAGATAACGGTTACTACTTTTTGAAATCAAAAACTAAAACTTTAATTTCTGAATATGCTGCTTTTGGAATGTGGCTTGAGATACTTTTTATACAACATCGTGGTAAATTTGATCTTTTTGTTAAACTTAAACTTCCTCATTTTTCTCTGAGTATGATTAGATATCTCAGGAACTTTGGTCGTGTTTCTCAAACATTTACAAAGCTCAGAACTCTAACATTAGGTATTGGAGAAATTACAAAGCTGATTTCCAGTATTGAATGCGCTTTGCAAGAAAACCCCACGGAAGCGGAATTCTGGAAATAATTACAGCGTGAGCACCATATCGAATCGCCTCGCATTGCCAGCCGTGGAGCGGTATTGATTACCTTTCCACCTAGTCACCGCCACCAGATTGGCGCTGGCTTGGCATTCTACCTAGTCACCGCCACCAGATTGGCGCTGGCTTGGCATTCCAGCGGAGCCCAAACCTATTCATTGCATTTAAAGTTTTCCAACTTGGTTGCCTTTTCAGGTGACCGCCAATCGAACTTGTCAGAGTTCCTGTTATATTCAAATCAGGACTTTGATTGAGTACTTTTGGTGGTTGCATGAACAAACCACAACGATGGCCATTGCAAAGTACTTTGAATAGTAATCCCAACTATTCAAAGATAATCGGTTCCCACACTTTTACACACACACACACTCCCTTACACACACACACACACTCCCTTACACACACATACACACTACCTTACACACATACGCATCTGTATTGTTGCGTCACAGGCTAAAACCCGGGAGAACCAATGCAGGGGACATAATCAAGAAAATACAACACTATTCTAAGACGACAACAGTTATTTCCTATATGGAATAAATACTAGTTTTTCATTTTCTTTCCTTTTAAAAATGGATGTTACGAATCTTGCCTGGGATGATAATTTAACAAATAGAAAAAACAGCACTATGCTACCTAAAAGTATAAGAGGAATTATAGTAGGAAAAAGCGGGTCAGGAAAGACTAATTTACTTTTAAATCTCCTACTAAATAAAGGATGGTTAGATTATAATAATTTATATATCTTCGGTAGGTCATTACTTCAAACTGAGTACAAGGTTGTAAAAACAGGTTTTGAACAGAATCTACCTAAAGATGTTATATTTAAATTATTCAATCAAAAAGACTATTTTATGAAAAAGAATATTTCTCCTTGTCAATTATTAGAAAGAGCTGGAAAACAACTTAATGATTGTCAAAGACAGCGCGTATCCAACTCTTATCCAATTAATTGACAGTTTTATGAAGATACCGATGATGTTCCAGATCCAAGCGAATTAAACTCTGAAGAAAAAAATTTAATGATATTTGATGATATTTTACTGGAGAAACAAAACAAATGCGAAGCTTATTATTGTAGAGGAAGACATAACAATGTTGACTGCTTCTACCTAACTCAAAATTATTTTAAATTACCGAGACAAACAATAAGAGAAAACGGAAATTTTCTCTGTTTATTCAAGCAAGATAATAAAAATATAACTCACATTTATAACGACCATGTAAGCGGTGATATGACATTAGAAGATTTTGAAAAGCTCTGTAAAAAATGTTGGGAAGAACCATATGGATTTCTTGTAATTGACAATTCTAGTGACAAATTTAACGGGAAATATAGATATAAATTTGATACATTTTACATGCCTAAAAATTAGGTATTTTTATTCTATTAAAATGGATGAAAGCAAACATATTTTTACCTTAAATGTTTTAAGAGAAATCGCCCAAAACACAAGATCAAAATTTTCAGAGCAAATTATCGTTATGAATAATAAAACCACATTCAGGACCATATTTAACCCCCCTTTAGAATTAGAAAAAGATAAACGTTATGAAATTGCCTTTGTTAATTTAGAAACTTACTATTCTTTTCCTAACATTGACGAACAAAACAACATGATTGAATACTATGATGGTGTCATGTGGCATAAAGAGTTTATATCAGTTGGTGCTTATGAAATTAAAACTTTAAACACTACAATTCAAAGCTTGATTGGTGATGCTATAAAAATTGAACCAAATAATCAAACTTTAAAATCCGTTATGACTGTCAAGAAAGGATACAAAGTAAATTTTAAAGAAAACAATACCTTAGCTGATTTATTAGGATTTCATCATAAAATTTATGAATCGGGAACTCATGAATCTGAAAACATTGTAAACATTCTTAGCGTTAATAGTATTCTAGTTCATTTGAATATCATAAACGGAAGTATAGTTAATGGTTCCCCCGTTCCGGTTATTTATTCTTTTTTCCCAAATATATCTCCGAGACGTAAAATAGTTGAAAAACCTAAAAATCTAGTTTTTCTTCCAATAGCTATGAAAATGATAAATAACTTAGAGGTTAAAATTACAGATCAAAATGACAAACCTTTAAATTTAAGAGGAGAAACTGTTGTCATAAGATTTCATATTAGAGAAATTTAAAAACTAAAAATGGCACTATCGAATTTTGATATTTTAAAAGGTGTTAAGGAATTAAGAATTCCTAATTTTAGAGGTGTGTTTTTAAGAACTGAATTACCTGAAAAACCGAGAAGAAAAGAATGTGGAATACTGAAATTAGGTGATGGAACGAAAGGAGGAACTCATTGGGTCGCTTGGTATCATGACGAAGTAAATAAAATTTATTTTGATAGTTATGGAATTCGACCTCCTTTAGAAATAATCAAATATCTTAGAGAGAAAAAAGGAGATATTCAATACTCTACTAATCAAGTACAAGATCCGAATACAGTAATTTGTGGACATTTGTGTTTGTATGTTTTAAAAGAATTATCAGAAGGAAAACGTTTTCAAGAAATTACTAATAGTTTGTATTAAGAAATTCCTTCTAAATTTTTTTCCTTAAAAAATGGTGGATAAATTTGGTCTTATGCTCAGCGGAGACTCAACGACGATTATTATTCCAATTCATAAGTATGCAACCAATCTAGATGATTTGGAAAATGTTGAAGGTTTTAATGAAAATGGAAAGAAAGATGCTAGATATTGTTTCAAATTAAATGAAGAAGGTATATGTTAGAGATGAAATTGTAGATTCCCCACCTCCTAAATTTATAAGTGATGTAAAAGATAAGCCTGTGAATCTTATAAATGTTGATGGAAAACTTAAAGTTATACCAGCCAAACATGAATGGGGTGTAGATATTCAATTAAGAAGTGATAAAGTATCAACTAAAGGAAATAACAAAATATTAATAAAAGTTTTTAACTCTGGTCGAATTATAGGAAGTTTGGTTCCACTTCTTAGATATACAGAGACAACAGTTTTAAAACGCCATGATGAGGAGTATTTTCTTGCAAACGTTAAGGATGAGCTACGCACCATTCTACCTTTTAATTGTGAATTTGAGAATGAAAAAAGAGATTCTTGTAGACTTTCCGATAGGTTCAACTATAATTATTGGAGGTAAAGTTTTAGAATCTTTTAATAACAAAGAAATTATGGATGGATTATAAATAAGTTATTCGGGAGATGATTCAAAAGATTTTCGAATAATTGTAAAAAACCAAAAAGAGGATTACAAAATCCGAAATATGCCTAATGAATTGAAAGCCGAAAAAACAGATGGTGATAGTTTTAAAAATATTCTCATTTACAAAGAGTTTATAATTCATAGAATAAGATTTACACAGTTACCTGTAACTTTAGATGAAATAAATTATTTGTAGAAAAATGGATTACAAGAAAATTATTCAGTTTAATAGCCATGCAGTTAACTTAGAAGATTTAGAAAATGTTGATGGTTTTTTATCCAGAGGAGAACTAAATAATTTATATTGTTTTCAATCAAAGAGAAATGGAATATATAAAAGAGCTGAATTTCCTAAAAAACCTGAATGGGATATTGATATTAAACCCGTTATTGGTAAAAAAGAGACAATGATAAAAAATGATGGTTTGATAAATATGTCCAAGTCATCTAGTAAAGATATAAATGTTAAAAGAATCAACGGTAAAAACTACTTTGTTAAGGAAAAGAATGCGGGTATTGGTGAATTTCTTTTAGAATCAGATACAGAAAGCAAAATTTTATTAAATCCACCCGATGGATCCACTTTTATTATTGATGGTATAACAATTGGAAAAAATGATGATTTTTTCGGTATTATATCTCATCACATATTAACGATTGAAAAATAAAATAAGGAATTTAGAATAAACTTACAATTTGAAAACAATTATTCGAGAATTACCATTGAACCTGAAAATGTTTTATCTCATAAAAATATTTATGCTAGAAATTATGATAGTGGTTATAGTAGAGGTCCTAGTATTAGTGATTATGAGAATATATATGGTAAGTCTCTTTATAAAAACATTAAGTCTTTGTTTATTATTGAATATTATCACATTAGTAGAATAAGATTTATAGTAGCACCCGTTACATCTTCTCAAATTAGGTATTATTAAAATGGAAGACATTTTGGAAATTGCAAAAAAAATTTAAGGTAGATGAAAGTATTGAAAAAATGAATACCATGAATACAATCCAATTACCGGTACAAATTTAAACAGTGGAAGAGAAATTAGAATAACTATTGAATTACAAGTTATTTTTACTCGTCCAAGTGAAAGCTATATAATAATTGAAGGTAGACTTACAAAAACAGATGGAACATTATATACTGCTGATGATCAGATAACTTTATGTAATAAGGGAATAATGTATTTGTTTAATTTTATAAAATATCAGTTGTCAGGACAAGAAATTGAAAATTTAAATCATCCAGGACGAGGAACAACAATGTTAGGATTACTCTCAAAATCACAAAGACTTAATTTATTGTGGATAAAAGATACTAACAGAAAAGTTGAGAATAATGAAGGTTTTGAAACAAGACAAGAGATACTGCTAAAATATCCTGATCCTAAAGGAACATTTTCCTTTCTAATTCCTTTGAAACATATTTTCGGTTTCGCAGAGGATTATGATAAGATTCTTTATGGTTTTACTCAACAACTTACTCTGTACAAAAGACCAGATTCAAATATTGCAATTTATAAAGATGATAAAGCTGCCGAAGGAAAAGTTACTCTTGATAAAATTTCATGGTTTGTTCCACATGTTTTACCAGCAGATCAACAAAAGTTTGAATTATATAAAATTATTGAATCAAAAGCAAAATTAAATGTTGGCTATAGAAGTAGACAATGTGATTCAATAACAGTTCCTGTAGCAACTCCATTTTCGTGGAGATTATCTGTAAAAGCTTCTCCTGAAAAACCCAGATGGATCATAATAGCTTTTCAAACAAAAGATAGATCTAATCAAAAAGAAAATGCAGCGATATTCAATAATTTGGATGTGAGAAATATTAATGTTCAGTTAAATTCTAGGCGTTATCCAGAATCTGATTATCAAATATCATTCCCTAAGTTTCAATTCTCTAGATTATATAATGATGCTGTATCATTTAAATCAAAATTTTATAATATAGATGAATTAATTAGCAATCCAACAATTACCACTATTGATTATCAAACGCTTTATCCGTTATTTGTTTTCGATGTTTCAAAACAAAGTGAAAGGTTAAAAAATAGCATAACCGATATAATGGTTAAGGCTACATTTAATAAAAATGTTCCTGCAGATACCACAGCTTATGCTTTAGTTATTTCTGATAAGATAATTTCATTTCAATCTGATGGAAGGAATATGGCATTTATACAGAGTTAATCAACAAAGTTGAAGTTATTCAAAGTTAACATTCTCTACCATTTCATGTACAATATTTGTAAATTGGTCAGAATATGGAAGAGTTTTAATACCATCATCAAGTATATATCGTTTATCATCATAAGGACTTAGAGCTTTCTTATTTATTTCTTTTATGTACATTTCATGTTTATCAGAATTTAGCACATTCATCTTTTTATAATTAATTTCATTATTAAGTAAACAATTTTTGTAATCTTTAAATGTAACATCTTTATTAATTGTCGTTTTTGAAATACCTTTTAATTTTTTACGTGTCGATCCTCCGAATCTAAGCTTCGGCTGTGTTGCTTGTTCGAGAACACAGCCAGGGCTAGAAGCAACTTTATATGTATATGCTTTACTTCTAAGGAAAACTATTTCACTCATAACTTTACCATTTAGTTCATCTTTGAATTTATTAATAACTTTTTTATTTTTTGTTGAATGAAGAAAATGATCTTTTGGATAATCACTAGTGTCTAAATCATCGTCCTTTATTTTTTTCATATCTTCATAAACATCTTCAGTTCTAATATTAAGAAAGTATGAATCGGTATCAAATCCAACAACTTCATTAGATTTCCATAGTTTATTAACAACATTGTAATAAAACTTATACATAACCAACTTAGAGTAATCAAGAATACACATTCCTAAATAAATCGGTTTATTAAACTTTATTGATGTTACATTATTAGCAATACCAATTAGATTTTCATTAAAAATAATTGATTCCTTAAAATTTGGTTTACTTATTAATTTTGTTACTTGTTCTTTATCTGATAATAGTTTTAACTCAATTCTGTCTCTTATGTTTTCGAGAGTTTTTCCATAGAAGGAATTATTCATTAATTTCCAAAGATTCTTTTCAAAGTCAGATTTTAACTTAGTTCTTTGATTGGTATTAAAATCGATGTATTCTTTTAACCAAGGTCTTTCCTTAAAAGAAATTATTCTATGAACTTTAGAAATTTCTAATCCAAGGGATTTAAAACATTCTAATAATTTGTAATGTATGATATACTTCTTTTTATTTTTTAAATTTAGTATTAGTTTTTCTACATTTCCTACTTTTTTGTCTTCTAATTGTAAATAGTATTTTTGCAAATCGCTTAAATCATCTTCATTCACTTTTAGTTTCTCTGGAGCTAAAGGAAATCTTTTGGTGTTTACTTTAGCTTTAACCGTGTAATCAAGATCACATTCGATAATATATCCTCTTCCTTCAGGAACGTTTTTCAAGAATGATTCTTTTTCCCATTTAAAATCTCCAACAGGTAAAGGTTCTGACAATCCTCCTCCATATAAATTATTTGCATCGAGATACAGTAAATAAATTGATCTCTTTTTAGAGTCATAATCTGGTAAATATTTATTGTTAGCTTTTACATATCGAGGTCCTAAAACTCCTGAATAACCACCTCTTATTCCCTTCTCAAACATTAGTAACATATCTAAATCTGTTAATAATTCTAGTTTAATTCCTGTATATTTTAACCCACATTGCCAAGTTAATCCAGGAGCTGAGAAACAATAACACGGACCAATTTCATGATTGGTTAGGAAAAATTCTCTAAACTTTTCAAATACATCAGTTGAAAGTAAAACATCTGTTTTTAGATACAAATCATGATAATCTTGTAAAGTTTTACATTTAAAAGTATTCCAAACATTTAGAGCGTGTTGGTATTCGTCTTCTGTAATTCCTTCTTTTCTTAAAGTTGAAAAAAAATTTTCTATTGGTGGTAATTGTTCTTCATTTAATCTCTCGATTGAATCAACATATTCATAAGGGTAAACACCTTTTCTTTTTAGCAAAGTGTAATTATCCGGGAAATGTTCTTTCAAGATTTTGAAATCATCCATTGATTTAACAACACCTTCTAAAGAGTTTGATAAAAATCTGTAACTATCTAGGCATCTTAATTTTCTGTAATAATTTCCATATTCAAATGAAATATATTCTTCAAATGTTTTAGCAAGCAATGAAAGTTTATTGTATTATCTTCATATTTCATTATTTCTTCTATTATGAAATGAAAATCATAACCACTGCCATTGTGAAAAAACACTGGAATTACTTTAGATTGTTTTCCTTCTTTAGTATTACAAGACTGACAAGCAGCGCCTCCATACTTACCATTGTAATGATTGTGTTCTCTTACTTTTTCTTCTGAAAATTCAATATTACAAATATAACAATTTGTTGCTTTATTAAATTCTTTTTCTTGGGCATAAGTTAATTTAGCTTTAGCTTTTTTGTAGTAATTTAACTTTTTACAGATTTCGTTATAATAATAATAGTTAGTCCATTAGCTATGATGATGACCTTAACAACACCATAGGAATAAAGAACAGAAATTGTTGAGAATTTCAACACATGGACAATAAAGAGAACTAAAGGACACAGAGGACAGAATGGAAAGACTGTTCTTTCATGACTTATGGCTTCTCATGTGACTGATAAGTCCTATTTTTGCCCTGAAGACCCTTCCGCATAAATGACAAGAATGCTCCGTTGGTTCAGTACCACTGGGCCTTTTCTTGCGCCGTTCTCTTTTTTTGATAGCCTGCTGGACTCTGTCAGCTTCCCATGCTTTGCTGCCTCTGGTAAGGGCCGCCCTCCAATTTGCACGATCAAGCGAGAGCTTTTCCCACTCACTCACATCAATGGCAAAGGCCTTCAGTGATTGCTTGAGAGTGTCTTTGTAACGTCTCTTTGGGGCTCCAACATTCCTCGTTCCATTGGAGAGCTCAGAGAAGAAGATTTGCTTAGAGAGTCTGGAGTCGGGCATTCTGACAACATGTCCTGCCCAACGTAGCTGAATTTTTTTCAGCTGGCAGAAGATGCTCAATTCCTTGGCACGATTGAGGACCTCAGTGTCTGGAATTTTATCCTGCCATTTGATCCTTAGGATCTTTCTAAGGCAGGCCAGATGAAAGTGATTTAGCTTTCTGGCATGCGATTGGTACACTGTCCAGGTTTCAGCCCCATAGAGTAGGGTGGGAAGGACCACAGCATTGTACACTTTCAGCTTAGTGTCTGTGCGAATGCCGGCAACATCCCACACTCTCTTTCGAAGCCTGCCAAATGCAGAGCTGGCTTTGCTGATTCTTGAGAGAATTTCAGTATCAACACGAGCCGCGGAAGACAGTGTACTGCCAAGATAGGTGAAGTTCTCCGACACCTTCAGAAGACTATCATTGTCACGAGTGGAGTGAGTGCAATTAAGGGGATTGCTACAGAGCGGGTGTAGAGTAAGAAGGGCTCACGGTAGGCAAGTAAGTTAAGCGTGCTGTTGTGAGTAGTGGGGGGGGGGGTCTGAATGAGGCGAAAGCGCTGTATTACTATCACTGCAAGTTAGAAGGTCCTACGGAGCGGACCTGTGAATAAGAGCCCATCGGGCGGACATAAGGGGAGCAGTCGAGAAGACTAGTGAGAGAGTCTTTCCAGTAATGACTGGTATGTAGAACGTTGATTGATTATTATGATTGATGTATTATATTATATTCGTCTATTACCATGATGTAAATAAGTATATGTGAGGAATGTGGAAGTCCTTGATATTGGATATAGCAATGTGCGCCATGAGCGATAGATGAAAGTGAGTTCATGGATTTGTAGCGCGAGTGAGTAGTGTGTACTCCGATGGAAGTGTGTTACCGTAAGATGTGTGGTGAGTGAAAGGTGAACTAGTGTGTGTACGCTTCATGGGTTGTAAGGAGAGGTGGAGTGAATAGAAATGGTAGGGTATTATACCAATGTAATGTTATTCTTGTAGGTGTCGAGGACGGGCCGCAGAGCCACCTCGATGAGCACAGGGGATAGGCCAGCATAGGGCCGGAGGCCACACATAGGCCAGAAGTGAGGCTGTCAGTGCAGGACAGTAGAGGCACATAAAGTCGTGGCAGTCAGGCCACGGACAGGGACGTAGATATGAGCGTGAATGTGATAATGCACTATTGCCATGTTGAGGGGAGAATGTACTATTGAAATGATAATGTCTATTGAAATGATAATGTGTTATTGCCCTGCTGAGGTGCTAGGGGAATGCTAAGGTGTATGACAATAGGAAGGTGATATTGAGAGACTGCGGTGCCAGTAAATTATTAATGTGCTATTAAGACCCTGAGGGGAGATGCTGAGGCCGAAGTGCCTTTAGGAGTAACTACCGGATTGTGGATCCGAGGGAGAGTGTGTGTGAGAATAAGGCCGTTGTACGGCAGTTGATTTCAATAATATAATGTATGTAATTGCGCTATTATCTGTATAATTAGGTTTAATAAATGTGTGAGTCTGATGGATTGTTCTGTTAAGTGTTAACTTGTTTGTTCGTGATTGTTGTCCTGTCATAACTTATTACATCTCCCAGTCTGGGATTTGTGACACTGGGGGCTCGTCCTGTTTACATGTGGTCATTTTGACATTGTGTATTCGTTATATCTAGTTGTTTTTCTGTTGTGCTAGGAATTCATGCTGTTGTCTTTGTTCGTGGGATGAATGGAATTTTCATGATATGATTTATGTATATTTATGAATATGTAGTGATGCATGTATTTTGATGAATATGTATTAATGTGTACTTAAATTTCTGCAGAGTGTGTGTGCCAGCCTGAGGAGTCAAGCGGCCAGAGCTCCGATTAAGGGGAGGAGTTAAACTCAAAATTTGAAAGTTAAGTAAAAGTCAAAATTTTTGTGCCCTGGATTGTGGGCTGTTCCTTTAATCTGTCTTTTTCCCTGTTTTTGCTGTTTTTGTTGTCGTTATAGATTATACGGGCGGTGGCGCGGGTTTGCTGTGGTGAGCGTAGTTTATCCTCTTCGGGAGGTGGGCTAAATTTGGAACTTCGTTCATCACAGTGAACAGTTCGGTAGGGACCTGTATTTTTGTTTAGATTGTAGCGTTCTATCTTCCTTAAAAATAGCCATCTCTTAAAAATAGCCCAGGCAAGGCAGCAAAACGAGGAGGCGTTTGCTCGGGCTCGGCAAGCGTCTGTCTCTCCTCTATAAGCCCACCCATTTCCGATTTGGAGAGGACACTCCAGCCATCCGTTACGGATGGGCACAACACGGGAGGTGGCAGTTACCGGTGATAAGCTCAATCCATTTGGCATACGGATGAGCGCCAGGGGTCCCCTCTGTCGGTGGGAGCGGCTTTTCAGCTGCATTGATCAACTACCGCCCGCCGTAACCTGGGCAGCCCCCAGGCAGTTGGGTGTTGTTCCGCCACGTCAGCCTGCTTCATAAGGTGGTTGGAGTTAGACCAAAAGTCGAAAAGCTGACGTAAAGTGTGCACCTGGCAAAAACAGAAAAATACTAAAACTTGGTACCTGGAACGTCAGAACAATGCGCCCAGGCTTGCAACAGCAAGATCTCACTGATATTGACTCCATCAGGAAATCCCAAATTATTGATCGAGAACTTCAGCTACTAAACATCGACATCGCTGCCCTTCAAGAAACTCGACTTCCCGACTCCGGGTCAGTCAAAGAAGAAAACTACACCTTCTTCTGGCAGGGCCTTAGCAGCGAACAGCCGAGAATCCACGGCGTGGGCTTCGCCGTAAAAAACTCCCTTATCAATTCGATCGCAACTCCAATTGGAGTGTCAGAACGCATCATGACACTCAGACTGAACACCCGGTCTGGTTTTACCAACATTATCTGTGTCTATGCCCCAACACTTACCTCCTCTGACGAAACCAAAGACATTTTCTACGAGGCATTGCAGAGGACTCTCCACAACATCCCTCTCACCGAAGGCCTGCTAATTCTGGGTGACTTTAACGCTCGAGTGGGAGCAGATCACTCCGCATGGCCAAAGTGCATTGGGCACTTCGGCATTGGCAACATCAACGAAAACGGGCAGCGCCTTCTGGAGCTATGCTCCGTAAACTCATTATGTGTTACAAACACGTACTTTGACCTTAAGAGATGCCAAAGAACATCATGGCGCCATCCCAGGTCTGGCCATTGGCATCAATTAGATCTTATTCTCTCAAGGAGGAAGAGTTTGGGCTGTATAAAAATAACTCGTTCCCTCCACAGTGCTGACTGTGACACCGACCATGCACTGGTAGTCAGCAAAATCAAAATTTCGGCCAAGAAAATATACAGATCAAAAGCCCCTTCAATCCCTAAGATCAATGTAACAGCAATCAGAGATGAATCAAATAGAAAGTCATTTGAAAAGTTATTTGCTGAAAGCATGGATAATGTCACCCAATGTGACTCGGTAGATGAAACATGGAACACTCTCAGTTCAAAAATTCATGACTGTGCCATCAAGTCTTTTGGACAGCATAAAGTTTCAAACAACGACTGGGTAGCCCAGAACAGCGAAATTCTCCTACCTCTCATTGAGCAAAAGAAATCTGCTTTCAATGAGTATAACAAAAATTGCAATCAGAGTACAAAAACTTGTTTGAAAAATGCAAAAGCTAAACTTCAGCTGGAGGTAAGACGTTGCGCCAACAAATACTGGACAGACTTGTGTAACAGCATACAAGAGGCAAATGAAAAGGGAGATATGAAAACCGCCTTTAGCCAGATGAAAGTAGCTCTTGGGCCAATCATCACCAAAAGCGCCCCACTTAAGTCTGTAAATGGTGAACCCATCACAGATAAAAATGAACAACTGAATAGGTGGGTAGAGCATTACTCTCTGTTGTATTCAACTGAGAAAAATATTCCACCAGATTTTGAGGAACACCTCCAAAAACTGCCAATAATGGCCGAACTTGACGCTGAACCTTCCTTAGTCGAGCTTTCCAATGCAATCGACCACCTGTCTGCTGGAAAAGCCACAGGAAGTGACAACATTCCTGCAGAGGTATTAAAAGACCTAAAAAGCCCACTATTACCACACCTGTATAATCTGTTACTGCAGTGTTGGAAAGAAGGCGTGATACCACATGATATGAGAGACGCCAAAATTGTCACACTTTACAAGAACAAAGGAGACAAAGGCGACTGCAACAACTATCGAGGCATATCCCTCCTCAGCATTACTGGAAAGGCTTTTGCTCGCGTCATCCTCTGCCGCCTTCAACAACTGGCGGAAAAAGTCTTACCAGAAACACAATGTGGCTTTCGAAGCAAACGATCAACTATTGACATGATATTTGCACTTCGGCAAATCCAAGAAAAATGTAAAGAACAAAACAGGCCGCTTATAACATGCTTTGTGGACCTAACAAAGGCTTTCGACACCGTAAGCCGATCTGGCCTGTATGCAGTCCTTAAATCCATAGGCTGTCCACCAACATTGCTAAAACTTATTGCATCCTTCCACACTGACATGAGGGCATGTGTCAACTTTGAGGGCTGCACATCCAATTCATTTGCTGTAAACAGCGGTGTGAAGCAGGGATGTGTTCTTGCTCCTACCTTATTTGGTATATATTTTGCAGCCCTACTCAAGAATGCCTTTGGTCAATGTTCAGGTGGAGTACTTATTAACACCAGAGTGGACGGCTCCATTTTTAATGTTGCCAGACTAAAAGCAAAATCTCGTACAGAGCATATTATGTTACAAGAGCTCCTCTTCGCAGATGATGCTGCAATCGTGGCCCACGATGAAACCACGCTCCAGGCTCTCATCAATAGCCTTGCCAAAGCCTGTGACAAATTCATGCTAAAGATCAGTATCTCAAAAACTGTAGTTTTGACACAAGGCTTGAGAAACCCCAACCCAATCATGCTGAATGGCTCTCCTCTGGAGCAAGTGGGAAAATTCTGCTACCTAGGCTCAACCATCAGTGGTAGCACAGACATAACAACTGAAATAAATGCCAGAATAGGAAAGGCGGCCACAGCTTTTGGCAAACTCTCAAAAAGGGTGTGGAACAATAGCAAGCTGACCATCAAAACAAAGGTACTCGTGTACCAAACTTGCGTCCTAAGCACCCTGCTGTATGGCTCAGAGACATGGACCACCTACTCCAAACATGAAAGATCCCTCAACTCTTTCCACCTGCGCTGCCTACGCAAAATTCTCAAGATCAAGTGGCAAGACAGGATCTCAAATATCGAAGTTCTGAGCCGAGCCAACATTCCATCAACTCAAGCTCTCCTAGGCAAAAAAAGACTGCGGTGGCTTGGACATCTCCACCGTATGGAAAATGATCGCATCCCCAGACAAATTCTCTACGGGGAACTTGCTACTGGCAACCGACCCAGAGGTAGGCCACATCTGCGATTCAAAGACACTTGCAAGGTCACGATGAAAGCATTCAACATCGACCCCAATGAATGGGAGAACCTTGCAAATGATCGAAGCAGATGGAGACAAAAATTGCGCAGTGGCACGCTCGCAATAGACTTCAAGGCAAAAGAAACATACCTGACAAAACGACAGAGGCGGAATGAAAACACTCGCCAAAGTGAACCCAAAAGACTGACCTGCAATCACTGCCATCGCACTCTCGGGTCAAACATTGGTAGAATAAGCCACGAGAGAAGCTGTCAGTCAAAGTGAAAGTGAATATTCTAGCTGCTAAGACCGTCTGTAAAGACGCTAAAGGCCATATATATATATCTTCCTCGTTGTTTTAGGAAGACGTTTCTCTTGTCCCTCTCTTCCCTATCTGTAGATACGTTCTTTTTTTTCAGACTCTGTTCTTGTTCGTACCTTGTTGTGTAATCGGCGTAGTAGGTTGCATTTTTTTTTTTCCATTATAGTTTTTTTTTGTAGAAGTTTTGTCCTAGTCTGGTTCGTTGTCCTTGACGTACTTGTGGTCCTTCTACTGAATTTCTTCATTCTTGTCGTTTCTATTTTCTTTTATAATTAATAGTGCTATACATTTTATAGATATAGAATTAGTTGTGCTGTAAAGGTAAATTTCTGAATTGTATTTGAGACAACTGGGTATTATTATATCTGGTGTGATCTCAGGTCTCTGGTCGTATCGTTAGTGATCATACCGACAGGTTGGTCGACTTATAATAGATACCATAACCATAAATCTGTGAAATGGCGGAACTCCAACAACTAATGAAGTTGGGTAAGGAACTTGGCCTGGAGGGAGAGGAGCTACGCGGCTGGATTAAAGAACAGCAGGCAGAAATGCGCGATGAGCGTGCTAAGGATAGAGAGCGAGAAAAAGAGGCTCAAGAGCGACAGAGAGAAGAGGAAAGACAGGCTAAAGATAAGCAAGAGGAGAGAGAGGCTAAGGATAAGGAAGAGGAAAGAGAGTTTAAGTTAAAGGAGTTGCAACAGGAGAGGGAGTTTAAGTTAAAGGAGTTAGAAGCTCAGCAACAGGAAAGGGAGTTTAAGCAACAGGAAAGAGAGGCTAAGGCTCAGGAGCAGGAGAGGGAGACAAAGTTAAGGGAGATAGAAGCTAGGGATAACCAACAGGAGAGAGAGACGCGAATGAGAATCGCGGAGTTGGAAAAGAAGGCGCCAACAGAAACAGTTGAGCGGCAGGTACACAATAAAGGTGGCGTTAGGATTAAGCTCCCTACGTTCGACGACCGGAAGGACGACATAGACGCCTTCCTTTACAGGTTCGAACTGAACGCACAATTGCAATGGGGGGAAAATAAGGAATTATGGGCCACGTACCTGGCATCGCTATTGCAGGGGCGAGCGTTAACCTACTTTAAAGAGCTACAGCGCGAAGACGTGCAAGATTACGATAAGCTGAAGGCTTTGCTGCTTCGCCGATTTGCGCGTACCGAGGAATATTTCCGGGAGCAGTTTAGGCGAGCACGTGCAGATACCAGGGAGGACTTTGCTGCCTTCGTCGCGAGACTAACGGAGTATTTCGCGAACTGGGTAGACTTGGCGCATGTGGGCACGGATTTTGCTAAACTGAAAGACTTAATGATCCGTGACCAGCTGTACGCGTCGTGCCACAAAGATCTGGTGGCTTTCCTGAAAGAGAACGAACCCGCGACGGTGCAGGAGGCGTCTAGGTTGGCGGAGGCATACCGTACGGCGCATCCGTCCAAAACAGTCGGCAGGGCGTACGTCCAAGATGCTGGGTACGTCGCCGTTGTCGAGGGGTCGCCGGCAGGACTTAGGGACAGGTCGCGTCAGCGTGGTGCCTATAGCGGGCAAGCCCAGGGGCAGCGTAGGGGCTATCACCAATCACCGGCATATGGATCCGGTAAGTTTGACCGAGCAGGAGGGCTAGGTCGCGGTAATGGCCGGGGGCGATTTGTGACCTTTGCCGATGACCGACGGCATAGGGACTCTAGTTCCGGTCGCGATGGGTCACGGGGACCCAGGCCTAGTGCAGCACAGGGAGCGGAGTGTTGGACTTGCGGACGCGTGGGTCACTTTTCACGCGAGTGTAGGGCCGCGAAGTGTTGGAACTGCGGTAGAGCAGATCACATCAGCGTGAACTGCCCTGCAGGTAGGATAGCGGCGAACGTGGACAGTACCTCCAGTCCATGTTCCCCAAATAAATTTCATCATGCGGCTGCGTGTGTTACATCGGACAACGGAGGCGGACAGTATTCTAAGTGTCCCAGTTGTGAGAAGTTATTATCTTCCGGTGTTTTACCTTGTGGGAGAAAGATCCCCGTTATAAATTCATGTCATACAGGAGGTGGTCTTAGGGTTTATCCGGGGTTTGTTGGGGACGAACCGGTCTCGGTTTTACGAGATACAGGATCTACCGTTGTGGGAGTGCATAGGGACTGCATTCGGGATTCACAGCTTACAGGTGAGACTGTCCCGTGCATCCAATTTTCGGGGGCCATTGAGAAATTGCCCATGGCAAGAATAATGATAGATACACCTTTCCTTAGCGGGGAAGTCGAAGCAGTCGTTGGTTGTTTTCCAGGCGCCCAGCTCATCATTGGGAATGTATCACGGGTAGTTTCCCCTTCCGACGAGAACGTGCAAGCATGGTCGCAATCAAAAGGTATTGACTTTTGCGCCGCGGTCGAAACACGTCGACGGGTAGCTGATAAAGATAAGATTAGACCTTTGGCGACGCCAGCGGTGAACCTAGATATCACGCCAGAGCGCTTGGCGAGATTACAAAGGGAGGATCCATCATTAAACCCATGTTTTGGGGAAGCGCGAACTGAGAAAACGAGGAGATATAAGAACGGGTCATCTTCTTTTTTTGTTCAGGCGGGCATTCTGTTCCGTAAGTATGTAACGGTGTCCTCCATTTTAAAGCAGGTCGTTGTGCCAGCGTTGCTGATCGCAACAGTATTGCATTTGGCACATGATGTCCCATTAGCGGGTCATATGGGGATAGCTAGAACCAAAGAAAGGGTTCTTAAAAATTTTTACTGGCCATCGATCCACAGAGATGTGCAAGTCTATTGTAAGACGTGCAGTGCGTGCCAAAAGACGACGCATAAGGGTCGTACACCCCAGGCTCCTCTTCAGAAGATCCCCACGGTCTCGGAACCGTTTAAAAAGGTCTCGATAGACCTTGTTGGCCCCATTCACCCAGCGACCGATAGGGGGAATCGATTTTTCTTAACGGTCATATGTAATGCTACGAGATGGCCAGAGGCGGTTCCTCTGCGGACCATAACGTCTGAGGCAGTCGCGGAAGCGTTGTTTGCAATTTTCGCTAGGGTAGGAATACCAGAGCAAATTCTGTCTGATAGGGGCGCGCAATTTACGTCGCAGATGATGAAGGAATTGTTCCGCTTATTCAGCATACAACCCATCACTACCACCCCTTATCATCCGCAGGCTAATGGCATGTGCGAGAGATTGAACTCGACGTTAAAGTCGATGCTGCGTAAGGTAGCTGCTGATCGCCCTAAAGATTGGGATAGATATATCCCTGCAGTGTTATTCGCGTACAGAGAGGTACGGCAGGAGTCAACGGGATTCTCGCCGTTCGAAATGATGTACGGTCGTAGTCCTAGGGGCCCAACTGATGTTCTTCGGGACATGATGACGTCGCCATCATCGGGAGACGATGAGCAGATTTCGGTGTTTCAGTACCTTGTTGATTTAAGAGAAAGACTATCTTCAGCGCGCACTATAGCAGAAGAAGCTTCGGGTATCGCTTCGAAAAGAGCAAAAGACTATAAAGATAGAGGTTCCAAACTGAGAATTTTTAAGCCAGGAGACAAGGTTCTGTTGTTGTTACCTACGGACCATAATAAGTTATTGATGACATGGAAAGGCCCTTATGTTATTGAGCGAGTTGTTTCAAAGGTAGATTACGCTATCCACATTGATGGAACGAGTAAGGTTTTCCATGTTAACATGCTACAGAGATTTTATGAGAGACCACAGTATCTGTGTGCACAGACAAGACCAGAGGAGACTGTCTTCTCTACTGCTTGTACGGGGGTCGTAGACCAGTTGGACTGTGACGTAAGCGACACCGAGGCGCAGGAAGAGTTACAAATTCAATTGCCGGAGTTAACTGCGACACAAGGTTACAGGGACGTAAAAATTAACCCTGACCTTACGAGTTCAAGGAGTAGGGAACTTGAGACCCTGTTAGCGTCATTCAAGGATGTTGTTACGGATTTGCCGGGTCGCACTACGGTGATCCAGCACCAAATAAAGTTGACTTCGGATAAGCCAGTATTTCTTAGACCGTATCCGTTGCCTTTTTCTTCGAGAGATAGAGTCATAAAGGAAGTTGAGTCAATGTTGAAGTTAGATGTGATAGAACCATCAACATCGCCGTATTCATCACCCATCGTCCTCGTGAAAAAACTTGATGGATCGGTGCGGTTCTGTATTGATTTTCGAAGATTGAACACTATTACGGTAGGCGATAGAGAGCCTATTCCGTTCCAGGAGGAATTAATAGCTTCATTGGCCGGGTCCACGTGGTTTTCCAAGATAGATTTAACGAAAGGTTATTGGGAAATCCCGCTTACTGAGGAGTCTAAACAATACACGGCGTTCCAAACGCCCATTGGATTATTCCAATTTAAGGTCATGCCATTTGGGTTGGTAAACGCGCCAGCGACGTTTGCACGATTAATGAGATTAGTGTTGAAGGACATACCTAATGTCGTGTCATTCTTTGACGATATAGCATGCCATACGTCGACATGGTCTGAGCATATTCAGACACTAACAGTAATCTTTCAACGATTACGTCATTTTGGGTTAACTGCTAAACCCGCAAAGATGGATTTGGCATGTCCAGAGATAGTATTCTTAGGACATATTGTGGGTAGAGGTGTTCAGAGACCTGAAGAAACAAAAATTGACAAGTTAGTAGGGTTGCAAATCCCTAAAACAAAGAAACAAGTCAGAAGCTTAGTGGGAATTTTAAATTATTACAGAAAGTTCATTCCAAATTTTTCCTCCTTGTCATCTTCTCTTACTGACCTTACTAAGAAGGGACAACCCGATAAGGTCCAGTGGACGTCTGAATGTCAGACAGCATTTGATAATTTGGTGACAGCATTATCATCGTCACCCATTCTGATATTACCCGATTTTCGATCTAATTTTATCCTCAGAACGGATGCGTCGGACTCTGGTGTCGGCGCTTGTCTTCTACAGGAGAAGAACGAATGTCTCCATCCTGTATGTTATGTCAGTAGGAAGTTATTGCAGAGAGAAAGAAAGTATTCTGTGATAGAGCGTGAGTGTCTTGCCATTGTGTGGTCCGTCCAGAAATTGGGACGTTATCTCATGGGACGAGAATTCTGTATCCAGACAGACCACAAGCCACTGACATTTTTGTCGAAGAATCGTTCGTCCAGCCCACGCTTGTCTAGATGGGCATTGGCTTTGCAGCCGTATACCTTCGTTATTCAACCAATTCCAGGAACCAGCAATCATATCGCCGACTACCTTAGTCGAGCCTAGGGGAAGATTTCAGGAGCTTATACATCGGAGGACAGGAACATTGACAGGATCTGTGTGAATGAGTCGACTTTAAAATATTGACATTATAAATATGATATGAAGAATGGTTGATAGGTTGAGTGGTTTTTGATTCTGTATTAAGTATTGTGATTAGTTAGCTATTTATGATGTGACACATATATGCATATTGCAGGCCATATTGATCCCCATGTTTTCCCCTGATTTCGGTATTTTATATACTAGGGGAACTGCTAGGTCATTTTTCTAGTGTAGGTATTGCTCACGCTCACTCGTTGACAGTCATCTTGATGCGATTTGAAATTAATTGCATTAATTTTTTTGGGGTGGGGGATGATGTCACGAGTGGAGTGAGTGCAATTAAGGGGATTGCTACAGAGCGGGTGTAGAGTAAGAAGGGCTCACGGTAGGCAAGTAAGTTAAGCGTGCTGTTGTGAGTAGTGGGGGGGGGGGGTCTGAATGAGGCGAAAGCGCTGTATTACTATCACTGCAAGTTAGAAGGTCCTACGGAGCGGACCTGTGAATAAGAGCCCATCGGGCGGACATAAGGGGAGCAGTCGAGAAGACTAGTGAGAGAGTCTTTCCAGTAATGACTGGTATGTAGAACGTTGATTGATTATTATGATTGATGTATTATATTATATTCGTCTATTACCATGATGTAAATAAGTATATGTGAGGAATGTGGAAGTCCTTGATATTGGATATAGCAATGTGCGCCATGAGCGATAGATGAAAGTGAGTTCATGGATTTGTAGCGCGAGTGAGTAGTGTGTACTCCGATGGAAGTGTGTTACCGTAAGATGTGTGGTGAGTGAAAGGTGAACTAGTGTGTGTACGCTTCATGGGTTGTAAGGAGAGGTGGAGTGAATAGAAATGGTAGGGTATTATACCAATGTAATGTTATTCTTGTAGGTGTCGAGGACGGGCCGCAGAGCCACCTCGATGAGCACAGGGGATAGGCCAGCATAGGGCCGGAGGCCACACATAGGCCAGAAGTGAGGCTGTCAGTGCAGGACAGTAGAGGCACATAAAGTCGTGGCAGTCAGGCCACGGACAGGGACGTAGATATGAGCGTGAATGTGATAATGCACTATTGCCATGTTGAGGGGAGAATGTACTATTGAAATGATAATGTCTATTGAAATGATAATGTGTTATTGCCCTACTGAGGTGCTAGGGGAATGCTAAGGTGTATGACAATAGGAAGGTGATATTGAGAGACTGCATCATCATCATCATTGCCTTTCTCACCCTGGATCAGGGTATAGGCCACCAACAAACACCTTCCATCCCTCTCTATCATGGGCCAGCCTCTTTACATTATTCCAAGTCTTTCCGCTTCGTTGCACATCATTTTCTCTGGCTCTTCTCCACGTTCCGCGCGGCCTTCCTCTTGATCTCTTGCCCTGGGGATTCCAGTCCAATACCTTCTTCGTGATGCTGTTTCCTGGCCTCCTGAGAGTGTGGCCGATCCATCTCCATCGCCTCCTACCAATTTCCTCTCTGACTGGGTTCTGTCTTGTTCTTTTCCATACAATTTCATTGCTGACCTTGTCTGTCCATCTGATCTTAAGTAGCTTCCTCAAACATCTGTTGATGAAAACTTGGATTCTCTTTATGCAGGCCTGGGACGCATTCCAAGTCTCACATCCATACAACAGGACTGACTTCACGTTCGAGTTGAATATCCTCAGCTTTGTTTTTAGAGATATATCCTTGGTTCTCCAAATCTTGCTTAAGGATGTGAAAGCTGCCTGTGCCTTTCCAATTCGTGCTTTGACTTCTGCCTCTGTTCCTCCCTTATTGTCAATGATACTACCAAGATAGCAGAAGGACTCTACATCTTCCAGTGGTTGATCTCCTACTGTGACTTGTTCGCTTAGGGGTGCAACAATTTTTAGGACCTTTGACTTCGCAGGATGTATCCTCAATCCAATAGATTCTGAAATTTTGTTTAGAGCTGTAGTCTTTGCTTGCATCTGGTCGTGTGTGTGCGACAATAGTGCCAAGTCATCTGCAAAATCTAGATCGTCCAGCTGTGTCCATGGGGTCCATTGTATGCCATTTCTTCCTCCACTGGTAGTTTCTTTCATAAGCCAATCAATCACCAGGATAAACAGAAATGGGGACAGCAAACAACCCTGCCTAACACCAGTCTTGATATCAAAGCTGTCAGTAAGCTCACCATCATGTACGACTCTGCAACTTGTCCCCTCGTACATGCTCTTGATAAGATTCACCATCTTCTCTGGGATTCCATAATGTCTCAATATTCTCCACAGTGTTTCTCTATCGATGCTATCAAAGGCCTTCTCGTAGTCAAGGAAGTTCACTATCAGTTGGGAGTTCCACTCTAGCGACTGCTCTACTATGATTCTCAGCGTGGCGATCTGGTCGGTGGTTGATCGATTACTCCTGAAACCAGCTTGCTCCTCGCGAAGTTTTTGGTCTGTTGCATTCTGTATTCGCTTGAGAATAATCCGATTGAAAACCTTTCCTGGGATGGAGAGAAGTGTGATTCCTCTGTAGTTACTACAATTGCTGAGGTCCCCTTTTTTTGGGAGCTTCACGAGGTGTCCTTCCTTCCAGTCCTTTGGAAACTTGCCTCCGATCCAAATCCTCGAGAATAGTGAGTGCAGACCCTCTGCAGCCCCAGCAGCATCTGCCTTCAGCGCCTCTGGTGGGATCTGGTCTGGTCCAGCTGCCTTGCCTCGATTTAACTGCTTTATGGCATCATTAATCTCTGCTTTAGTCGGAGGGTCGCAACTGATCGGTAAATCATTTCTTGCGGGTAGAATGTCGGGTGGGTTGCTTGGTGGAGGTCTGTTCAAGAGGCTGTTAAAATGTTCTATCCATCTTTTTGCCTGAGCTTCCTTTCCAAAAATAGCCTTCCTGTTGTAATCCTTGACAGGAACTTCAGGTTTTCCATATTTTCCAGCAAGAGTCTTTGTAGTCTGGTAGAGGATCCTCATGTGTCCTCCTGTTGCTGCCTTCTCTGCTTTCTCTGCTAACATTCCTATGAACTCCTCTTTGTCTTTTTTAATTGAGTTTTTGACCTCTTTAGCTGATGCTCGGTACTCTTCCTGGTTACCAACTCTTGAGCTTCTTGTACGACTTGCATTTACCCGTTCTTTTAGGTCTCTTCTTATCCTTATCAAGTCCAGTGATTGAGAGACTGCGGTGCCAGTAAATTATTAATGTGCTATTAAGACCCTGAGGGGAGAGGCTGAGGCCGAAGTGCCTTTAGGAGTAACTACCGGATTGTGGATCCGAGGGAGAGTGTGTGTGAGAATAAGGCCGTTGTACGGCAGTTGATTTCAATAATATAATGTATGTAATTGCGCTATTATCTGTATAATTAGGTTTAATAAATGTGTGAGTCTGATGGATTGTTCTGTTAAGTGTTAACTTGTTTGTTCCTGATCGTTGTCCTGTCATAACTTATTACATCTCCCAGTCTGGGATTTGTGACAATCATGGACTTTGATATTTGGTGTCACAGGATACTTGTCGTCTGGAGTAGGCTGATGGAGCACTTCCTTCTTCTTTGTGCTTATTGTGAGGCCAAAGTTGTCACAGGCACTAGAGAACTTATCAACACAGTTTTGCATGCTATCCTCATCGTGTGCCAGAAGTGCACAATCATCAGCAAATAGTAGGTCACAGACTTGAGTACTTTTGGTTTTGGTTTTTGCCTGAAGTCTCCTGAGGTTGAATAGACTGCCATCAGTTCGGTACTTGATGCTTACCCCTTGAGGAAGAGAGATAAAGGCTTCTTGTAGCATTGCAGAGAACATGATGCTGAACAGAGTTGGGGCTAAGACACAACCCTGTTTTACCCCATTTGTGACAGCAAAGGGCTCTGAAAAACTGCCGTTGCTTTTGACTGCAGCTTGCATGCCATCATGAAACTGGCGCACTATTGTGATGCATTCGGGTGGACACCCAAACTTCGCCAAGATTTTCCAGAGGTGTGTCAAATGCTTTTGTGAGGTCAACAAATGTGATATACAGCGCTTTATTTTGTTCCATGCATTTTTCCTGAAACTGTCTGGCAGCAAAAATCATATCCGCCGTTCCCCTCTCTTTACGAAAGCCACATTGGCTCTCGGGAAGCAAGTCATTTGACGAGAGGTGATCAAGAAGGCGATTCAGAAGCATTCTTGCCAATATTTTGCCAGCAATTGAAAGTAGAGAGATTCCCCGATGGTTGTCACAGACTTGGCTGTCCCCTTTGTTTTTGTACAGATGGATGATTGAAGCATCTTTGAAATCCTGTGGCAGCTTCCCTGCTTTGAACATATGATTGAACAACTCGGTCAACCTTTCAATAAGCTTTTCTCCACCGAAGGCATACACCTCAGCCGGAATTGAATCCATGCCTGGTGATTTGTTAAAGGACATCTGATTTGTGGCAGTTCGGGTCTCATTTGCTGTGGATGGCTTGGCAAGAGCTGCATTAATAGGAGTCTGAGGGAGGCGGTCAATGGACTCAGTATTTATATTTGATGGCCGATTTAGCACACCTCCGAAATGTTCTGCCCAACGCTGAATTATGGCATTCAATTCAACAATGCGTGTTGAACCATCTAACGCAAGAAGTGGCGTAGTGCCAGAGCGGGATGGTCCAAACACAGCTCGGAGGCTCTCAAAGAACTTTCTAGTGTTGGTTGTGTCGGCATATTTCTGAGTTTCGCTTACTCGCTCTTCAAGCCAGTCATTTTTCATTTTCCTCAGCTTCTTCTGGAGTACACCCTTACATGCACGCATTGCATCAGCTTTTGCTGTGGAAGAGGGGTCACTGCAGTGAGCTTGGATGAGACTATTTTTTTCTTTGATGAGGACTTTGATTTCATTATCATTATCATTGAGCCAGTCCTGATGCTTGCGGACAGGAAAACCAACTGTGCTGCTGGCGCAAGAGTGTACAGTCGTATTTAGGTCAGTCCAGCTCTGTTCAATGTTCTCAGGGTCAAAAGTCACGCAATCCAATTTTGAGGAGAGTTCTGAGGAGAGCTCGCTCTGTTTCTCAGCTGAGCAGAATTTTGAAACATTTAGGCGTTTAGGTGGCGTTTTCCCTTGAGGGCGTCTATTGCGCCTCAATGTTAGTCTGAGCTTGCAAACAATGAGTCTGTGGTCAGTTCCACACTCGGCACCACACATCGCCTTCGTTACAAGGACATCCTTTCTGTCAGTCTTCCTCACAATGACATAGTCTATGAGATGCCAATGCTTTGAGCGGGGATGCATCCATGACGTTCTGTTTCTCACAGGGAGACTAAAATTTGTGTTGGTAATGAACAGGCCAAATTCAGCACACAAAGTAAGTAAGCGCAACCCATTGTTATTGCATGAACCAACTCCATGAGGGCCCAAAACATTTGGCCACGCTGAGATTTCGGAGCCAACCCTAGCATTGAAGTCCCCCAAGAGAATCAGCTTATCAGCTGCCGGGACAGAGCATATGACAGATTCTAGATCAGAATAGAACTTGTCTTTGGCTTCATCTGGGTTTGTCATGGTGGGCGCATATGCCCTAATGAGGGTGGCTGACTGGCTTTTCCCAACTGGGATCCTGAGTGTCATTAGCCTGTCATTTATTTCAATTGACATGGACTGCAAGTTTCTGACAAGGTCATTTTTAATTGCAAACCCAACACCATGCTGTCTCGGTTCGACTGCACCCTTGCCTTTCAAGAAGAAGGTGTATCCACCACTGAGCTCTTTGAGTTGGCCACTATCAGGGAGTCTGGTCTCACTGAGTGCCACTATGTCCAGGTTGTACCCGCTGAGCTCAATGGCAATAAGTGCAGTGCGTCTTTCCGGGTTGTTTGAGTTGTCCTGTAGTGTGCGTATATTCCAGGCTCCTAGCCTGAGTAAGCTGAATTTCTTTTTGTTTCGGCCGTAAAAAGGGATCCCCACTGGTCGCGGTATACCAGTCAGGGTGATGTGAAGTGGGCTTTCTTTAGGGCACCTTTTCTAGCCCCTTCCTCAGTTGAGGTGAGCAGTGCTATCCTTAAATAAGGCTGCTCAGCTACTGTGAGTGCTGCCTCCCCACGCCTCCACTTCAATCGACGATGAAGCGACCATAGCCCACAGCCACCAACGTGTAGGTCTGTGCTAACAGCTTCCAGTCTATCCAAACCTGCTGCCACCGCACTCGCCCATCGCCGTTGGAATTTTGAGAGGAAAGAAGACGAGACAAAGATGAAAGAAGACGAGGTGAGTGTTAAGACTGGCGCAAAGAATTTGTTTTTAGTGAGAAAGAGCTGCGCAAACATCAGACTCACTCTCTCGCCTGGACACAACTTATCCAAGTGGCAAGACAGGGTCAAGACGACTGGAAATGTATCCAGGTGCAGGAGGATGCCAGAGGGACAGTCATATTGCCTGACCGGCTGCCTGTAGGCTACTCCACAGCCTCGCAGTCCCAACTGTCTAGGGTGAAAGACCCAAAACAAAGAACACCAATACTGGTGGATGCTCTGTGTCACGATATCCAGGCCAGAGTGACGGTATATTGCCATCTGCCCTATCAATCAACCACTGGCCTGCTGCCGCCAGCTTCGAAGCTGCGTCCGGGAAGTTTGCTCAATTCTTCGTCTGTGATTTAGGCAAACAAGCCTATGACCACACCGCTACCGGGGGCCAATGTGAAGGACTAAAGTACTGAGGGTCACATTGTGCCCCAGCATGTGGCCGTTGGGTTAGATGAAACCTCCTCCGCCCTGGCCGTTTGCACCGACAGGTGCACGCCCACTGATGCCATGCTAGCGTACCAGTTCATGAAACAGGTTGTATTGGATTACATGTTACCAGTAGCAGATTTTTCTGACCTGACCTACGTTATAATACATCATAATCATTTCGACAAATTTTTCTTTTGCATCTTCTCCGGTATAAGTATGATAAACGGAAGGACATAAATTATCATAATCGGATTGTATATACATTCCAAAACTAATAGCTTCTTGTTTAAAAATTTTATTTTGATAAGGTTCATTTGGATTTGGTTGTGATGTAAATATTTTTTTATTACATGATTCAAAATCACAGTAGAAAACTATCGGTAATCTAGATTTGAAATGATGATTTGTAAATTGTAAAATATTATCACCTTTTTTTGGAAGGATTGTCTTACACATTTTATGATTTAAGCATTTCTCTTTATGGTTATTTAATGTCTCTTCCCTGTTAAATATATTCATACAATTCCTGCAGATAAAAGCTTTGTTTGTAGATTTATCTGCTAATAAACTTTCTAAATTTTTTATAAGACAGTAATGAGTATTTCCATCATCTTCTAAATATAGTAAATCAATGAAGTTGGAACTATGCTGGTAATTGCAACTAGTATAAATTGGATATATAGAATATTTATCTTCTGGTTTTTCTAATGTAAAAACATTTATAGAAATATTATTTTGTTTTTCAAATTTAGGAATATCTTCTTTTTTAACGGGATATTCAATTCCATTCATATTTAAAGTCTTTTCATATTGTTTATATTTTGAAACTCTCTCTTTATTATCATCAGCAGGATACAATTTAACTAATATGGACCAAAGAAAGCATTTATTATCCTTTTTATTTTGAACATTGATAATATTTTTACTTTTAAACGGAGTAGAAATATAAGAAGAACCTCTTAAAGTTTTAGTTTTATAAAGTTTTACATTTGTTTTAATAATTTGATTAAATACATGTCCAGATCCTCTATCCTGAAATTTATCAACCCAAGCGTTAAAATTTTCATCAATGGAATTATAAAAGGTATGGAAATCATTCATGGAATTTATAATACCAAAACTTGATTGATAATGTGCTTCAATAATATCAAAAGATAAAGGAGTATTAAATTCAGAGGTTATTATTAACTTAACTTTTACCGTTTTCTTGTCTTTAAAATCTTCAATAAGTTTTCTCACTCTTTCCTTAATTAATTTGAAATATCTAGAAGTATTATTTTCTTTCACATCATCGATAATGGTTTCTTTGATAATATTTTTGAAAGTTTTTTCGACCATTTGTTAAGAATTATTTTTAATAGACTTTTGATAATCGGGATTTCTTTTCATAAATTCTCGATATGCTTGTTTATATTTTTCCTTATTTCTCACATAATGCAAATGTTTTTGAAGTTTCATACATTCTTTACATTTTGCTTTATGACTATCTGAACTTTTTCTTTCCTTGTAAAATAAATCAAGAGGTTTTCGAATAAAACAAGTATTGCAAATTTTTTCCATTTTTTAAATTTTATTTATTGAAAATGTCTGAAAGTAGAACTCTGATGTATTGTGTAAAGTGTAAACAACAAACCGATACTATAAACATTGAACAAGTTAAAACAAAGAATAATAGAAATATGTTAAAAGGCAAATGTGTAATTTGTGGAAGTACTAAAACTAAATTTGTAGGAGCTGATAGCATAGCTAATAACCAAGGTCGAGGCGTAGCCAATAAAATCATCAATAAATTTCCTTTTGAAATGCATTTGCCAGGTTATAATTTTACAGGACCGGGAATCAATTTAAAAAAACGGTTGAATTCCGATCTCACACCAAAATCTTGGAGTAAACCAATTAGTAGAGTTGATGAAGCCGCAATGCATCACGATATTTGTTATTTACAAAATCAAGATACTAAAACCAGAAATGAAGTTTGTGATAATAAGATGATACAGTCTTTAGATTCTATTTTAAAACCAACATTAAGAGAAAGAATGGATAGAAATATTGTTGAACCTATTATTAAAATTAAAAAAACTTTTGGAATGGGCGAAAAAAAAAAAGCATTACGAGTGATTTAGCAGAAGAACTTCATAAACCGGTAATTAAAAAATTTAAGAAAAGAAGAGTGATAGTTAATGAAATTGAAAAAATATGGGCTGCTGATTTAGTTGACATGTCTGCTTATTCTAAGCAAAACAAAGGATTTAAATATATTCTTGCTGTTATTGATGATTTCTCAAAATATGGTTGGATGATTCCTTCAAAAAATAAAAGCGGACTAACAGTTGCTGAAGGATTTAAAGAGATATTAAGCGGACATCTAGAAAAATTATGGGTTGATAAAGGAAGTGAATTCTATAATAAACATGTTAAGAGTCTTTTCAAAGAAATCTATTCCACAGAGAATGAAGAGAAAAGTTCTGTAGTGGAAAGATGGAATCGAACAATGAAAGAAAAAATGTTTAAATATTTTACGGTGAATGGTATTACGAAATATATAGATGTTTTAGATGATTTAGTAAATGATTATAATAACACCTATCATTCATCAATAAAAATGACTCCTATTGAAGGAAGTAAAAAAGAAAATGAATTAACCGTATATAGAAATTTATATCAAGAGACAAAGAAACAGTTGGCAAAGGCATCGCGTAGCCAATTGCCAAAGCCTAAATTTAAATTAGGTGATAGAGTTAGAATTACAAAGAAGAAAAAGTTTTTTGAAAAAGGTTACACACCAAAATGGACAAAAGAAATATTTACAATAGATAAAATTTTATATACATATCCAATTACTTACAAAATAAAAGATTTAGATGATGAAGAAATTATTGGTTCTTTTTATGAAAAGGAATTACAACGAACCAAGTTTTAACGTAACGTAAAGTTGAACGTATTAAAAACAGTTGATTTTTATTTTCTTAAAAATGACATATGAAAATGTTCAATTAAATATTTCTGATAATCAGAAAGAAAAAATACAAAGAGCTATGAAAAATGATACTCCTGTTACTATTAGAATTACAGAATCTGGAAATGATGTTTTAGCTTTAACAAAAACACAAATAAATAAACTGCGAAAAGCATTCAATCAAAATAAAGGAGCTGATATTACTCTAAGTAGAAATCAAATAAAATATAACATGAAAATTGAAGGAGGATTTCTGGCTGCCCTTGCTCGAATGGCACTCCCATTGTTATCTAAAGTTGTTCCATCAGTAGCAAAAGCTATCGGAATAGGCGGGCTTACGGGTTTAGCAAGTAGTGGTGTTCAAAAATTATTGGGAGACGGTTATCAACCTAAAAACTCCTCTAGAGTTGGTGACCTTTTAAATTTTAAAAAAGGTGGATGTCTCTGTCAAATTGAAACTGATGGAAAAGGTTTATATTTACGAACTGTAAAAGGAAGCGGTAATGAGTTTCAAGGAGATGGATTGTATTTAAAACGAGAAGGACAAGTTTATAATGGTGAAGGTTTTTTGAGCGATTTGGTTAAAAGTATTCCGTTTATAAATATGTTAGTGTAACCAAAGATCAAAACCTTTATTCTAAAATGGAAGCTTCGAATTATAGAATGAAAAAAATTCTTGACATTCAAAATTCTTTTGAAAGAACTAAAGAAAACAAAAGAATAACAGTTAAGAAATATTCAAAAGCTTTAAATATAATTGATGGAACTGATATAACTTTAAAAACTGTAGCCATTGGAATGGGAACAACAGGAGTAATACTTTTATCTACAGTGGTTAACATTCCTGCAGCTATTATTATAGAAGGTATTTCAATAGGTACAGGTTTATTAAGTATATTTTTAAGATATTTAAATAAAAAATTACAATATAAAGCTGATAAACATCAGAAAATTTTATTTTTATTGGAATCAAAACTTAATACTATTCAAACTTATATTTCTGATTTTCTTGAAGATGGAAAAATTTCAGATAAAGAATTTAAACTTATTTTACATGAAGAAAAAAAATTTAGAGAATTAAAAAATATAATAAAAAAGAAAAAAGTAAGCGATCCTGAATTAAATATAGATGATCCATTGAAAAAAATCAAAAATCTTATATTTTATTTTTTTTCCTTTAAAAATATTTTATTTTTATTATATTAAAAATGTCTTTTTTAGAAATTGAAGATCCTTCAAAACGTGAAGCTCTTGTTAATGAATTTTTAAAAACCAAAAAAAATATTCAATTAAGTAACTTAAGCGAAAGAGTAGGAGATATTGAAATGAAAAGAGATTTTTCAAAAGTATTTAGTCCTATTACAGAAAGTACACAAAAAGCAGCAGAAGAAACTAAGAAAGCGATTCAGAAAATACCACTTGCTATAGAACAACCCTTGAGAGCGATTGAACCTGCATTACAAGCAGAGCTGCGACCTATTCAATTAGAAGAATCTCCACAAGCAATTGCTGCTTCTCCAATTGATGTTGGTTCGATAGCAACCGAATATTTAACAAAATATTTGGGTAAAGATAGTGGGGATACTACTTTTGGAATTTATACAAAAGATAACAAACTTTATATTGGTATATATATATGGCCTTTAGCGTCTTTACAGACGGTCTTAGCAGCTAGAATATTCACTTTCACTTTGACTGACAGTTTCTCTCGTGGCTTATTCTACCAATGTTTGACCCGAGAGTGCGATGGCAGTGATTGCAGGTCAGTCTTTTGGGTTCACTTTGGCGAGTGTTTTCATTCCGCCTCTGTCGTTTTGTCAGGTATGTTTCTTTTGCCTTGAAGTCTATTGCGAGCGTGCCACTGCGCAATTTTTGTCTCCATCTGCTTCGATCATTTGCAAGGTTCTCCCATTCATTAGGGTCGATGTTGAATGCTTTCATCGTGACCTTGCAAGTGTCTTTGAATCGCAGATGTGGCATACCTCTGGGTCGGTTGCCAGTAGCAAGTTCCCCGTAGAGAATTTGTCTGGGGATGCGATCATTTTCCATACGGTGGAGATGTCCAAGCCACCGCAGCCTTTTTTTGCCTAGAAGAGCCTGAGTTGATGGAATGTTGGCTCGGCTCAGAACTTCGATATTTGAGATCCTGTCTTGCCACTTGATCTTGAAAATTTTGCGTAGGCAGCGCAGGTGGAAGGAGTTGAGGGATCTTTCATGTTTGGAGTAGGTGGTCAATGTCTCTGACCCATACAGCAGGGTGCTTAGGACGCAAGTTTGGTACACGAGTACCTTTGTTTTGATGGTCAGCTTGCTATTGTTCCACACCCTTTTTGAGAGTTTGCCAAAAGCTGTGGCCGCCTTTCCTATTCTGGCATTTATTTCAGTTGTTATGTCTGTGCTACTACTGATGGTTGAGCCTAGGTAGCAGAATTTTCCCACTTGCTCCAGAGGAGAGCCATTCAGCATGATTGGGTTGGGGTTTCTCAAGCCTTGTGTCAAAACTACAGTTTTTGAGACACTGATCTTTAGCATGAATTTGTCACAGGCTTTGGCAAGGCTATTGATGAGAGCCTGGAGCGTGGTTTCATCGTGGGCCACGATTGCAGCATCATCTGCGAAGAGGAGCTCTTGTAACATAATATGCTCTGTACGAGATTTTGCTTTTAGTCTGGCAACATTAAAAATGGAGCCGTCCACTCTGGTGTTAATAAGTACTCCACCTGAACATTGACCAAAGGCATTCTTGAGTAGGGCTGCAAAATATATACCAAATAAGGTAGGAGCAAGAACACATCCCTGCTTCACACCGCTGTTTACAGCAAATGAATTGGATGTGCAGCCCTCAAAGTTGACACATGCCCTCATGTCAATGTGGAAGGATGCAATAAGTTTTAGCAATGTTGGTGGACAGCCTATGGATTTAAGGACTGCATACAGGCCAGATCGGCTTACGGTGTCGAAAGCCTTTGTTAGGTCCACAAAGCATGTTATAAGCGGCCTGTTTTGTTCTTTACATTTTTCTTGGATTTGCCGAAGTGCAAATATCATGTCAATAGTTGATCGTTTGCTTCGAAAGCCACATTGTGTTTCTGGTAAGACTTTTTCCGCCAGTTGTTGAAGGCGGCAGAGGATGACGCGAGCAAAAGCCTTTCCAGTAATGCTGAGGAGGGATATGCCTCGATAGTTGTTGCAGTCGCCTTTGTCTCCTTTGTTCTTGTAAAGTGTGACAATTTTGGCGTCTCTCATATCATGTGGTATCACGCCTTCTTTCCAACACTGCAGTAACAGATTATACAGGTGTGGTAATAGTGGGCCTTTTAGGTCTTTTAATACCTCTGCAGGAATGTTGTCACTTCCTATGGCTTTTCCAGCAGACAGGTGGTCGATTGCATTGGAAAGCTCGACTAAGGAAGGTTCAGCGTCAAGTTCGGCCATTATTGGCAGTTTTTGGAGGTGTTCCTCAAAATCTGGTGGAATATTTTTCTCAGTTGAATGCAACAGAGAGTAATGCTCTACCCACCTATTCAGTTGTTCATTTTTATCTGTGATGGGTTCACCATTTACAGACTTAAGTGGGGCGCTTTTGGTGATGATTGGCCCAAGAGCTACTTTCATCTGACTAAAGGCGGTTTTCATATCTCCCTTTTCATTTGCCTCTTGTATGCTGTTACACAAGTCTGTCCAGTATTTGTTGGCGCAACGTCTTACCTCCAGCTGAAGTTTAGCTTTTGCATTTTTCAAACAAGTTTTTGTACTCTGATTGCAATTTTTGTTATACTCATTGAAAGCAGATTTCTTTTGCTCAATGAGAGGTAGGAGAATTTCGCTGTTCTGGGCTACCCAGTCGTTGTTTGAAACTTTATGCTGTCCAAAAGACTTGATGGCACAGTCATGAATTTTTGAACTGAGAGTGTTCCATGTTTCATCTACCGAGTAACATTGGGTGACATTATCCATGCTTTCAGCAAATAACTTTTCAAATGACTTTCTATTTGATTCATCTCTGATTGCTGTTACATTGATCTTAGGGATTGAAGGGGCTTTTGATCTGTATATTTTCTTGGCCGAAATTTTGATTTTGCTGACTACCAGTGCATGGTCGGTGTCACAGTCAGCACTGTGGAGGGAACGAGTTATTTTTATACAGCCCAAACTCTTCCTCCTTGAGAGAATAAGATCTAATTGATGCCAATGGCCAGACCTGGGATGGCGCCATGATGTTCTTTGGCATCTCTTAAGGTCAAAGTACGTGTTTGTAACACATAATGAGTTTACGGAGCATAGCTCCAGAAGGCGCTGCCCGTTTTCGTTGATGTTGCCAATGCCGAAGTGCCCAATGCACTTTGGCCATGCGGAGTGATCTGCTCCCACTCGAGCGTTAAAGTCACCCAGAATTAGCAGGCCTTCGGTGAGAGGGATGTTGTGGAGAGTCCTCTGCAATGCCTCGTAGAAAATGTCTTTGGTTTCGTCAGAGGAGGTAAGTGTTGGGGCATAGACACAGATAATGTTGGTAAAACCAGACCGGGTGTTCAGTCTGAGTGTCATGATGCGTTCTGACACTCCAATTGGAGTTGCGATCGAATTGATAAGGGAGTTTTTTACGGCGAAGCCCACGCCGTGGATTCTCGGCTGTTCGCTGCTAAGGCCCTGCCAGAAGAAGGTGTAGTTTTCTTCTTTGACTGACCCGGAGTCGGGAAGTCGAGTTTCTTGAAGGGCAGCGATGTCGATGTTTAGTAGCTGAAGTTCTCGATCAATAATTTGGGATTTCCTGATGGAGTCAATATCAGTGAGATCTTGCTGTTGCAAGCCTGGGCGCATTGTTCTGACGTTCCAGGTACCAAGTTTTAGTATTTTTCTGTTTTTGCCAGGTGCACACTTTACGTCAGCTTTTTGACTTTTGGTCTAGCTCCAACCACCTTATGAAGCAGGCTGACGTGGCGGAACAACACCCAACTGCCTGGGGGCTGCCCAGGTTACGGCGGACGGTAGTTGATCAATGCAGCTGAAGAGCCGCTCCCACCGACAGAGGGGACCCCTGGCGCTCATCCGTACGCCAAATGGATTGAGCTTATCACCGGTAACTGCCACCTCCCGTGTTGTGCCCATCCGTAACGGATGGCTGGAGTGTCCTCTCCAAATCGGAAATGGGTGGGCTTATAGAGGAGAGACAGACGCTTGCCAAGCCCGAGCAAACGCCTCCTCGTTTTGCTGCCTTGCCTGGGCTATTTTTAAGAGATGGTGCTTTGCCCAGAGGCACCACCCCTCTCTCTGCCATTCTAGTTAAACCCAAGGGAGAGACCAGGTCAATACATTTGGAACTAGTCCGGCTGCAGGAGACGCTGGAAGCCAGTTTGATGCAGTTCTCCCTGACAACCACCTTCGGGTCTCCCCTCCTGATTTTCTGTCTGGGTTTACTCCCATAGCCTTTGCTATCATAGCAACACACAAGGCAGTGTGGTATTTGTATTCAGGGTTACCTTCCCCTAGTCTTCTTCTCTCCCGAGATGACCCACAAGACAGTGGGGGTGACAGTAGCAGGCTGTATTGTGTACTGTTATACAATAGCAGAAAACTCTGGCCTGACACTATTGGTAGTGAAGAAATAAAAATTGATAACGATGATATTATTATTGGAGAAAAGAAATATAAAGGAACATGTCACGAGCAGAGTTAGGGTCTTGGGGATGTTACGACTGCACGAGAGGCAGCTAACTCACACTCGGACACAACCACACAAGAAAAGTATTAAATAACTAGAGCGTATATATATGTCAGGCCGGTCAGGCCATAGTTTACATAAATATTAATAACAAAACAAAAGACAATAGGGGTATATATTCAAACCAAAAAACTCTAATTAATAACTTAACCAATGATATTCATGTAACTATGGAGGTACTGCAATCAATAGCAAATAGGTATATTATACGAAACTAGATATCAATTTAAAGTGACAGTTGAGTCGCCACTGGCCAGTCGCCAGGCAAACTCTCCATAAATCATATGGGCTTAAATGTTAGGAGAGCCCAGTACGTTCAAAGCCTACAGAAGCACTCTTCGGCTTGTAGGTAATTTAAGCAGTTGCCAAAAGACTATATTTTATGCACAATCACTATTCAATTCATCAACAATGTGCTATATTATTCCAATCATACTATGGCAAAAGATCTATGATACAGGACACTCGTGGTCGAGTGCCAGCTGGGGTTTCCTTAGTCTTCCTATGAGGCTGTAGTTCTCTCTCTATCTCCGATCTCTATTATGCTTGAATAAATAAGATATATTACCATTGCTCACGCCTACTGGTAGGCGCGAACATCAATATAGCGCAGCGTGGGCTTTCAAAGGTCAGCCCACTCAAACCTTTCTTTCTAGAGCTCAGTCAGTCCGTTAGCAAGGACTTCTTGTCTTCAAAGCACACAGTTCAGGTACTGGTCAACCGGAGATACTTCACGACACGATGCTTCTGCTCGTCTGTATTCACCTAAATCTGAACGTTCCACGATGTTTTATACTATCTAACTACCCAGCGTGCTAGTCCGCTGGCCCAATTAGTTCAGCTATCTCATAGGTCGAAACCTCCCACCATTTTAATTGTAGTAATACGTCTGCACTATTCTACCAGCCAGTTAACGTGCAAAAACTTGTCTAGTCATACTTAACAATGTCAACTATCCCCACCTTGTTTCACCCCTACTCCATTACTTATTAATCACGAACATTAAAACCCACAAGCGTGAATCTAACAGTTTAACTTTACATTTATTTACTCACCAACTATAATTTGGCGAGGACCGTTCAAGGCCACCAGCCAATTTCTCATGGCCCTGGTAAAACAACAACAACTCACTCTCTGCGTGAGTTTTAATAACATCTGAATCATGACAGAACACCTGGTTTGTGGGAACTAATAACCAGCAAAGAGCCTGAACATTTTTTAGATGAGGACAGACGTACTTATGAACGTATTCTTTTTTCTACTAATGCTATGCATCAAAATAACGATCCTAATAACCGAAAACCTAAATCTAGTAGAGGAAAAAAATACACTAAGTTCGTAAAACCAATTTGGAAAGAGATACAAAGTGATAAACCAGGAAGCTTCGAAGCTCATGGTGTAACTTTCGGAAAAGGGTTTCTTCCATCGGATCCAAATGCTTTAATACGGAGATTAACATTATTAATGGCTAGTAAAGAAACGGGAAATACTGGGGTTTTAAATGAACTGGCAAGCATTATAGATGAATTATATAGACAGAAAATTATTAACACTAATGAATATGAAAAATCACAGTTAAAAATTGCTATATAAAATGTTGGTGATAAATAAAGGATATAAAAGAAAATATGTTTATGGAGGATATACTAATAAATATTCCGGATCAGGTCTTTTTGATTCTTTAATTTCAGCTGTTACTAGCAAAGTTGCAAAAGAAGTTGTATCAAATGTTGCAAAGAAAACAGCAACTGACTTAGGACAAAAAGCTGTTAATAAATTTATAGCTGATAAAGTTTTTAAACCGAAAAAAGTAAACGGTTCAAATATATCTTCGGAATCAAAACAATTATTAAATAATTTTTTAGGAAATGGAATTAAACGTATTTAAAACTTTTCATGTGTGAATCAATCAACAGAATTTTCTACATCTGAGATTCTAAAACTCGGGGTGAGAGAGTTTTAGGGGAGTTTATGTTTCATTTTTTTGAATAAGCTGTTTTTTATGTGTTTATTTTTTATATTTTAAAGATGAGCCTAAGAGGTCATATCCCTTACTACTGGCAGTCTATTCAACCTCAGGAGACTTCAGGCAAAAACCAAAACCAAAAGTACTCAAGTCTGTGACCTACTATTTGCTGATGATTGTGCACTTCTGGCACACGATGAGGATAGCATGCAAAACTGTGTTGATAAGTTCTCTAGTGCCTGTGACAACTTTGGCCTCACAATAAGCACAAAGAAGACGGAAGTGCTCCATCAGCCTACTCCAGACGACAAGTATCCTGTGACACCAAATATCAAAGTCCATGACAGTCTTCTGAAGGTGTCGGAGAACTTCACCTATCTTGGCAGTACACTGTCTTCCGCGGCTCGTGTTGATACTGAAATTCTCTCAAGAATCAGCAAAGCCAGCTCTGCATTTGGCAGGCTTCGAAAGAGAGTATGGGATGTTGCCGGCATTCGCACAGACACTAAGCTGAAAGTGTACAATGCTGTGGTCCTTCCCACCCTACTCTATGGGGCTGAAACCTGGACAGTGTACCAATCGCATGCCAGAAAGCTAAATCACTTTCATCTGGCCTGCCTTAGAAAGATCCTAAGGATCAAATGGCAGGATAAAATTCCAGACACTGAGGTCCTCAATCGTGCCAAGGAATTGAGCATCTTCTGCCAGCTGAAAAAAATTCAGCTACGTTGGGCAGGACATGTTGTCAGAATGCCCGACTCCAGACTCTCTAAGCAAATCTACTTCTCTGAGCTCTCCAATGGAACGAGGAATGTTGGGGCCCCAAAGAGACGTTACAAAGACACTCTCAAGCAATCACTGAAGGCCTTTGCCATTGATGTGAGTGAGTGGGAAAAGCTCTCGCTTGATCGTGCAAATTGGAGGGCGGCCCTTACCAGAGGCAGCAAAGCATGGGAAGCTGACAGAGTCCAGCAGGCTATCAAAAAAAGAGAACGGCGCAAGAAAAGGCCCAGTGGTACTGAACCAACGGAGCATTCTTGTCATTTATGCGGAAGGGTCTTCAGGGCAAAAATAGGACTTATCAGTCACATGAGAAGCCATAAGTCATGAAAGAACAGTCTTTCCATTCTGTCCTCTGTGTCCTTTAGTTCTCTTTATTGTCCATGTGTTGAAATTCTCAACAATTTCTGTTCTTTATTCCTCTGGTGTTGTTAAGGTCATCATCATACCTGATGGACGAACTATTAGATTATTAGATAAAGCTACAACAAAACCCATAATAGTCCTATGGACTCGGAAACTACACAACGCACCGACCTAAAATTTGGCACAAAGAATTGTGGGATAGCGAACAGTGTTCCTATCGCTATACACAAACAAAACCGTTTGTTATTTCTGAATTAATCGGTAAATGCGGTTATAATTAAAGACTTAATTCGCGAGAGCGTTTGATCCGAAATTTACGATCAATAAGATATTGATGTATGTTTCTAATAATAGCCCATTTCCGCCTACACATGACGATATCAATTCCTGCGATGTGTTCACTAACAAACAAACTAACCCGTGCGCAAATCATTGCCATTTGACGGGTGCTAACTGGATGCGCAGATGTCAGCGCGCAAAGGGAGAGCAGTAAAACTTGTCTAAAAACAAACAAACAAACAAAATAAATTAAAGCTAAAGGAACAGGCAAAATGAAGCAGGTCCACAATAATCACCCAGAACGGAAACTAATAAATCGATTTATCCCGGGCAGGGCCGGGCAACTCAGCTAGTTTATTAATATAGATATATGTCCCCAATCTAGCGGGAAAGAAATAGATTACGTTAAGTTGGTGTTGGCCACGAGAGAATGGTCTATGGCACGATGGATGGAGCCCCATCGCCCTAGTCTGTGTTCCAACTCTTTGTTGTGTCCATGTAGTCGCTCTTTCAAGATGCCCTCCTGTAACCAAAGTGCACTTCGAAAAACTGTACGAATCAATTCGAAGGAGAGGTAGAAAGTGAACCCACTGCTTGAGTGGGAGATGGGCTCGGCGAGAATGACAGTTCCTACTAGCTGTTCTTGTCCGACCTGTATACAAGCCTCAGATGTATTAAAACATATATGTGGTTACTCTTGTAAACGCCCCAAATAAATTACGTTATATACATGGTGTCCCCAGCACTGTGTCACATAAAATTGACCCGTCAGCTGCATCATTAAGTAGATGTAAATGTATAATATTGGGTTCAACTGTGCGTGTTTCGTTTATTGTTAACGTGTGTTTTTGTCATTGTGGTCGTGTTGGGCAATATTGTTACCAAGTACCATTTCGGTTTCAATACTCAGGAGAGGGCGATTGCATAGCTTATAAGAGGTCATTTAGTCCAACAAACTCACATTTAATCATGAATTGGTGTATCCAAGGAGCAAACAATTATAAGTGAGTAAAGACAATTGGGTCTTTTAGACCCATTTTTTCCTCCTGAAAAGCAACTTGATCAAGATTGCTGTCACCTCATTTCGTAATCTAGACATATTCATGCTAAGGAAGTTGATAAGATAAGAAAAAACCTAGAAGAAAATCTTTGGGGTCGCAGCAAGACTTGCAGCAAAGACAAAACAGGGGAAAAGCGACACTTCGAGCCACCATACATTGACGGGCGGGCTGCTTTGCGATAAACCAATTATGGAACTCGCAGGTAAGTTCCCGTATTTGTCAAACATTCAACTACTGGTGTTTTTTATTTGGGGGGGGGGGGGGGATTGCTGTTGTTCCATTTTCTACTGATTTTTTTTTTTTTTTTGACGATCAAACCATTGAAAGTTTGATTTGCCTTTCCTTTTCCTTTTCCTTTGCAGTTTATTGTATCATTTCTGTATGATTTGTTACGCGTGGCTCTGCTACATACAATTTTTTCGTTTTGTTATAGTTTGACAATGTCAAAGAAGGTTCCTGTAAACCGGCTGCTACACGCACAAGCGGACTGGACGAGTTCGCTTGATCAAGCATTCATGTCCAACACACTCGAGCGTGTGGGGAGAAACCGAAGACAGTCAAAGCCAGTTTGATAGGACAAGGTCCTGCTTCATATTTTTCCGTCAAGTCGTCAAGCCAGAGGGATCCCCGACTGCCCGGGTTCCACCTATTTCGCTAGCTCAGGTCGTGGTTCGCCACTGTGTTGAACGGTGTCAGCATTGTGTCTAGTGGAGTGTGCTCGATGTCCAGCTGGTGTAGAGATAAAAAAAAAAAAAGCATAGCTTCATGGTAGACTAGAAAGATAACTGGCTCATGAACTTGGTCGATCATTCGACTGCTTATGGAAAGTAAAACCTAAGGAGTGCACCAATAAACTGATGAAAAAGAAAAGGCACACGGGCACTATTGACTAAGGCATTTGAGCCCCAAGCAGATAGAGAATTAGTTACGAAGAAAATAAATATCCTGCGAACGAATTTCAGGAAACGAAGAAGATGCGTAAGTGCCAAAACTATGGTACTTTCAAAGTATGATGTTTCTGAGAGATAAAAGAAACATCCTGGCCATCAGTCTGTAGTAAATTGTTGTTTTTGTGTTTCTGTCTGTCCAACAGATATCGCTTTGTCATGGTAGAGCGTTTTCTTTTCCTTCTTGTCAGTATTTACGCTGATCACATAATGGAAAACAAAATCACACTGTCTTCCACTTTGATCGAGGCGGTTTGATCAAGAAAACTTGAACGTGTAAGAGGAAGATCGATCAAGCAGACTTGTCACGCCGACTTGTGCAGTCCGCTTGATCCAGTCCGTTTGTGCGTGTAGAGGCAGCTTTAGGTTGACAAATATTTGCACACCATTTTGTCCCGCAGCACCAGACCGCACCTTTGTTTTCATATAGAACGCAAGTTCGGATACACCACAGAGACAAGACACGAAACTGATTGAAATAACCAACAAGAACGTAAACAAAAAAGTCTTTGTTAAGCTATTGGTCCACATCAGTGACGATACTTATCACAACACTTGCTGATCAGAATGCAGTGTGCGGATGATTGTTGTTCAAGAACTACAGACATGGTTATTCTGTCATAGCGTAGTCATCTCTTAAGTGCCAGCCAGTGTCCCGAAGAGACAGTTGAATATGGATGCCTTTCTGTGACAAGTGAGTAATACCATTCTAGAAAAATCTAGTATGGAATGGAATTATCCCTAGCTAAATGTTGCCTCAAATCAGTGAATAAGATGTATTAGCATATCAGTCGTGTGCTTAACAAAATCTGACATTCACTTGACTTTGTCCCTGTTTGCCTTTTTTTGTTTTCCTAAAACCTTTCGGTCAGTGGGTCAGGCTGAAAACAAGGAAAAGTCATTCACGGGCCGGACAAGCATTTTATCCAAACATTTGCTGGCGGGCGGGTCAAATTCACTTCCCGAGCTGGATCTGGCTCGCGGACTGTTGGTTGCCGACTCCTGATCTAGACTATCAGTGTTAAAAGACCCTGGGACCAAAAACTGCTTTGCCATTTTTTTCTTGCTCGTAAGTTCTCATCTAGACTAATCCGTTAAGTTACTGTGACCCTCATATTCCACTGATTTTGCTCTGCCTTTCTCTTGCGTGGACGTTGTGGAGACAGGTCTATTTTGCGACCTTAGTTATTGTTTGTCCCAAGTCCATTTTCTGCACAACTGAGAAAGTCGACGTTAAACGTGTGCGCCTTTAGCATTATGATATAAGGAGTTTGAATAAATCGGAACTGTGAAATAGCGTGATAAGTGCCCCAACCAATGTTCCCTCTACGCTGCGCGGATGTGAGGCCGTGCAGTTGCTGTATTGGTGCTCCGCGCACATCAACATTTTGACCAAAAGTTTGAATGTCGTGCAATACCTCTGGATTTAAAATATTTTTGCTCAAAGTATCAAAAGTTCCACTCAGTGGTTTGGAGAAATGTGAAGGAAGGTTGCGCTTCTGAAACAATCGTCGGAGTGTGCATTTGTTATATCTCTTCCACATAATAAAAGATCTCCAGCTTTTTAGAAACTGGAGATAAAACAAACAAGAAATAAGCTGAATTGTGTGATGGGTTTCAGTCTGAATTTTGATTCTTTCTTGTCTGTTAAAAAAACAACAAACCACTCTTGTTTTGAAGTGGCCAAGGAAAAAAAAAAGGCTGTACTTGCGAAGCCCTTATGAAAAGCGTCAAATAAGTAACAAACGAATCAGACAAGAAATTATGTTTCCAGTTTTTCGTCATGTATACATTCCTGTACAACTACATGTAAAAACTGAATCTGGGAAATTTGCACATGTGTAGGATTTTAATCCTTCCACACTAACAGAACGCACCAAGGTGTGCAAATCTACACACTATTGCACCTCATTCAAACTGAAAACGACGTGTTGGTAGTCCATCGATTCCGATGAAGACGTAGTCTGTGAGCTCATCGATGGGAGCGCATGTGGCTTCGCAGTCCTAGACTCGATGCACAGAGGCGCCCGCAGGTATCGCAACGGTAATCTGTTGTTTGAGCTGCAGCAGACGCTTTTCCATGGCGTCTGTCCGTTGCTGCTTTATGACGTTGTCTCCTGTCCCGTTCGAAACTAGATGTCGCTCTGTAGATGAGCGACCCCCATGCCTGTCTGTTTGCAGCAGTCGTTTCGAGCTCACGTGGCTGGATGCCGCTCCATTTGAGGTTGCTCTTTAGAGTGTCCTTGTATCTCAGTTTGGGTCTTCTTTGTCTGCGTGAGCCCTGCTTAAGCTCACCATACATGAGCTGTCTGGGGATGCGGCTGTCGTCCATTCTGATGACATGGCCAGTCCAACGTAGTTGGGCCTTCATTAGGATTGACTCGATACTTGATGAGCCAGCCCTGTCTAGCACTTCTTGATTCGTAATTCTGTCCTGCCAACGGATGCCCATGATCTTGCGCAGCGATCTCATATGGAACTGTTCTAGTTGCTAGATGTGTCGTCGATATAAGGTCCATGTTTCACACCCACAGAGTAGTGAAGAAATGACTACGGCTTTGTAGAGCTTGACCTTTGTTGACAGTCTGATGCCTTTCTGTTGGAGGACTTTCACTCTCAGTCTTCCAAGTGCTTGGCTGGCCTTTTGGATTCTGGAAGTGATCTCTTTATCCAGTGATCCGTCTGCTGAAATGACGCTGCCCAGATACTTGAAATTCTCCACGCATTTCAGCTGGATTCCGTCTATAGCGATGTTTGGTTGGGGCCGGGTTGTGCTCGGGGCAGCTTGAATTAGTACCTCCGTTTTGTCCAGGCTGATTGTCAGTCCAAAGAGCCTTGATGCCTCTGCAAAGCGGTCGACAATCACCTGGAGGTGATTTTCGCTATGTGCCATGAGGGCGCAGTCATCCGAAAACAAGGCTTCAAGGATGAGTTTCTCAACTGTCTTAGTTCGAGCGGAGAGACGTCGGAGGTCAAAGACGGATCCGTCCGAGCGGTACCTGATGTACACACCCAGATCCAGGTCTTTCACAGCATGAAGTAAGACCTGTGTGAAGAACACGTTGAACAGTACAGGGGCAAGTACACAGCCCTGTTTAACTCCATTAGAGATGTTAAAGGAGTTTGTGTAGTCTCCGTTAGAGAGGACTTGACCAGTCATGTTGTCATGGAGAAGCCGTATCATCGTGGTGAATTTGGATGGGCAGCCCAGCTTCATGAGGATGGTCCAGAGAGCTTCTCTGTTGACTGTGTCGAATGCTTTGGTCAGATCTATAAATACTGCATATAGATCCATCTGTTGTTCGATGCACTTCTCCTGGACTTGTCTTACAGCAAACACCATGTCTGTGGTGCTGCGACCAGGACGGAAGCCACACTGTGCCTCAGGCAGGATGTTCTCCGAGATGCTTGCAATCAGTCTGTTGAGGAGAATGCGGGCCAAGATCTTTCCAGCAACAGATAGCAAGGATACCCCCCTGTAATTTCCACAGTCTGCCTTCGTTCCCTTGTTCTTGTATAATGCCACTATAGTGGCATCTCGGAGGTCTGCAGGCATACATTCTGTCTCCCATATGGTCAGCAGAACGTCGTGGAATGCTCTGGCAGCTGTAGTTCCAAGTGTCTTGTACAGTTCTGCAGGGATTCCGTCTTTTCCTGGGGCTTTGCCGCAATTCATCTGTTTGATGGCAGTCCCGACCTCATCTTCACTAGGCGGGAGGTCAAGGTCATCTTTTAGTGGCTTCTGAGGTATCTGCCGCAACGCTTCATGATCGACTGCAGATGGCCGGTTTAGCAGCTGGCGGAAGTGTTCCTCCCATCTTGCCCCTGATACCTTCTTTGTCTTTGATCATGGTTGAACCATCAGCTGACATCAGGGGGGCTATTCCATCCCCAGAAGGACCATAGATGGCCTTGATGGAATTGAACAGCATTTTGGAGTTATTGGCGTCAGCGTACTGCTGCACTTCCTGTGCTTTCCTGTCCCACCATCTGTCTTGCATATTGTGGAGCTCTCTCTGGGCTCTGGTCTGGCAGTCCTTGAATCTGTCACGCTGTGAGAGACAGTTTGGGTGATTCTGCCAATCTATGTAGGCCTTTCTCTTTTCATCCAGCAATACTTGCACGGCCTCATTGTTGTCGTCAAACCAGTCTTGGTGAAGTTTCCTCTTTGGGCCGAGTACTGAAGTGGCTGTTTCCGAGACAGCTTCTTTGAACTGGTTCCACTTTTCCTCCGGTCCACCAGTTAGGGGTCCCATCGTTTCAAACTTTTCGTCAAGGCTAGTCTGGAATTCCTGCTGGTATTTGGTTGAGAGAAGTCTAGCTGTGTTGAAAGCTGATCTGATGAGCTTTGGGCGCTTGGGGTGCGGAGGCACTATGCGAATGTTGAGCTTGGCTCTAACAAGTCTGTGATCTGTCCAGCAGTCTGCACCACGCATTGCTTTGGTGATAAGGACATCGCTGCTGTCACGTTGGCGGGTGATAATGTAATCGATGAGATGCCACTGTTTAGATCGTGGGTGCATCCATGTGGTCTTATACTTATCAGCCTGCCTGAACATGGTATTAGTTATCAGCAGGTCGTGCTCCACGCATTTGCTCAATAGTAGGAGGCCATTGCTGTTCATCTTCCCGACTCCATGCTTCCCTATCACTCCCCTCCATTGGTCATAGTCTCTGCCAACTCGGGCGTTGAAGTCGCCTAGCACTACGAGTTTATCAGTGGCAGGTGTGGCACGCAGCAGAGTGTCCAAGTCAGCATAGAACTGCTCTCTGATCTCCTCTGTGTTGGTCATGGTGGGGGCATAGGCGCTTATGATGGTGAGAGAGCGCTTGTTGCTGATGGGAAGACGGAGCTTCATAAGTCTTTCGTTGACGCCAGTGGGAAGGAAGGGGATCTGCTTCATGAGACTAGACTTGATGGCGAAACCAACTCCGTGTATTCTGTCCTCATGCAGGGTCTTTCCTTTCCAGAAGAAGGTATATCCACAGCCTGATTCTGCTAATGATCCTTCCTCAGCAAGCCGGGTTTCGCTGATTGCTGCAATGTCGACGTTGTATCTCGACAGTTCTTTGGCGATAAGGGCTGTTCTTCTCTGAGGCCTGGAGACATTGTCTCGATCTATGAGGGTACGTATATTCCACGTACCAAGGACTGTCTCTGTGTTGGTCATGTAAAAACTGAATCTGGGAAATTTGCACATGTGTAGGACTTTAATCCTTCCACACTAACAGAACACACCAAGGTGTGCAAATCTACACACTATTGCACCTCATTCAAACTGAAAACGACGTACTGTCTAACAATTTGACGTAATGAAGTGACATATTGAAGCACAGTAAAAGTTGTTCTTATCACGAAAACCAACGAATTTTACAGATCCATGGTTATTATTTGACTATCCACGAGGGCGTTGGGATGGAAAAGAGAGAAAAAGGGAGTGGGGAAATGGAGGAATGAACAAAACGAGGGAGTGGAAAAAAGGAAGGAAAGAACAGAAAGAGAGTGGGAACGGTGAGGAAAGAAAAGAGAGTGGGAAAAGGGACGGAAGGCCAGAAAGAGAGTGGGAAAGGTGAGGAAAGAACAGAAAGAGAGTGGGAAAAGGGACGGAAGGCCAGAAAGAGAGTGGGAAAGGTGAGGAAAGAACAGAAAGAGAGTGGGAAAAGGGACGGAAGGCCAGAAAGAGAGTGGGAAAGGTGAGGAAAGAACAGAAAGAGAGTGGGAAAAGGGACGGAAGGCCAGAAAGAGAGTGGGAAAGGTGAGGAAAGAACAGAAAGAGAGTGGGAAAGGTGAGGAAAGAACAGAAAGAGAGTGGGAAAGGTGAGGAAAGAACAGAAAGAGAGTGGAAAAGGTGAGGAAAGAACAGAAAGAGAGTGGGAAAGGTGAGGAAAGAACAGAAAGAGAGTGGGAAAGGTGAGGAAAGAACAGAAAGAGAGTGGGAAAGGTGAGGAAAGAACAGAAAGAGAGTGGGAAAGGTGAGGAAAGAACAGAAAGAGAGTGGGAAAGGTGAGGAAAGAACAGAAAGAGAGTGGGAAAGGTGAGGAAAGAATAGAAAGAGAGTGGGAAAGGTGAGGAAAGAACAGAAAGAGAGTGGGAAAGGTGAGGAAAGAACAGAAAGAGAGTGGGAAAGGTGAGGAAAGAACAGAAAGAGAGTGGGAAAGGTGAGGAAAGAACAGAAAGAGAGTGGGAAAGGTGAGGAAAGAACAGAAAGAGAGTGGGAAAAAGAAGAAAAACATGACGAGATCATCCCCCACACAATGATGTGTGGCGTGCATGGTATACGCCCGGAAAAGGAACACCTTTATTTTTCAAAATAGGTCCTACAACAAGCAAAACATCTTTGAAAATTACTGAAGACTGCCGTAAGTCGAGATTTACAAATGTTTCAGGAGAATTCAGAATTTACCTCCCTTCCTCCCCCCACCCCCAAAAACTTATACAACATGCCAATTGTCAGGGGCGACAAGAACGCCAAATATCCTAATTTCTTGGGAAAAAAGTCCAGTTACGACAGTTTACCGTATGATACTGGAAATAATGCTTCACCCGAAAGAAAGCCAAAAACCCCTATTGTGCAAGAGTTTCAGACTCTTGAGGGCATGTGCTGATAAAAAAAAAAGACTATTTGTTCATATAGACCCTTTCAACTTCCGCGTTACGGTTGTTTGCGGGGAGCCGCACGGCTTCGAATAGCACCGTGTAGGGCAAAAACCTCAACTTGCCTTGATGATGGCATCTGAATATGTGCACATTGAAAGCAAAGATGCATTTTTATGCCAGAACCAGCACGCAACGGGTTTGTACAGTTGGGTGCCCAACAAGAGGATGGCATCGTTCGACTGTTGTCCACCGCTTCCGCCCTACAAGTGGGGCACGCCGACATTTTGTTTGCAAATCACGTGATATGGAGGACGGTAAATTAAAAGGGTCGATAGTACATATTTTACCTCACAAATCTGTTCATTGGGTTGCTAGGACACGATAAATGAACAAAATTTATTTTCCATTTATTATGTAACTAGCTGAATTTCCCGGCCCTGCCCGGGATAAATCGATTTATTAGTTTCAGTTCTTGGTGATTATTATGGTCCTGCTTCATTTTGCCTGTTCCTTTAGCTTTATTATATTTTTGTTTGTTTTTAGATAAGCTTTACTGCTCTCCCTTTGCGCGTTGACATCCTTCGCATCCCCTCAGCATCCGTCAAATGGCTATGATTTGCGCAGGGGTTAGTTTGTTTGTTAGTGAACACATCGCAGGAAATGATAACGTCATCTATTGTGTTAATGGAAAAGAAATATCTATTACTAGATGACCTACCGGGCATTGCCCGGAATAAAGAATCACGTGCTCCTCTCTCTCTCTCTCTCTCTCTCTCTCTCTCTCTCTCTCTCTGTCTCTCTCTCTCGCTCTCTCTCTCACTCTCTCTCTCTCTCTCTCTCTCTCTCTCCCCCTCTCCTTCTCTCTCTCTCTCTCCCTCTCCTTCTGTCTCTCTCTCTCTCTCATATAATATAAAAACACAGCAAGGACAAAAAATTCACTGCTGCGAGGAAGAAATGCCCAGACCTGGAAAAAATTACACGTGAAAGATAGTTCTTTTTGCTACTATGTCTATTCCTTTGACATGAAAGCGAAGTATCGTAATTTTGTAATAAATGAAAATAAGCCTAAAAAGTATCGAATAGTGCTTTCTCCTCAACAATGATAGCCTCCCTCCTGCCTTTGTTTTGTTTCGACTTTAGTTCCGTGCATGTCATAAAAAGTAACCATATCAAGCTTGGTGCGCAGTGTCCTGGCGCGCATGAGTTCTGAAACAGGACTGCAGATTACTACTTTTATTGTAAGAGTAGCTAGATCTATTCCAAAATAGATTTTGAATGTCAAAATATCCATTCTTTCACTGTTTAAATGAGTAGAACTTTTAATTCCAAGAAGTTTGATACCAAACTTTTGGCTCTAGCTTAGTATTTACAGAAGTTATGCCACTCTGAAATTTTGAGAAAATGACCATTTTGCGCAACCTGCTTGTTTGTGGCGTCATATCTCTAGAAGTTATCATCACTAATCATCCAAACTTGGTAAACACAGAGTCAAGCACATAGATAACAACCTCAATTTTTGTCATGGACTTCAGGCAATTACAAAAGTGTTGTTTATAACATCAAATGTGCCATGCAATCACATTTCACACATTTTTACAGCAGAAGTAAAAAAGTGAAATTTTTGCAATCTTCAGATTTTCATGAAAAATCAACCAATGACCTGGCACAAGAAACAAATACATCATTGTGCTCAGAAAGATGAGTTCTATTGATTTAGAGCAAGAAAATATGTCTAAACTGAATAAAAACCTGATTTTACAAAGTGACAATTACAATGAGTAGTATAAAAACACATATTTAGACGCAATTCGAAAAATCATATAAAATCAGTGCAAACCCATGTAGCTGTCCAAATTGCACGTATGTGCTAAGAATTCAATGGCACATTCATTCTATATGATAAAACTTGAATTACTTGCAAAACGTTAACCATTTTGATCTACTAACAAGCAGCATAAAAATTCCGTCACGTCCTACAATTTTGCAATCTTCAAAAATTCATTAAAAAATCAACCTATGACCCCACACAAAAAAACTAAATATAACCCTGTGCTCAAAAAGAAGAGTTCTATCGACTTGAGCAATGTTTACCATACAAATTCATTAAATGTCAACAATTTGAGAGAGGGCAATTATACAGACGATCTTGAAGTGACAGCCCTACATCAGTAAATATAACTGATTAAGCCATCCTTTAAATATATATAAATTCACTTTTTTTATCACATAAACACATGAATATTCAAGCTTTTAGGCCATCCTTTAAAAATATAAAAATTCACTAAAAATTACACACAAACATCCAAAAAAACAGCTTTTGCAACAAATTCAAAACTTCCCCAGACTTTTAGAATCCCTGATTTTAAATACGTTTAATTCCCCTTCCTAATAAATTGTTCAATATTTGTTTTGATTCGGGTGTTAATTGTGTTTTATCAGATGGAACTTTATTTACTTTAAAAACTTTATCAACTATAAATTTATTAATAGCTTTTTGTCCTAAGTCAGTTGCTGTTTTCTTTGCAACATTTTGCAGTATCTTGCATAACTTTACTACTAACCGCTGAAATTAAAGAATCAAAAAGACCTGATCCTCCATAAACATATTTTCTTTTGTATCCTTTATTTATCACCAACATTTTATATAGCAATTTTTAACTGTGATTTTTTATATTCATGAGTGTTAATAATTTTCTGTCTATATAATTCATCTACAATACTTGCCATTTCATTTACAACACCTGTATTTCCTGCTTCTTTACTAGCTATTAATAATGATAATCTCCGTATTAAAGCATTTGGATCCGATGGAAGAAATCCTGTTCCTTCATAAGTTGCAGTAGGACCTCGCGCTTCTAAGACTTTTTGATTATGACTTTCTACATCGTCCCAAATTGATTTTATTATTTCAGTATATTTTTTTCCTTTACTAGATTTAGGTCTTGGGTTATTAGGATCGTCATTTTGATGCATAGCATTAGTATCAAATAAAATATATTCATATTTATACATGTCTTCGGGTTGATAATTTTTAGGTTCTTTGCTGGTTATTAATTCCCATAGACCCGGTGTTCCTGTATATTTCTTTTCTCCAATAATAATATCATCGTTATCAATTTTTATTTCTTCACTACCAATATAAAGTTTGTTATCTTTTGTATAAATTCCAAAAGTAGTGTCCCCCCTATCTTTACCTAAATATTTTGTTAAATATTCGGTTGCTATCGGACCAAGGTCAATTGGAGAAGCAGCAATTGCTTGTGGAGATTCTTCCAATTGAGTAGGTCGCTGCTCTGCTTGTAATGCAGTTTCAATCGCTCTCAAGGGTTGACTTTGTTCTATAGCAAGTGGCATTTTCTGAATCGGTTTCTTAGTTTCTTCTGCTGCTTTTTGTGTACTTTCTGTAATAGGACTAAATACTTTGGAAAATTATCTTTTCATTTCAATATCTCCTACTCTTTCGCTTAAGTTACTTAATTGAATATTTCTTTTAGTTTTTAAAAATTCATGAACAAGAGCTTCACGTTTTGAAGGATCTTCAATTTCTAAAAAAAGACATTTTTAATATAATAAAAATAAAATATTTTTTAAAGAAAAAAATTTAACAGTTTTATACTATAAGATTTTTGATTTTTTTCAATGGACCATCTATATTTAATTCAGGATCGCTTATTTTTTCTTTTTTCTTATATTTTTTAATTCTCTAAATTTTTTTTCTTCATCTAAAATCAGTTTAAATTCTTCATCTGAAATTTTTCCATCTTCAAGAGCATCAGAAATATAAGTTTGAATAGTATTAAGTTTTGATTCCAATAAAAATAAAATTTTCTGATGTTTATCAGCTTTGTGTTGTAATTTTTTATTTAAATATTTTAAAAATATACTTAATAAACCTGTACCTATTGAAATACCTTCTATAATAATAGCTGCAGGAATGTTAACCACTGTAGATAAAAGTATTACTCCTGTTGTTCCCATTCCAATGGCTACAGTTTTTAAAGTTATATCAGTTCCATCAATTATATTTAAAGCTTTTGAATATTTCTTAACTGTTATTCTTTTGTTTTCTTTAGTTCTTTCAAAAGAATTTTGAATGTCAAGAATTTTTTTCATTCTATAATTCGAAGCTTCCATTTTAGAATAAAGGTTTTGATCTTTGGTTACACTAACATATTTATAAACGGAATACTTTTAACCAAATCGCTTAAAAAACCTTCACCATTATAAACTTGTCCTTCTCGTTTTAAATACAATCCATCTCTTTGAAACTCGTTACCGCTTCCTTTTACAGTTCCTAAATATAAACTTTTTCCATCAGTTTCAATTTGACAGAGACATCCACCTTTTTTTAAATATAAACCGTCACCAACTCTAGAGGAGTTGGTAGGTTGATAACGGTCTCCCAATAATTTTGAACACCACTACTTGCTAAACCCATAAGCCCACCTATTCCGATAGCTTTTGCTACTGATGGAATAACTTTAGATAACAATGGGAGTGCCATTCGAGCAAGAGCAGCCAGAAATCCTCCTTCAATTTTCATGTTATATTTTATTTGATTTCTACTTAGAGTAATATCAGCTCCTTTATTTTGATTCAATGCTTTTCGCAGTTTATTTATTTGTGTTTTTGTTAAAGCTAAAACATCATTTCCAGATTCTGTAATTCTAATAATAACAGGAGTATCATTTTTCATAGCTCTCTGTATTTTTTCTTTCTGATTATCAGAAATATTTAATTGAACATTTTCATATGTCATTTTTAAGAGAATAAAAATCAGCTGTTTTTAATACGTTCAATTTTACGTTATGTTAAAACTTGGTTCGTTGTAATTCCTTTTCATAAAAAGAACCAATAATTTCTTCATCATCTAAATCTTCTATTTTGTAAGTAATTGGATATGTATATAAAATTTCATCTATTGTAAATATTTCTTTTGTCCATTTTGGTGTGTAACCTTTTTCAAAAAACTTTTTCTTCTTTGTAATTCTAACTCTATCACCTAATTTAAATTTAGGCTTTTGGCTACGCGATTCCTTTGTATATAAATTTCTATATACGGTTAATTCATTTTCTTTTTTACTTCCTTCAATAGGAGTCATTTTTATTGATGAATGATAGGTGTTGTTATAATCATTTACTAAATCATCTAAAACATCTATATATTTCGTAACACCATTCGCTGTAAAATATTTAAACATTTTTTCTTTCATTGTTCGATTCCATCTTTCTACTACAGAACTTTTCTCTTCATTCTCTGTGGAATAGATTTCTTTGAAAAGACTCTTAACATGTTTATTATAGAATTCACTTCCTTTATCAACCCATTATTTTTCTGGATGTCTGCTTAATATCTCTTTAAATCCTTCAGCAACTGTTAGTCCGCTTTTATTTTTTAAAGGAATCGTCCAACCATATTTTTGAGAAAACATCAATAACAGCAAGAATATATTTAAATCCTTTGTTTTGCTTAGAATAAGCAAACATGTCAACTAAATCAGCAGCCCATATTTTATCAATTCCATTAACTATCACTCTTCTTTTCTTAAATTTTTTAATTACCGGTTTATGAAGTTCTTCTGCTAAATCACTCGTAAGGCTTTTTTTTTTCGCCCATTCCAAAAGTTTTTTTAATTTTAATAATAGGTTCAACAATATTTCTATCCATTCTTTCTCTTAATGTTGGTTTTAAAATAGAATCTAAAGACTGTATCATCTTATTATCACAAACTTCATTTCTGGTTTTAGTATCTTGATTTTGTAAATAACAAATATCGTGATGCATTGCGGCTTCATCAACTCTATTAATTGGTTTACTCCAAGATTTTGGTGTGAGATCGGAATTCAACCTTTTTTTTAAATTGGTTCCCGGTCCTGTAAAATTATAACCTGGCAAATGCATTTCAAAAGGAAATTTATTGATGATTTTAATGGCTACGCCTCGCCCTTGGTTATTAGCTATGCTATCAGCTCCTACAAATTTAGTTTTAGTACTTCCACAAATTACACATTTGCCTTTTAACATATTTCTATTATTCTTTGTTTTAACTTGTTCAATGTTTATAGTATCGGTTTGTTGTTTACACTTTACACAATACATCAGAGTTCTACTTTCAGACATTTTTAATAATAAAATTAAAGAATAAAAAATGGAAAAAATTTGCAATGGTTGTTTTATTCAAAAACCTCTTGATTCATTTTACAAAGAAAAAAAAGGTGCAGATGGTTATAGAACGAAATGTAAAGAATGTATGAAACCTCAAAAACATTTACTTTATGTAAAAAATAAGGAAAAATATAAACAAGCATATGAAGAATTTATGAAAAGAAATCCTGATTACCTTAAAAACCATAATAAAAATAAACTAGAAAAATAAACTAGAAAAAAACCTACTAAAAATATTTGTTAAAAAATGAACGAGAAAAAAACCCTAACAAAAAAGAATGTTTCTAAAATGAACGAGAAAATGAACGAGAAAACTATTTCGTTAGAAAAAACTTTCAAAGATCTTACCAAAGAAACCATTATCTATGATGTGAAAGAAAATAATACTTCTAGATATTTCAAATTAATTAAGGAAAGAGTGAGAAAACTTATTGAAGATTTTAAAGACAAGAAAACGGTAAAAGTTAAGTTAATAATAACCTCTGAATTTAATACTCCTTTATCTTTTGATATTATTGAAGCACATTATCAATCAAGTTTTGGTATTATAAATTCCATGAATGATTTTAATACCTTTTATGATTCCATTGATGAAAAATTTAATGCTTGGGTTGATAAATTTCAAGCTAAAGGATCTGGACATATATTTAATCAAATTATTAAAACAAATGTAAAACTTTATAAAACTAAAACTTTAAGAGGTTCTTCTTATATTCCTACTCCTTTTAAAAATAAAAATATTATCAATGTTCAAAATAAAAAAGATAATAAATGCTTTCTTTGGTCTATATTAGCTAAATTGTATCCTGCTGATGATCATGTTCACAGACTCTCAAATTATTCGCCTTATGAAAAGACTTTAAATATGAATGGAATTGAATATCCTGTTAAAATAAAAGATATTCCTAAATTTGAAAACCAGAATAGTATTTCGATAAATGTTTTTGCTTTAGAAAAACCAAAGGATAAATATTCTCTATATCCAATTTACACCTCTGTTGATCAGCAAAGTTCCAACTTCATTGACCTCTTATATTTAGAAAAAGATGGAAATACACATTATTGTCTCATAAAAAATTTAAAAGTTTTTTTATCAGATAAATTTACAAACAAAGCTTTTATCTGCAGGAATTGTATGAATGTATTTACAAATCCTAATTCTTTAAATAATCATAAAGAGAAATGCTTAAATCACAAAATGTGTAAGACAATCCTTCCAAAAAAAGGTGATAATATTTTACAATTTACAAATCATCATTTCAAATCTAGATTACCAATAGTTTTCTACTGTGATTTTGAATCATGTAATAAAAGAATATCTACAACACAGCCAAACCCGAACGAACCTTATCAAAATACAATTTTTAAACAAGAAGCTATTAGTTTTGGAATGTATATAAAATCCGATTATGATAATTTATGTCCTTCCGTTTATCATACTTATACTGGAGAAGATGCAAAAGAAAAATTTGTCGAAATGATTATGATGTATTATAACGAAATCTGTAAAAAGTTAAATTACTATAAGAATGCTAAAGCTAATTTAACTTATACCCAAGAAAAAGAATTTAATAAAGCAACAAATTGTTATATTTGTAATGTAGAATTTTCTAACAAAAAAGTAAGAGAGCACAATCATTACAATGGTAAGTATCGAGGCGCTGCTTGTCAGTCTTGTAATACTAAAGAAGGAAAACAATCTAAAGTAATTCCAGTATTTCACAATGGCAGTGGTTATGACTTTCATTTCATAATAGAAGAAATAATGAAATATGAAGATAAATATAATAAACTTTCATTGCTTGCTAAAACATCTGAAGAATATATTTCATTTGAATATGGAAATTATTACAGAAAATTAAGATTCCTAGATAGTTACAGATTTCTATCAAACTCTTTAGAAGGTGTTGTTAAATCAATGGATGATATTCCGATCTTGAAAGAACATTTCCCGAATAATTACACTTTGCTAAAAAGGAAAGGTGTTTACCCTTATGAATATGTTGATTCAATCGAGAGATTAAGTGAAGAACAATTACCACCAATAGAAAATTTCTTTTCAACTTTAAGAAAAGAAGGAATTACAGAAGATGAATACAATCATGCTGTAAATGTTTGGAATACTTTTAAATGTAAAACTTTACAAGATTATCATGATTTATATCTAAAAACAGATTTTTTACTTTTAGCTGATTTATTTGAAAAGTTTAGAGAATTTTTCCTAACCAATCATGAAATTGATCCGTGTTATTGTTTCTCAGCTCCTGGATTAACTTGGCAATGTGGGTTAAAATATATGAGAATTAAACTAGAATTATTAACAGATTTAGATATGCTACTAATGTTTGAGAAGGGGATAAGAGGTGGTTATTCAGGAGTTTTGGGATCTCGATATGTAAAAGCCAACAATAAATATTTGCCAGATTATAACCCTAAAAAGAGATCAAATTATTTACTGTATTTAGATGCAAATAATTTATATGGAGGAGGAATGTCAGAATCTTTACCGGTTGGAGATTTTAAATGGGAGGATGAAACATTCCTAAATGAGGTTCCTGAAGGAAGAGGATATATTCTCGAATGTGATCTTGATTACACAGTTAAAGCAAAAGTAAACACCAAAAGATTTCCTTTAGCTCCAGAGAAATTAAAAGTGAGTGAAGATGATTTAAGCGATTTGCAAAAATACTATTTACAATTAGAAGACAAAAAAGTAGGAAATGTAGAAAAACTAAGCCTAAATTTAAAAAATAAAAAGAAGTATATCATACATTACAAATTATTAAAATGTTTTAAATCTCTTGGATTAGAAATTTCGAAAGTTCATAGAATAATTTCTTTTAAAGAAAGACCTTGGTTAAAAAAATACATCGATTTTAATACTAATCAAAGAACAAAATCAAAATCTGACTTTGAAAAGAATCTTTGGAAATTAATGAATAATTCCTTCTATGGAAAAACTCTCGAAAACATAAGAGATCCAATTGAGTTAAAACTATTATCAGATAAAGAACAAGTAACAAAATTAATAAGTAAACCTAATTTTAAGGAATCAATTATTTTTAATGAAAATTTAATTGGTATTGCTAATAATATAACATCAATAAAGTTTAATAAACCGATTTATTTAGGAATGTGTATTCTTGATTACTCTAAGTTGGTTATGTATCAGTTTTATTACAATGTTGTTAATGAACTATGGAAATCTAATGAAGTAATTGGATTTGATACCGATTCATACTTTCTTAATATTAGAACTGAAGATGTTTATGAAGATATGAAAAAAATAAAGGACGATGATTTAGACACTAGTGATTATCCGAAAGATCATTTTCTTCATTCGACAAAAAATAAAAAAGTTATTAATAAATTCAAAGATGAACTAAATGGTAAAGTTATGAGTGAAATAGTTTTTCTTAGAAGTAAAGCATATACATATAAAGTTGCTTCTAGCGCTGGCTGTGTTATCGAGGAAAAGGCATGTAAAAAATTAAAAAGTATTTCAAAAACGACAATTAATAAAGATGTTACATTTGAAGATTATAAAAACTGTTTACTTAATAATGAAATTAATTATAAAAAGATGAATGTGCTAAATTCTGATAAACATGAAATGTACATAAAAGAAATAAATAAAAAAGCTCTAAGTGCTTATGATGATAAACGATATATACTTGATGATGATATTAAAACTCTTCCATATTCTGATCAATTTACAAATATTATATATGAAATGGTAGAGAATGTTAGCTTCGTCTCCGTCAATTAACTTTGAGTAACTGTCATATTCCTTCCATCAGATTGAAATGAAATTATTTTATCAGAAATAACTAAAGCATAAGCTGTGGTCTCCATAGGAACATTTTTATTAAATGTAGCCTTAACCATTATATCAGTTATGCTATTTTTTAACCTTTCATTTTGTTTTGAAACATCGAAAACAAATAACGGATAAAGCGTTTTATAATCAATAGTGGTAATAGTTGGATTGCTAATTAATTCATCTATATTATAAAATTTTGATCTAAATGACATAGCATCATTATATACTCTAGAGAGGTCAGGTCAGAAAAATCTGCTACTGGTAACATGTAATCCAGTACAACCCGTTTCATGAACTGGTACGCTAGCATGGTATCATTGGGCGTGCACCTGTCGGTGCAAACGGCCAGGGCGGAGGAGGTTTCATCTAACCCAACGGCCACATGCTAGGGCACAATGTGACCCTCAGTACTTGAGTCCTTCACATTGGCCCCCGGTAGCGGTGTGGTCATAGGCTTGTTTGCCTAAATCACAAACGAAGAATTGAGCAAACTTCCCGGACGCAGCTTCCCGGACGAAGCTGGCGGCAGCAGGCCATTGGTTGATTGATAGGGCAGATGGCAATATACTGTCACTCTGGTCTGGATATCGTGACACAGAGCATCCACCAGTATTGGTGTTCTTTGGTTTGGGTGTTTCACCCTAGTCAGTTGGGACTGCGAGGCTGTGGAGTAGCCTACAGGCAGCCTGTCAGGCAATATGACTGTCCCTCTGGCATCCTCCTGCACCTGGATACATTTCCAGTCGTCTTGACCCTGTCTTGCCACTTGGATAAGTTGTGTCCAGGCGAGAGAGTGAGTCTGATGTTTGCGCAGCTCTTTCTCATTAAAAACAAATTCTTTGCGCCAGTCTTAACACTCACCTCGTCTTCTTTCATCTTTGTCTCGTCTTCTTTCCTTTCAAAATTCCAACGGCGATGGGCGAGTGCGGTGGCAGCAGGTTTGGATAGACTGGAAGCTGTTAGCACAGACCTACACGTTGGTGGCTGTGGGCTATGGTCGCTTCATCGTCGATTGAAGTGGAGGCGTGGGGAGGCAGCACCCACAGTAGCTGAGCAGCCTTATTTAAGGATAGCACTGCTCACCTCAACTGAGGAAGGGGCTAGAAAAGGTGCCCTAAAGAAAGCCCACTTCACATCACCCTGACTGGTATACCGCGACCAGTGGGGATCCCTTTTTACGGTCGAAACAAAAAGAAATTCAGCTTACTCAGGCTAGGAGCCTGGAATATACGCACACTACAGGACAACTCAAACAACCCGGAAAGACGCACTGCACTTATTGCCATTGAGCTCAGCAGGTACAACCTGGACATAGTGGCACTCAGTGAGACCAGACTCCCTGATAGTGGCCAACTCAAAGAGCTCAGTGGTGGATACACCTTCTTCTGGAAAGGCAAGGGTGCAGTCGAACCGAGACAGCATGGTGTTGGGTTTGCAATTAAAAATGACCTTGTCAGAAACTTGCAGTCCATGTCAATTGAAATAAATGACAGGCTAATGACACTCAGGATCCCAGTTGGGAAAAGCCAGTCAGCCACCCTCATTAGCGCATATGCGCCCACCATGACAAACCCAGATGAAGCCAAAGACAAGTTCTATTCTGATCTAGAACCTGTCATATGCTCTGTCCCGGCAGCTGATAAGCTGATTCTCTTGGGGGACTTCAATGCTAGGGTTGGCTCCGAAATCTCAGCGTGGCCAAATGTTTTGGGCCCTCATGGAGTTGGTTCATGCAATAACAATGGGTTGCGCTTAATTACTTTGTGCGCTGAATTTGGCTTGTTCATTACCAACACAAATTTTAGTCTCCTCGTGAGAAACAGAACGTCATGGATGCATCCCCGTTCAAAGCATTGGCATCTCATAGACTATGTCATTGTGAGGAAGACTGACAGAAAGGATGTTCTTGTAACAAAGGCGATGTGTGGTGCCGAGTGTGGAACTGACCACAGACTCATTGTTTGCAAGCTCAGACTAACATTGAGGCGTAATAGACGCCCTCAAGGGAAAGCGCCACCTAAACGCCTAAATGTTTCAAAACTCTGCTCAGCTGAGAAACAGAGCGAGCTCTCATCAGAACTCTCCTCAAAATTGGATTGCGTGACTTTTGACCCTGAGAACATTGAACAGAGCTGGACTGACCTAAATAGGACTGTACACTCTTGCGCCAGCAGCATAGTGGCTTTTCCTGTCCGCAAGCACCAGGACTGGTTCAATGATAATGATAATGAAATCAAAGTGCTCATCAAAGAAAAAAATTGTCTCATCCAAGCTCACTGCAGTGACCCCTCTTCCACAGCAAAAGCTGATGCAATGCGTGCATGTAAGGGTGTACTCCAGAAGAAGCTGAGGAAAATGAAAAATGACTGGCTTGAAGAGCGAGTAAGAGAAACTCAGAAACATGCCGACACAAACAACACTAGAAAGTTCTTTGAGAGCCTCCGAGCTGTGTTTGGACCATCCCGCTCTGGCACTACGCCACTTCTTGCGTCAGATGGTTCAACACGCATTGTTGAATTGAATGCCATAATTCATCAGACTCACACATTTATTAAACATAATTATACAGATAATAGCGCAATTACATACAATATATTATTGAAATTAACTGCCGTGCAACGGCCTTATTCTCACATGCACTCTTCCTCGGATCCACAACCCGGTAGTTACTCCTAAAGGCACTTCGGCCTCAGCCTCTCCCCTCAGGGTCTTAATAGCACATTAATAATTCACTGGCACCGCAGTCTTCCAATATCTCCTTCCTATTGTCATACACCTTAGCATTCCACTAGCACCTCAGCAGGGCAATAGCACATTATCATTTCCATGGCCCATCAACATGGCAATAGCACATTATCATTTCAATAGCCCATCAACATGGCAATAACACATTATCATTTCAATAGCCCATCAACATGGCAATAGTACATTATCACATTCACGCTCATATCTACGTCCCTGTCCGTGGCCTGACTGCCACGACTTTTTGTGCCTCCACTGTCCTGCACCGACAGCCTCACTCTTGGCCTATGTGTGGCCCCCGGCCCAATGCTGGCCTATCACCGTAGGCGGCGCTCTTTGGCCCGACCTCGGCACCTACAAGAATAACATTACATTGGTATAATGCCATACCATTTCTAGTCACTCCACCTCTCCTTACAACCCATGAAGCGTACACACACTAGTTCACCTTTCACTCACCACACATCTTACGGTAACACACCTCCATCGGAGTACACAATACTCACTCGTGCTACACATCCATGAACTCAACTTACATCTATCGCTCATGGCGCACATTGCTATATCCAATATCAAGGACTTCCACATTCCTCACATATACTTATTTACATCATGGTAATAGACGAATATAATATAATACATCAATCATAATTATCAATCAACGTTCTACCTACCAGTCATCACTGGAAAAAACTCTCTCACTAGTCTCCCGACTGCTCCCCTTATGTTCGCCCACTGGGCTTTCTCTTGCGTCCGTTCAGTAGGACGTTCTAACTTGCAGTGATAGTAATACAGCGCTTTCGCCTCATTCAGACCCCCCACCACTCATAACATGCACGCTTTCCTTACTTGTCTACGTGCGTTAATTTCACTCTCCTCCTTTCCCCCCGTAATTATTAACTATCGCTCACTCCACTCGTGACAGTCTACTTCTATAGCCAACATTTAATTTTGCTTTTGATTCAATAATTTTATATAATTCAAACTTTTGTTGATCCGCTGGTAAAACATGTTGAACATACCATGAAATTTTTAACTTTTCCTTAGGCAGCTTTATCAACTCTATAAATTGAAATATTTGAATCTGGTCTTTTGTACAGAGTAAGTTATTGAGTAAAACCATAAAGAATCTTATCATAATCCTCTGCAAAACCGAAAATATGTTTCAAAGGAATTAGAAAAGAAAATGTTCCTTTAGGATCAGGATATTTTAGCAATATCTACTGTCTTGTTTCAAAACCTTCATTATTCTCAATTTTTCTGTTAGTATCTTTTATCCACAATAAATTAAGTCCTTGTGATTTTGAGAGTAATCCTAACATTGTTGTTCCTCGTCCTGGATGATTTAAATTTTCAATTTCTTGTCCTGATAACTGATATTTTATAAAATTAAACAAATACATTATGCCATTATTACATAAAGTTATCTGATCATCAGCAGTATATAATGCTCCATCTGTTTTTGTAAGTCTACCTTCAACTATTATATAGCTCTCACTTGGATGAGTAAAAATATCCTGCAATTCAATAGTTATTCTAATTTCTCCTCCACTGTTTAAATTTGTACCGGTAATTGGATTGTATTCATGGTATTCATATTTTTCAATACTTTCATCTACCTTAAAATTTTTTGTAATTTCCAAAATGTCTTCCATTTTAATAATTTGAGCATCTGTAACGGGTGCTACTATAAATCTTATTCTACTAATGTGATAATATTCACGAATAAAAAAAATATCAAATAAGCCGTTTATAAAACCACTAAAAAAAGAAAAAACTTTTTCAGGTTCAATGGTAATTTTTGGTTTAATGTGGACGGGGTCAGTTCTTTGCGTATATTTTCCAAATTGTATGATGTATCTAAATTCCTTATTTTCTTTTTCAACCTTTATGTGTTGACCAGAAAATAACTCTAATAAGTCATCATTTTTTAAAATTGTTATACCATCAATAATTAAAGTGGATCCTTCGGGTGGTTCAAGTTTGTCTTCTGTATCTGTTAGTAAACGAAGGGTGCCATACCCTAAAGGATTATTTTCATAAACAAAATAACTTTTTCCATTAATTCTTTTATAGTCGACATTTTCAAAAGTAAGTTTCATTTTCATTAAACCATCATTTTTATATGTTATTGAGTTTGCATCATAAACTGGTTTAATATCGATATCCCATTCAGGTTTTTTAGGAAATTGAGCTCTTTTATATATTCCATTTCTCTTTAATTGAAAACAATATAAATTGTTTAGTTCTCCTCTGGATAAAAAACCATCAACATTTTCTAAATCTTCTAAGTTAACTGCATGGCTATTAAACGGAATAATTTTCTTGTAATCCATTTTTCTACAAATAATTTATTTCATCTAAAGTTACAGGTAACTGTGTAAATCTTATTCTATGAATTATAAACTCTTTGTAAATGAGAATATTTTTAAAACTAATATCACCATCTGTTTTTTCGGCTTTCAATTCATTAGGCATATTTCGGATTTTGTAATCCTCTTTTTGTTTTTTTACAATTATTCGAAAATCTTTTGAATCATTTCCTGAAAAACTCATTTGTAATCCATCCATAATTTCTTTGTTATTAAAAGATTCTAAAACTTTACCTTCAATAATTATAGTTGAACCTATCGGAAAATCTTCAAGAATGTTTTTTTCATTCTCAAATTCACAATTAAAAGTTAGAATGGTGCGTAGCTCATCCTTAACGTTTGCAAGAAAATACTCCTCATCATGGCGTTTTAAAACTGTTGTCTCTCTATATCTAAGAAGTGGAACCAAACTTCCTATAATGCGACCTGAGTTGTAAACTTTTAGTAATATTTTGTTATTTCCTTTAGTTGATATTTTATCGCTTCTTAATTGAATATCAACATCCCATTCATGTTTGGTTGGTATCACTTTAAGTTTTTCATCAACATTTATAAGATTCACAGGTTTATCTTTTACTTCACTTATAAATTTGGGAGGTGGTGAATCTACAATTTCATTTCTAACATATATACCTTCTTCATTTAATTTAAAACAATATATAGAATCTTTCTTTCCATTTTCATTAAAACCTTCAACATTTTCCAAATCATCTAGATTGGTTGCATACTTATGAATTGGAATAATAGTCGTCGTTGAGTCTCCGCTGGGCATAAGACCAAATTTATCCACCATTTTTTAAGGAAAAAAATTTAGAAGGAATTTCTTAATACAAACTATTAATAATTTCTTGAAAACGTTTTCCTTCTGATAATTCTTTTAAAACATACAAACACAAATGCCCACAAATTACTGTGTTTGGATCTTGTACTTGATTAGTAGAATATTGAATATCTCCTTTTTTCTCTCTAAGATATTTGATTATTTCTAAAGGAGGTCGAATTCCATAACTATCAAAATAAATTTTATTTACTTCGTCATGATACCAAGCGACCCAATGAGTTCCTCCTTTCGTTCCATCACCTAAATTCAGTATTCCACATTCTTTTCTTCTCGGTTTTTCAGGTAATTCAGTCCTTAAAAACACACCTCTAAAATTCGGAATTCTTAATTCCTTAACAGCTTTTAAAATATCAAAATTGGATAGTGCCATTTTTAGTTTTTGAATTTCTCTAATATGAAATCTTATGACAACAGTTTCTCCTCTTAAATTTAAAGGTTTGTCATTTTGATCTGTAATTTTAACCTCTAAGTTATTTATCGTTTTCATAGCTATTGGCAAAAAAACAAGATTTTTAGGTTTTTCAACTATTTTATATCCCGGAGATATATTTGGGAAAAAAGAATAAATAACCGGAACGGGTGTACCGTTAACTATACTTCCGTTTATGATATTCAAATGAACTAAAATACTATTAACACTAAGAATGTTTACAATGTTTTCAGATTCATGAGTTCCCGAGTCATAAATTTCATGATGAAATCCTAATAAATCAGCTAAGGTATTGTTTTCTTTAAAATTTACTTTGTATCCTTTCTTGACAGTCATAACGGATTTTAAAGTTTGATTATTTGGTTCGATTTTTATAGCATCACCAATCAGGCTTTGAATTGCAGTGTTTAAAGATTTAATTTCATAAGCACCAACAGGTATTAACTCTTTATGCCACATGACGCCATCATAATAGTTAAATACGTTGTTATTCTCATCAATGTTGGGGAAAGAATAATAAGTTTCTAAATTAACTAAGGCGATTTCATAATGTTTATCTTTTTCTAATTCTAAAGGTGGGTTAAACAATGACCTAAATGCGGTTTTATTATTTCTAACAATAATTTGCTGTGAAAATTTTGATTTTGTGTTTTGGGCGATTTCTCTTAAAATATTTAAGGTAAAAACATGTTTGCTTTCATCCATTTTTAATAGAATATTTTTAAGGTATGTAAAATGTATCAAATTTATGTCTATATTTCCCGTTAAATTTATTACTAGAATTGTCAATTACAAGAAATCCATAAGGTTCTGCCCAACATTTTTGACAGAGCTTTTGAAAATCTTCTAATGTCATATCAACGCTTACATGATCGTAATAAATGTGAGTTATAGTTTTCAAGTCTTGTTCAAACAAACAAAGAAAGTTTGGATTCTGTCTTATCGTTTGTCTCGGTAATTTAAAATAATTTTGGGCTAGATAGAAACAGTCAACATTGTTATGTCTTCCTTTACAATAATAATCTTCACATTTGTTTTGTTTCTCCAGTAAAATATCATCAAATATCATTAAATTTTTATCTTCTGAGTTTAATTCGCTTGGATCTGGAACACCATCGGCATCTTCATAAAACTGGCACTTGACTATATCATGGTCTTTGACCTTGGTTGTATCAGCATGTTTTCCAGCTTCTTCTAATAATTGACAAGGAGAAATATTCTTTTTTATAAAATAGTCTTTTTGGGTGAACAGTTTACATATAACCTCTTTAGGTAGATTCTGTTCAAAACCCGTTTTTATAATCTTGTATCCAGTTTGGAGTAAATACTTTCCGAAAACAAATAATTTGTTGTAATCAAGCCAACCGTCGTTTAAAAGTAGATTCAATAACAGGTTAGTTTTACCACATTCACTTTTTCCTACTATAATTCCTCTTATACTTTTAGGTAACATAGGACTGTTTTGTCTATTTGTTAAATCATCCCAAGCAAGATTTTTTACATCCATTTTAAAAAGAAAAGAAAATGAAAAACTAGTATTATTCCCAACAATATAACTATATAGGAAATAACTGTTGTCGTCTTAGAAATAGTGTTGTATTTTCTTGGTTATGTCCCCTGCATTGGTTCTCCCGGGTTTTAGCCTGTGACGCAACAATACAGATGCGTATGTGTGTGAGGGAGGTGTGTGTGTGTAAGGGAGTGTGTGTGTGTAAGGGAGTGTGTTTGTGTGTGTGTGAGGGAGTGTGTTTGTGTGTGTATAAGGGAGTGGGAACCATTCATTTGTTTATATGCTCGGGACCCTCAAAAACACTAAGTGGCATTCGTTTCTATTAACAGAATGCCAACAAAGTCTAAATGGGGGTCATAACCCTCTAATGAGTGATGGCGGGTTTGACCGAGCAGAGGAGATTTTGAAGAGAAGTGGTTAGGGTGTTCCAGGTGGATTGCCGTTGCTAAGGCTGCTGACTTAGATGTTTATATGAAGAATCGCTGTCCCACGCTTGAACTGTGAACTCTGTCTTAATCAATCGCTCTGATAGACTCATCTCTGGCGGGACTGGCAGGTCCGCGACCTAATTCGAGTTGACTTGCTATGATTCATCTCTGGCGGAACTGGCAGGTCCGCGACCTAATTCGAGTTGACTTGCTATGATTCATCTCTGGCGGAACTGGCAGGTCCGCGACCTAATTCGAGTTGACTTGCTATGATTCATCTCTGGCGGAACTGGCAGGTCCGCGACCTAATTCGAGTTGGCTTGCTATGATTCATCTCTGGCGGAACTGGCAGGTCCGCGACCTAATTCGAGTTGACTTGCTATGACTCATCTCTGGCGGAACTGGCAGGTCCGCGACCTAATTCGAGTTGACGTGTTATGACTCATCTCTGGCGGAACTGGCAGGTCAGCGACCTAATTCGAGTTGACGTGTTATGACTATCAAGTTTTCTACTACTTCTTGAGAGCTTTGCTGTTTTCTACTACTTCTTGAGAGCTTTGCTGTATATCAGATCCATAAATGTCTACCGATGTTTCCCAATACTTTTTGACCGTTTCATTACTTTTCAACATGTCCTTAATAGCAGTTTTCATTTGGTAGAATTCATGAAAAGAAATACCAAGAGCATAAAATCTAGAACAAGTTCCAAAGAGTTGATAAATCTCTCTCAGTCTGCGTGCATATCTACTGCATATTCCAATGTTCTTGGTTAACCATGTTTCCCATTTTCCAGTCCTTTTTCCAGCCATCTTTTCCGTTTTATAAAGTGAAAATGTAAGTTCCAAACGTTCTCCATATCGCAAATTTATAAACATAGATGTTGCATCTTGGAGTTTAATATGTTTATAACAATCATGAAGCTTTTGTATGGCATTTTCAATTGTCTCTATACTCTCCAGTTTGAAGAAAAAGATTTCTTTTTCGAATTTGAGTTTTGGATTAATTTCTTTAGAATACAGGTAATCGTGTACTTCTTGTGGAGATCTTGATTTCTTTTTCTTTACTCCAGTGTGATACAAAGAATTCAATTTCCTTTTTGGTTGACTTGGAAGTTTTGGTAGTTTAGATTGATCACTGGGTCCACTTTTTCTCAGTTCGCTTAAGACAGCAGCTGTCTTTTTATGAAACTGAATATGTTCATCGAGAATAACTTTTTGTTCCTCTGTCCACAAAAACAAGTCAGAATAATCCCAATCCAAAGTTTGTGAACCACAATCCATGTTGCTCTCTTGGGATAAAAGCAGTGTATCATTTTGATCATCCATGACGAAAAGAATCACTTTGATCTAAGCAATCCAGAGAAATGACGATACACACCACACTAAAACTGAAACACACCTTTTCTCCACGAAGTACATGAAGCAAATGAGTTGCCCGGGGAAATTGATTCTGAGCTCGCTGGGGAAATAAGGTGTGACTACTCAACAAACGCTTTGATTGGTTGGCTTAATGTCGCAGTGCTGCAAACAAAGATCAATAATTGCAACAACGGGGTTTCCAGCCTGTGCAGCGCGTTCAGCTTTTTGCAGGAATTCTAAAACCAGGGATTCTAAAACTCTGGGGAAGTTTTGAATTTGTTGCAAAAGCTGTTTTTTTGGATGTTTGTGTGTAATTTTTAGTGAATTTTTATATATTTAAAGGATGGCCTAAAAGCTTGAATATTCATGTGTTTATGTGATAAAAAAGGTGAATTTATATATATTTAAAGGATGGCTTAATCAGTTATATTTACTATCCTACTTACATCGGCCTCATTCGAATCGGGATTTAGGATCTCAAACTTGCCCGATCGTGACAATGCAATCGGAATTAAACTACATGGTCTAAATATACATTCTGATACACAAATCTGTTGTCAGTAGAAAGTATAGACAGTCAACCTGTCAACAGTGGCCTTCAAATCCATGACCGATGTTCAATAAAACGGTCAACTGGTCCTTCGAGCTGTACTATAGTTCGTTCCAAAATTCATGACCATGGCAATTGTCTTATATCTTCTAAACTGTCTGTTTGATTAAAGTGAAAATGTGTATGCAAGTTTAGGATATCCATGACGTTAAACAATATTTTTTGCACCCCTAAAAGACCAGCAGTTTTAAATTTTGTCTCTTAACGCTATATAAAATACTACAGCAACACACTGGGTAGAATGTAAGATAGTTTACACTACTAAATTTCTCAATAATTTGTGCTGACTCACTCCAAATGAACGGAAATCATGAATGTGGGGAGCCAAAAGACTCGTAATTACAATGAAATCCCCTACGTTCAGACTGTGTGCACCAAGAAAAACGTGCCTTGCGTTCAATAACTTATGACGTCACGCTGACGCACCAGTTGATATACAACAGTTGAACCTTTCAGTGGCGTTTTTATTCAATCCGTTGAAACTCGTATTTTTCATTATCAATCACACTATATTTCACTATTATGGCGTTGAAATACAAATTTACTACAGTTAGAAGTATTGCTTTGAAATTGTTCCGATATTTCACACGAGAAACAAGACGTAGCTGTCTTTATGTTGACACCAGTGACCCATTTAAAAGGACTCGACATGCTTTGGGAATTGGTCTAAAGTCTCTCAAAAGATGGTTGCAAGAATCAAACATTGCGTCCATCCCGTCGAAAAGAGGAAGAAAGGAGTAGATAGATGATTTTGATAAGGACGTGATAAAGCGAGAAATTGAAAGCATGTTTCAGAGGAAAGAATTTGTCACTTTGAGAAAGCTTAGATCTCATCTTCAGAAAGAAAATGGATTTCAAATTTCAAAAACACGTTTGTGGAGGATTGTTAGAAGCATGGGCTTTGCATTCAAGAAATCTCCATCCGGCAGAAACTTACTTTGTGAAAGAGCGCACCTAGTGGAAACGAGGAGTAAATACCTGCGTCAAATAAAGGAAAAGCACATGCATGGCTTTGATATTGTCTACCTGGACGAAACATGGGTCAATGCTCACCATACATATGACAAGGAATGGCAATCCAAAGCCGGAAAGCACAGGAGAAATATTCCTACCAGTAAAGGTGATAGAATTATAATAGCGCATGCTGGAAGCAGAAATCAGGGGCTCATCCAAAACTCAGAGCTCGTTTATAATTCAATTTCAACGGATAATCGAGACTATCATGCAGAAATGAATGGAACAATTTTTAAAAACTGGTTGGAACATTCTCTTCTTCCTTCACTGGAGAGACCTTCATGTTTGGTTATGGACAACGCATCATACCACAACATCAAGTCAGACGATGATAAAACTCCAACATCCAATAGCAAGAAAGACGACGTCAAAGCGTGGCCGATGAAGGAAATATTCCTTTCAGCTCAACTCATCTTAAACCAGAGTTGCTTTCTCTTGTGCGAAAAAATAAGAAGCCCATAATATTCGAGGTCGACAAGATTATCCATCAATTTGGACACACAAGCCTGCGATTGCCTCCTTACCATTCACATCTCAAACCCATTGAACTCGTGTGGGCTAAAGTCAAAGGGAAGGTCGCTATGGAAAATACAACGTTCAAGATGTCAGACGTCGAAAAAATTGCCTGCGCAGCTATTAAAGAAATTGACAGAGAATTTTTCACCAAATGCGAAGACCATACAATACGTTTGGAAGAAGGATATTGGCAAAACGGCGGACTTAATTTCATCCAACCAAATATTATTATCAATCCTTGTCATGATTCGGATGTTGTTAGAACTCACACAGAGCGTGTGTTGTGTTTTTACCAGGGCCATGAGAAATTGGCTGGTGGCCTTGAACGGTCCTCACGAATTATAGTTGGTGAGTAAATAAATGTAAAGTTAAACTGTTAGATTCACGCTTGTCGGTTTTAATGTTCGTGATTAATAAGTAATGGAGTAGGGGTGAAACAAGGTGGGGATAGTTGACATTGTTAAGTATGACTAGACAAGTTTTTGCACGTTAACTGGCTGGTAGAATAGTGCAGACGTATTACTACAATTAAAATGGTGGGAGGTTTCGGCCAATGAGATTGCTGAACTAATTGGGCCAGCGGACTAGCACTGCTGGGTAGTTAGATAGTATAAAACATCGTGTAACGTTCAGATTCATTGAATACAGACGAGCAGAAGCATCGTGTCGTGAAGTATCTCCGGTTGGCCAGTACCTGAACTGTGTGATTTGAAGACTAGAAGTCCTTGCTAACGGACTGACTGAGCTCTAGAAAGAAAGGTCTGAGTGGGCTGACCTTTAAAAGCCCACGCTGCGCTCTTTTGATGTTCGCGCCTACCAGTAGGCGCGACCAACGGTAACATATCTTATTTGTCTAAGCATAATAGAAGTTCAGAGATAGAGAGAGAACCACAGCCTCATAGGAAGTCTAAGGAAACCCCAGCTGGCACTCGACGAACGAATGGCCCGTATTATAGATCTATCTCCATAGTATGATTGATTATAGCTGGAAGGTAAGGGTGGATTGAAAAATTTCCAAAATGGCGACTGCTTGTGCCGATGGGAAGTCCACATCTTGTGTTATTATCGAGAGGGAGACAGTGAGATTTCTCCTCCTAATGTTGATAGGATTATTCATTATTTTAGTATATAGATCAGAATTGTATTCACTTGGATGTAGATGGAATATTAGATCTAGATCTAAACATGAGGCTAATTATAACAACTGGAAATTTAGTGTTGTCAACTCGCCTAAATTCATGACCTCATTAATAAACACATGGTCTCTCCTCAGTCAGAAAAGGAGAAAAAGATCTAGATCTAGAACCAGTTCGAAATTTAGGTTAACTAGTCCTTCAAATAAAATGAATATCTCTTTAGTAATGTATTTACTACTGTCATTGTCGGGTGACGTAGAGCTCAACCCTGGACCCCAGACCAGATTCCCCCCTTGCCCCGTTTGCCTAAAAAAATGCACCTGGAAAACGAGGGCCATTGCATGTGATAGTTGTGACTGTTGGTACCACATTGACTGTATGGGAATAAGCTCAGTAATGTATGAAGCACTAGGCAACAGCAGTGCCGCATGGGAATGTGTCCAGTGTGGCATGCCAAATTTTAGTTCCAGCTTGTTCACTGATTTTCAATTAAACTTAGATAGAAGTAGATCAAGATCCCACAATAGTTTTGATATCTTACAACATTTGGATATGAACAAAAGTAACACTGAAATACCAAATTTTGAACCAAAATGTTCGTCAACTCCACACCCCAAATCCAAGAAAAAAGAGCCAGCCAAAGAGAATACTATGTTTAGAACCCAGGTTATAAATTTTCAGAGCATTTGGAACAAGAAAGAAGAACTGAGCTCATTTTTGAATGAAACTAAATCCGATGTAATCATCGGAACAGAAACGTGGCTAAATGAAAATATAAAAACCAGTGAAATCTCAATCAGCGATGATTACGAAATCTACAGAAACGATAGGAAGAAGGGAAGGGGAGGTGGGGTCTTGATAGCAGTGAAGAAAAATTTACTCAGTGAAAAAATACCTAGTGAGGAAGCAGCAGAAACTATCTTCTGTAAGATTAGCGTGAAGGGTAAACCTCCTCTCGTTGTGGGTGCAGTCTATCGACCCCCTAGTAGTGACCTGGAAACTAATAAGAACATCTGTGATGAACTTCTCAGTGCCTACCAAAAGAACAAAAAGGCTACCATCTGGATAGGAGGAGACTTCAATTTACCTGACATAAACTGGGAAGAAGGAAACGTGAAGAGTTGCCAAAATTTAAAAGAAATAAATGACTTATTTTTAGATAGCATTGCGGATATAGGCCTAGAGCAAGCAGTAAAAGAAACCACTCGAGGAGATGCACTGTTAGACCTATTTTTTACTAATTTCCCCAACCTTACAAGAGAGCTCAAAATTCTTCCTGGCCTAGGGGACCATGACATAGTTCAAATCGATTCAGAACTGAAACCCTTTAAAAAAAGACCTATTAGGCGACAGATTTACCTATGGAATCAGACAGACGAAAATATACTGAAAAAAGAGGCAGCAACTTTTGGCAGTTTTTTCATGAAATACCACTCTTCAAAAACGGACGTAAACAAACTTTGGGACTGTATCAAGTTAAATCTGAATACGATCATGGAAAATGTTACAACAAAAATGTCATCCACGAAAATTCATCAACCCTGGATAAATACTTTAACGAAACGATTAGTCCGGAAAAAATATAAATGGTTCAAAAAAATGAAACAGTGCAACTCCGAACGAGTAAAAAAAAAATATCTAGAAATCAAAAGATTGACCCAGAAAGAATGCCGGAAAGCTCATAATAATTATGTCCATGAGATGATAAGTGATACAAGTGATAACAGCAAAAAACTATGGAGATATGTGAAAAGTAAAAATAAAGAAAACTTAGGAGTAGCCACACTGAACGATGAGAGAGGACACCCACAGCAAGATGCCCAAAAAAGAGCCAATATTTTAAATCCTCAATTTTGTAAGGTCTTTTCTGACCCAGGGGGTGTCTACCCGGGAGAGCTGAGTGGTGCCAAACTGCCGGATATGGATGAAATATGTGTTACAGAAAATGGAGTAATGAAACTTTTGGAAAACCTTAATGAAAATAAAGCTACAGGGCCTGATGGAATTACCGCCAAATTACTGAAACTTTGTGCCAAGGAAATTGGCCCCGTTTACACTTTGTTGTTTAGAGCTTCAATTGAACAAGGAAAAATACCGGAAGACTGGAAAAAAGCAAATGTCGTACCCATCTTTAAGAAAGGAAATAGGGCTAGTCCTGAAAATTATAGACCAGTCTCCCTGACATCAATATCTTGTAAGCTTTTAGAGCATAATCTTGCACACCAGCATCATGAAGCATCTCGATAGACACTCAGTTTTAACACATGTACAGCATGGTTTTAGAAAATACAGGTCGTGTGAGTCCCAGCTGATCACAACTTGCAACGATTTCGTTAATAACTTGAATAATACCAGACAGACGGACACCATTTTACTAGATTTCAGTAAGGCCTTCGATAAAGTGCACCATGCCAGTCTTTTGACTAAACTAAACCATTATGGAGTTATAAACAGTACTTTGAAGTGGATTAAGTCTTTTTTAGAAAACAGAACACAAATAGTAGTCGTTGATATTAACGATATGCCAAGTAAGATCTCTCCAGGCACTAAATTACGACTGTTTGCCGATGATAGCCTCCTCTATAGAACAATAAATTCAAAAGAAGATACGGAAATTTTACAGAAAGATTTGGACAGCCTACAAGAATGGGAGAGGGACTGGCGTATGGAATTCCACCCCAATAAATGCCAAGTCCTGAGAATTTCAAATAAACATCACAACATCACCTCAGACTACTTTATACATGGCGAGAAACTGAGTGAAACAGATGAGGCTAAATATTTAGGAGTTACATTGGACAGAAAACTTACATGGAACCAACATATTAATAGCACATGTAACAAAGCAAACGGTATACTAGCATTTCTGAAAAGGAACATCTCTAACTGTGATAGGAAAGTAAAAGAAAAATGCTATAACACCTTCGTGAGGCCCACCCTAGAGTATGGCTGCAGTGTCTGGGACCCCCACTGTCGAATAAATATAGAACAACTGGAAAGGGTCCAGAGGAGAGCTGCTCGCTTTGTGACAAATGAGTATGCTCGAAGTAGTAGTGTCAATAAAATGATGAGAGACCTCGAGTGGACACCACTAGAAGAAAGAAGAGCAAAAAACAAAGTAAAACTATTTTACAAGGGCAGGGAAGGAAATACCAATATCCCATTGAACCACCTCACCATTAACACCAGAGGCAACAGAAAGAATAACATAAAATATAACATCCCAAGCTCACGGATTAACAGCCATCTTTACTCTTTTTACCCTAGTGTCATCAGGATGTGGAACAACCTCCCGGCAGAAGTCCAAAAACTATCGTCTGCAACGGCTTTTGGCAATGAATTGAAGAACATAATTATCCGTTGCAGCTACCATTGTATTTAAAGTGCGGGTCTATTTTTGTGCACAATCTTGGTGCCAAGAGATATTTTTAACCAGAGATATGTATATAACAAAAGAATTTACACAACCATATATTTTAAATGGTCTTAATATATATGCTGTTTTAGCCTGTTTTAGCCTCAGAGCAGTGGCGTCGAGTCGCACATGGTGCAGTTGAGGAATCGTCTGAGTAAATAGACGAATCAACTCCATGAGAAGAAGAAGAAGAAGAAGAAGTAATATAGCACATTGTTGATGAATTGAATAGTGATTGTGCATATATATATATATATAGTCTTTTGCAACTGCTTAATTACCTACAAGCCGAAGTGTGCTTCTGTAGGCTTTGAACCTACTGGGCTCTCCTAACATTCAAGCCCATATGATTTAGGGAGAGTTTGCCTGGCGACTGGCCAGTGGCGACTCAACTGTCACTTTAGATTGATATCTAGTTTCGTATAATATACCCATTTGGTATTGACTGCAGTACATCCAATAAGGAACCATAGTTACATGAATATCATAGATTAAGTTAGTAATTAGAATTTATTGCTTTGAATATACCTCTATTGTCTTTTGTTTTGTTTATTAATATTTAAATAATAAGATGGCCTGACCGGCCTGACATAGATATACGCTCTAGTTATTTAATACTTTTCTTGTGTGGTTGTGTCCGAGTGTGAGTTAGCTGCCTCTCGTGCAGTCATAACATCCCCAAGACCCTAACTCTGCTCGTGACAATCCTCTGGAATCGTCGGATTCAGAACTAGACTATTCATGAAACATCCTATCTAAACATACGGCACAACTTTATATTGACATGCCAAATCAACCTCGCTCCACCTGTTGAATCAATCCCATAAACAGTTGTATTACTATTAGGCTATGACCCTAGGCGGCTCATGGCCCCCCTGTTACACCTGTTTGCTACGCCACTGATAAACCAGGGCGATAATGCAGTCAAAATGTCATTACAGTAAATATTCTTCCTGTTATCTCAAAGAAAAAAAGCCGAAAAGATCAAAGGAATTCACCGCTTTGAGAAAACTATGAAAGCTGCAAATTTCATTTTTCGGATTCATAACGTCATTGAAATTCTAACACTGCATGAAAAATCTCAAATTTGAATGTAAAGTCTTTTTTGAGAAAATGAAGTTTTTCTGTGGTCATGAATTTTGGAACGAACTATAGCTCTAGATCTAGACCTAGGCCTACGTCATTCCCTCATGCACTGATCTGCGGCTCGCGTAACAAAGTTTGGTTAGGGGTTTTAGTTTTTAGATGCGTCGCGCACGGGCACCATAGAACAGGGACGTTTCGAATTTTCACACCGAAGCAAAGAAAAATAGAGCTTTCTTTTGGTCTAACTTTCGCCATGTTTTTACAGAAAAAAGTACGGATTTTTCGATTTTTTCACGGAAATCTCAAATTTTACGGCATTTACACAAAATGAAACCCGTGGAAAGTTATATATATGAAACTACAGCGCATTCAATTCTGCAGCTAGCCGTGCTAAATGTGGAATATTTGCTGCAACGGCGAAGACGCACTTCCCCGTTAAGAGAGATGGGGTCCAAAATTCAGCCGTCCGTTCCGCGAAAAATGCGATTTGGAGACGTTATTGATTGATTCACCAAAACTCTAATTAAGGGGGTATTGAATTTAAACAAACATCATTAGAAAGAGGAGATTCATTTCTTTTAATTCATACCAAATACTACACAAGCAATACTAGAACAAGCGACCACAGAACAACAAAAACAGTCGATTTTAGCTGAAATTCGCTGCCGCGGCACTCGCGGCGGGCATTTTCGGACTAGCTAGAAGAGAGAGAGAGAGAGAGAGTACGTCATCGAAAAATGCTTTCTCCCAGAGAGTATTATACTCTTTGTTTCTCCTCAACAATGGTTGCCTCACTCCTGCATTTGTTTTGTTTCGACTTTAAACTTCTGGTTGCGTTTCAAAGTTTGAAGGCATGAGTTTCTGTGCCGTCTGCCTTATGCACGGGCCATGCGGGTGTTACTGTGCCAGTTGTGAGTTGTTTTCTTCCTGGATCTATATAATCTGTGTGCTGATTGTGCGTGTTGTTTGCCACTTGTATAGTAAAAGTAATAAACTACAGTCTTGCTTCAGAACTCATGCGCACCAGAATACTACGCACCAAACTGAGCGCAAAAATACAGATGTTACATAGAATAAACATTGTCCTTTTTGTAAAAATACACTAGATGAAGTTCCCGGCATTACCGGGATAAACCTGTGAACCCAGCGGCCCCCCCCCCCCTCTCTCTCTCTCTCTTTTTTTGGTCTAGAAAACTTTTATGCTACAGTCTTACTACAGATTTCATGCGCACCAGAGCGCATTCATTTCTGGTAAGGAAATTGCCAACACAGAACTGAACGAGTATTAATACATCGTTTCCGGTGCGATGGGCTTACTACAGGGAGCCAAAACAAAGATCATTGTATTTTACATGTTTACAACTTTTTATTTAAAAGTAACTGAAACTTGAATCAACACAATCGGTCGATATAAAAGCGAATGAACGGGATTAGTTGACACTAAAGAAAATTAATTCAATAATTTTTGAAACTGTCATTTAGGCTGTAGCGTCGAGCAAAAAAAAAAAAAAAATGGGCAAAATTGCACCACAATGAATTACTCCCGCCACTATTTTTTTTTAGTAATATAATATGCTTGAAGTAAACAACTTTTAATTATAGCCATCATCTTCCTTATCTCAATTGCCACCTTCCTGCCAAATTTAAGGCCTGAAGAGTGTATAGTTTGGTCAGTTAGTCATGCTAAAGGTTGCAAGTTACTGAAATATATAATTCATATAGTGGGGGAGAGGGGGAAGGGGCAAGAAGAGGAGAAAAGGGAAGGCAGGGAGGGGTTGAAAAGAGGAAGAGATGAGGAAGAAGTGAAGAGATGAAGTGGAAGGGAAGGAGAGGGGGAGAGTAAGAATTGTAATGGGGGAGGTTGGGGTGGAGTGGATAGCCGAAGGGAAGGCGACGAGCTAAGGGTTTATCCCGAGCATCGCAAGAGACTTCTGGTGGTAGAATCGTTTAAGTGACAGATAAAGGTGTTCTTTTTTTTTTTTTTATGAAACACCGATAGAATCTGTTACATTCGTCTGATTAATATTGAATACAATTCTCTCTTCAGTCTGACAAAGCATCCACCCCAAGAAAACACTGACAATGTGCCATTTCCACTGTGACCTAAGGGCCGTCTGGTACATCTTCTTTGTATTGTACAACTTATGGATCACGAAGACTGCCTCATCTGACGTGCTGGGGCAATATTATCAGGAGGAAGGCGATATCAACTTGGGTGTGATGTTCTCTATCACCGACATCACGGACATACCAGGGGTTTGCGGAAACAAAGTCGGAAGTTTGAAATCACTTCAATTAACTGAAGTCGTGAGGTTTGCCGCACGAAACATTAACCAGGTAGTCGATTGCAATAATTAATTGTGGTGCTGTCTTTTTTCTCAAGGTCGCAGAAAGTTCCAGTCTGTGTTCTAATCATGGTTGTGGTTTGTGTTTCGTCTAGAGTTCTGGTGCGTGAATTAGCTATAATTCTGGTCTGCTTTTTCTCTATGGATATGGGCCTATGGCTTTGGTCCGGTCCTACCCATGATTCTAATCTCTGTTTTATCAATGATTCTGTTTCTGTTTTGTATATGGTTTCAGTCTCTGTTAAGTTGTTGTTTTCATGTTTTTGTTTTTTCGCGTATGTGTGTGTGTGTGTGTGTGTGTGTTTCAGCTCTATGTTTTCTCTATGGTTCTCATCTCTCTTTTGCCTCCGGTTCTGTTGTACTTTTTCTGCTTTGTTCTCTCTCTGTTCCTCTCTCTCTGTCTCTCTTTCTGTTTCTGTCTTTCTGTCTCTCTTTGTCTGTTTTTATCTCTGGCAAACTCTCTTTCTTTTTCTGTCTGCCTACATGCCCCCCCCCCACCCTCACCCCCTGTGTTTTACAGGTCTTAATTGGTGAAAATTCAGTCTCGGCCAATGTATATAAAACCCCACCTTCCCAAACCACTATGTGACAGTAATGTACGTAAGTGCTCAGAATATCATTTGCCAGTTGGATCTTCCGAAATGGTGGTTAAACAGTTACAACCTATCCTGTAACAATATATATGTATATATGGCCTTAAGCGTCTTTACAGACGGTCTTAGCAGCTAGAATATTCACTTTCACTTTGACTGACAGCTTCTCTCGTGGCTTATTCTACCAATGTTTGACCCGAGAGTGCGATGGCAGTGATTGCAGGTCAGTCTTTTGGGTTCACTTTGGCGAGTGTTTTCATTCCGCCTCTGTCGTTTTGTCAGGTATGTTTCTTTTGCCTTGAAGTCTATTGCGAGCGTGCCACTGCGCAATTTTTGTCTCCATCTGCTTCGATCATTTGCAAGGTTCTCCCATTCATTGGGGTCGATGTTGAATGCTTTCATCGTGACCTTGCAAGTGTCTTTGAATCGCAGATGTGGCCTACCTCTGGGTCGGTTGCCAGTAGCAAGTTCCCCGTAGAGAATTTGTCTGGGGATGCGATCATTTTCCATACGGTGGAGATATCCAAGCCACCGCAGTCTTTTTTTGCCTGGGAGAGCCTGAGTTGATGGAATGTTGGCTCGGCTCAGAACTTCGATATTTGAGATCCTGTCTTGCCACTTGATCTTGAGAATTTTGCGTAGGCAGCGCAGGTGGAAGGAGTTGAGGGATCTTTCATGTTTGGAGTAGGTGGTCCATGTCTCTGACCCATACAGCAGGGTGCTTAGGACGCAAGTTTGGTACACGAGTACCTTTGTTTTGATGGTCAGCTTGCTATTGTTCCACACCCTTTTTGAGAGTTTGCCAAAAGCTGTGGCCGCCTTTCCTATTCTGGCATTTATTTCAGTTGTTATGTCTGTGCTACCACTGATGGTTGAGCCTAGGTAGCAGAATTTTCCCACTTGCTCCAGAGGAGAGCCATTCAGCATGATTGGGTTGGGGTTTCTCAAGCCTTGTGTCAAAACTATAGTTTTTGAGACACTGATCCTTAGCATGAATTTGTCACAGGCTTTGGCAAGGCTATTGATGAGAGCCTGGAGCGTGGTTTCATCGTGGGCCACGATTGCAGCATCATCTGCGAAGAGGAGCTCTTGTAACATAATATGCTCTGTACGAGATTTTGCTTTTAGTCTGGCAACATTAAAAATGGAGCCGTCCACTCTGGTGTTAATAAGTACTCCACCTGAACATTGACCAAAGGCATTCTTGAGTAGGGCTGCAAAATATTTGTATTTGTATTTGTATAACTCTTTAATCCCATTTGGGAAATTTTGCCTTTTTGGGAAATATATACCAAATAAGGTAGGAGCAAGAACACATCCCTGCTTCACACCGCTGTTTACAGCAAATGAATTGGATGTGCAGCCTTCAAAGTTGACACATGCCCTCATGTCAGTGTGGAAGGATGCAATAAGTTTTAGCAATGTTGGTGGACAGCCTATGGATTTAAGGACTGCATACAGGCCAGATCGGCTTACGGTGTCGAAAGCCTTTGTTAGGTCCACAAAGCATGTTATAAGCGGCCTGTTTTGTTCTTTACATTTTTCTTGGATTTGCCGAAGTGCAAATATCATGTCAATAGTTGATCGTTTGCTTCGAAAGCCACATTGTGTTTCTGGTAAGACTTTTTCCGCCAGTTGTTGAAGGCGGCAGAGGATGACGCGAGCAAAAGCCTTTCCAGTAATGCTGAGGAGGGATATGCCTCGATAGTTGTTGCAGTCGCCTTTGTCTCCTTTGTTCTTGTAAAGTGTGACAATTTTGGCGTCTCTCATATCATGTGGTATCACGCCTTCTTTCCAACACTGCAGTAACAGATTATACAGGTGTGGTAATAGTGGGCCTTTTAGGTCTTTTAATACCTCTGCAGGAATGTTGTCACTTCCTGTGGCTTTTCCAGCAGACAGGTGGTCGATTGCATTGGAAAGCTCGACTAAGGAAGGTTCAGCGTCAAGTTCGGCCATTATTGGCAGTTTTTGGAGGTGTTCCTCAAAATCTGGTGGAATATTTTTCTCAGTTGAATACAACAGAGAGTAATGCTCTACCCACCTATTCAGTTGTTCATTTTTATCTGTGATGGGTTCACCATTTACAGACTTAAGTGGGGCGCTTTTGGTGATGATTGGCCCAAGAGCTACTTTCATCTGACTAAAGGCGGTTTTCATATCTCCCTTTTCATTTGCCTCTTGTATGCTGTTACACAAGTCTGTCCAGTATTTGTTGGCGCAACGTCTTACTTCCAGCTGAAGTTTAGCTTTTGCATTTTTCAAACAAGTTTTTGTACTCTGATTGCAATTTTTGTTATACTCATTGAAAGCAGATTTCTTTTGCTCAATGAGAGGTAGGAGAATTTCGCTGTTCTGGGCTACCCAGTCGTTGTTTGAAACTTTATGCTGTCCAAAAGACTTGATGGCACAGTCATGAATTTTTGAACTGAGAGTGTTCCATGTTTCATCTACCGGGTCACATTGGGTGACATTATCCATGCTTTCAGCAAATAACTTTTCAAATGACTTTCTATTTGATTCATCTCTGATTGCTGTTACATTGATCTTAGGGATTGAAGGGGCTTTTGATCTGTATATTTTCTTGGCCGAAATTTTGATTTTGCTGACTACCAGTGCATGGTCGGTGTCACAGTCAGCACTGTGGAGGGAACGAGTTATTTTTATACAGCCCAAACTCTTCCTCCTTGAGAGAATAAGATCTAATTGATGCCAATGGCCAGACCTGGGATGGCGCCATGATGTTCTTTGGCATCTCTTAAGGTCAAAGTACGTGTTTGTAACACATAATGAGTTTACGGAGCATAGCTCCAGAAGGCGCTGCCCGTTTTCGTTGATGTTGCCAATGCCGAAGTGCCCAATGCACTTTGGCCATGCGGAGTGATCTGCTCCCACTCGAGCGTTAAAGTCACCCAGAATTAGCAGGCCTTCGGTGAGAGGGATGTTGTGGAGAGTCCTCTGCAATGCCTCGTAGAAAATGTCTTTGGTTTCGTCAGAGGAGGTAAGTGTTGGGGCATAGACACAGATAATGTTGGTAAAACCAGACCGGGTGTCCAGTCTGAGTGTCATGATGCGTTCTGACACTCCAATTGGAGTTGCGATCGAATTGATAAGGGAGTTTTTTACGGCGAAGCCCACGGCGTGGATTCTCGGCTGTTCGCTGCTAAGGCCCTGCCAGAAGAAGGTGTAGTTTTCTTCTTTGACTGACCCGGAGTCGGGAAGTCGAGTTTCTTGAAGGGCAGCGATGTCGATGTTTAGTAGCTGAAGTTCTCGATCAATAATTTGGGATTTCCTGATGGAGTCAATATCAGTGAGATCTTGCTGTTGCAAGCCTGGGCGCATTGTTCTGACGTTCCAGGTACCAAGTTTTAGTATTTTTCTGTTTTTGCCAGGTGCACACTTTACGTCAGCTTTTTGACTTTTGGTCTAGCTCCAACCACCTTATGAAGCAGGCTGACGTGGCGGAACAACACCCAACTGCCTGGGGGCTGCCCAGGTTACGGCGGGCGGTAGTTGATCAATGCAGCTGAAAAGCCGCTCCGACCGACAGAGGGGACCCCTGGCACTCATCCGTACGCCAAATGGATTGAGCTTATCACCGGTAACTGCCACCTCCCGTGTTGTGCCCATTCGTAACGGATGGCTGGAGTGTCCTCTCCAAATCGGAAATGGGTGGGCTTATAGAGGAGAGACAGACGCTTGCCAAGCCCGAGCAAACGCCTCCTCGTTTTGCTGCCTTGCCTGGGCTATTTTTAAGAGATGGTGCTTTGCCCAGAGGCACCACCCCTCTCTCTGCCATTCTAGTTAAACCCAAGGGAGAGACCAGGTCAATACATTTGGAACTAGTCCGGCTGCAGGAGATGCTGGAAGCCAGTTTGATGCAGTTCTCCCTGACAACCACCTTCGGGTCTCCACTCCTGATTTTCTGTCTGGGTTTACTCCCATAGCCTTTGCTATCATAGCAACACACAAGGCAGTGTGGTATTTGTATTCAGGGTTACCTTCCCCTAGTCTTCCTCTCTCCCGAGATGACCCACAAGACAGTGGGGGTGACAGTAGCAGGCTGTATTGTGTACTGTCATACAATAGCAGAAAACTCTGGCCTGACATACTCCTGTAACAATATATATGTATATATGGCCTTTAGCGTCTTTACACCTGTAACAATAACAAAGTAGAAAATGACACTTCTTTAAATAACACGGAATATCATTGAATTTCATGCATAACTGACTGTCCCCTTCCACATCCTCCCCCCCCCCTCCCCTTGTCCTCCCCCCATCCCCTCGACTTCGCATAGCAAGGATTCTCAAGTTAATGTTAGCTGGAAAAGTTTGAAAGAGATCTAACTTGGAGAATGACTTAGATCAGAACACCCCACCGATCTTACACATTCGCAAAATTTATTAAATGTCGTTGTACGTGATCGTCGAACCTATTCTCTTTCGACTTATGTTTTACCTGATTTCTGTTGTTAATTTTTTTTCCGAATTTGTTATTTCCTTGACAGGATTCCACTCTTCTTCCCGGACTGAGAATGGGTTTTGTCATCCTGGATGATTGTTATAATGAAGCCAACAATATTATGAACGGTCTTCTTTTTGTACCAAGCGACAATACATGTCAAGGTAAGATTCATGCAGATGGACCAATACCTTTAGTATTATAATCAGAAAGGGAAAGCTGATACAATCATTATCTAATCCAGCGGTCACGAGGACTGTTGGATTTTCTTCCGCGTTCATTTCACCAGATGTCAGAAAGTTGCATTCTCTTTTTTATTTATTTTATTCTGTTGTTGTTGTTGTTTTTCGTTTTGAAACGAGAGCTGAACGTCAACGATATTGTCAATTTAGCTGGCCATGACTTTTGAGACCACTTTTTGAACATCCTTTCATTGGTCTGTTACAGAATCAGTGTTCAGTCCATGGTAATGATGTTATGACTAGTCTTTTTATTTAACATTTGTTTGCTTTTGTCATCTTTATTATGGAAGTGGGGGGAGGGGTGTGGAAGCGGCTCGTTTCTATTTTTCAAAGGATTTTTTTTTGGAAGATCAAGCTCTCAGAACGTCGATGAAAGCTTGGGTCTCGCACCAGCTTTCTGCCACACAATCAACACAAAACAAAGCTGGCCACTTTTCCCTTCCCCTTCGTATAGAAAAATGCATCAACAGCTTGCCCCAAACTTTCCGCTTTATTTAGCTTTCAATTCGGCATACCTCATGAACCATGCGCGCCGCCGCAGTTCTGACTCCAATGTGTTCAATAATGCTCTTTGGCTCCCATCCTTCTCTCTATCTCTCTCTAATATTCAAGTCTTGCTCAGAACTCACGCGCGGCAGAACACTGCGCAATAACTGTACGCTTGTCAAATACAAGTCTCCCGGTGAGGTGGCTTATCAAAGGGAGTGCAAAAAGAGTTCATTGTATTTTACATTTTTACAACTTTTCTTTTACACATACGTGAAACCTGAATAGACATAAAGGTCGATACAAAAGCTAGTGCGTTAGATTAGTTGAGTGTTGAGAAAATTAACTTTATAATTTTTGAAACTGTTGTGTAGGCTGTAGGATTCAAGCAAAAAATAGCTCAAAACTGCATCACGAAGAAATACTCCAGCCACAACTTGTTTTTTTCATGATAAGATTATTATTGTTATTATTGTTATTATTATTATTATTGTTGTTTTTGTTGTTATTAATATTCCCGCAGAAAAGTCACAACCACCGGAATTTTTTGCAGTGGAAGGTGTGGTTGGATGCCGATGGAGCACAGGATCTTCGTTAACGGCAGTAACTCTGTCACCGTATTCTATCCCAGTCATCAGCCCCGTGGCCTCAGCTGATGGACTGAGTGACAGGGTACTTTATTGCTTTCTTCTTGCATTAATTGTTAGCATTGTGAAAAAGAGTGGTGACTGGAGGATAAAGGCAACAACTGACAGATTTCTGTGCAATCTTTATTCTTTTTAGTTTTTGTATGATATTGTCTCACAAAAAAATGTATATTGATAAAATCAGTGTAATCATGATTAATCAAATTCATAATAGGATTCAATGCCACATTATTCCAAGTTGGCTAATTTTGTTATTTATATAGAGTAGCCAATAGCCGCAAGTGCACTTTGCATATCTTTGAGCCCAGTGGTCGGCCTACCAACTCCACATCTTTTCACATTGTAACCACCCCACTAGGGCTCCCCAAGGCTAACCCAGCAATAGGCAACAGAGAAAAAACGAGTTGGGGCAATGAATAAATGGTCAAATTAAAGTTGCATCTGTGCGTGCTCTGGACATTTTTGCCTTGAACAGGCAGTATTTGGGGGCGGGGGCGGGGGTAGCAAACAAGGCCAGAATATGAGTGATAAAAAATGTGTGTACAAAATTGATGGCTTTTCAGATTAAAAAAATATGAGCCATATGATGTTAAAGTGGTAAAGAAATCAGTAATATCTTGAGATCCATTGAACAATTGGTGAGGCTTAAACTAATCATTATTTTTTCCATATACCAATAATATAGAGTTTTACAGAATTCTCCACATTCTCATTTTAGTCAACGACGAATGCTATATTTCCAAAGTCGAATACCTCAAGTTGTTTTGAAAGAAGTCAGAATTTTAATTTTGTGTGCTCGGTCAGGCGTTGTGATGCAAATATACTTGAACTCTTAAAAAGAAAAAACATCTTTAATATGTACATTATTTCCAACAACTGCAAAGTAACAATACACCACTTACAACTTCCTCTTCCGTATGTTTCTTTCACAGAAAAGATACCCGAACTTTTTCAGGTTAGTATCACCTAATATGTACCAAGCGAAGGCAATGATGAAATTCGTGATGTCACAAGGATGGAAATATATTTCTGTTTTGTATCCACAACGCACTTACGGTACATCGGCCTACAAGAGCATTAAGAGATTCGCAAAATCAATGCGGATTTGTATTGATGCTGCCATCTCTATGCCCCTTATTAAAGATAAGATATATTGTTGGCATCTGGTGGAAAGCTTGATGAAGGAGCACACCGCACGTGTGGTTATTGTATTTGGACTTTACGAGACCACACATTGTATTTTAGATGCTGTGAAAGCTCTTGGATTGGAGAGAAAAATTGTCTGGATTGGCAGTGATACATGGTCGGGCCTTTTTGCAGCAGAAGATAGTCATAGGTTCGTTCCTCCTGCATTTTTTGTCTTCTCATACCCAGACGCAAATATACCAGGTTTTGTAGAGTACTTGAAAACGATACAAGCTAACACAACGAAGAATCCCTGGATCCACACTGCACTGGCAGATATCCACACCTGCGGTAACAGGTCTTGCAATGTAACCGAGATTTTACTTTCTGTCACATCATTGCTAGAGTTATCCCTCACTTATGACGTGATGTATACGTACGCTCATGCCCTGAATAAGTTGATACGCTATAAATGTTCGAATGTCACAAGAGCCAAAGTTAAAGAATGCGTATGTCATCACAAACGAGAACTGATAGACTTCATTAAGCGTACCAACTTTCGTGGCGTAACTGGTGACATTGAGCTTGACCACACGGGATCACTATCAAGCAAATACAACATCCTACAAGCTAGTAAAAACGATGCAGGGGAGCTGTACCCCAAATTTGTTGCATTCTATGACATAAGAAGCGACGTGTTGTTTCAGATAAGTCGAGACATGTGGAAAGATTTCGGAAATGTGGTGCCCAAATCAAGTTGTACTGAACCATGTCGACCTGGTGAGATCAAACGTGCGTTCGCCTGTTGTTGGATCTGCATTCCATGTAAAAAATATGAAATTGCAACTGAAAATTACACACAATGCTCACAGTGTCCGAGGCATCAAAATCCTGATCCTGCTACTGGACTGACTAAATGTAAACAAATTCCTGAAAAGTTCCTTCTCAACAGCCTTCGTACTGGAGTCTCCACCTTGATATCCTTGACTGCAGCCAGCATCGTGCTTACCACGGCTATTTTCATTGCGTTTCTCTCAAACAAAAATCACATTGCAATAAGAGCTTCGAGCCTGGAGCTGAGTTTATTACAAATGATCTCCATATTAACTGGTTACATTGCGGTAGTGATCTTACTGCAGACACCATCGACGGCTAGATGTTCTTCGGCATTCAGGCTCTTGTCGTTCAGCTTTAATACGCTGTATGAGGCTGCTCTGTTGAAAGCCATTCGGCTGAACATGATTTTCAATCTGCGCAGGGGAATAAAAGAGAGATTAAAATTCATCAGTGGGCAGTCGCAAGTATTGGCAATGGTTGGTTTCACTGTGGCAGAGGTGAGTGACTGATGTGTTGTGTCCTTCGTGCATGTCTTATTTAAATGTGAAAGCAAATTAATGCAAACAGGTAGATCCAACCCTGCAGTTCACTCATTTCAGGCAACAAAACAACCTCACAATCGATTTGAAATGATCGGCTTCCTATCTGTAACTGGCAACACCAAAACGATTGAGTTCTATTTAACCGATAGTATTTCTGAGAAAGCTTGACTGTAAAATTGAGAAAAGTAATTTACTTTTGCAAACAGAAGAGATAAAAGAATTAAAGGCGTCTTCTTTCATCCAAAAGTGACAAATCTTTTGTTTCCTTGGAGGTTTGCTGTAATGGGCAATCACAAAGCGTTTCTTTGGACGAAAGAATATCGGTGACTGAAGATAATATGTGGAATTAGAGACTTGTCAGACTGTGGCCATGATGTTAGAGTGTTTTGTTTCTTTTTCAGGTTGAGAAACACCATAAAAAGTCTAAGTCAAGTAATCTATTGTATATTTTTTACAAGATAAAACACTGCTGTATTTTTGTAAGTCTAAAGTGAGGTCTAAACACGCTGGGCAGGTGGATTGTCATTTGACATGTGGAAAACTCATTTGGCCGTAAAAATGACGATTTTTGAGTTTGCTCTTCATTCCGTTAAAAAGTTGATTAAGAGAAAGAATGTTACTGAATGTTGTTTTTTTTTTCCTCTTTCACATGCCGGAAAACGCTGAGCGTCTTTTCCCCGTAAGTTATTGCCACTGTGTTTTGCATAAACAAAAATTTAGCTGCAGGCTGGAATGTTTCCTATCTTAATGATAAATCTACGACCATCTTGTCAGACGTGTCAGACAAAGATTACTGAGATAAGCCTGGTCGAAACTTTCTCACTGTGTTCTTTCTTTAAAAGAAAATTATTCGTCATTTTTCCTGCAAATTTTCTATCCCGATAAACATGAGAGAGGGGAAGATGGGGTTGCTATTTCCAGTCATTCCAACCTCATTAGGTACTGCAATGGGCGAGGGAAGACAATCGCAGAAAAATGGGTTGTGGTGGATTAAAGTAAAACCAGTCACGGTCACTCAAATTGCATGATCCATCTGCTCTTACGCCACTATAGTTCTTCTTTTTTTCCAGATTGTACTTTCGACAATATTTGATGCGATTTCCGGAGTGAAAATGGCCTCAAAGATCATTCGCAGCCCAAAGCAAAAGGCAGATGATTTTGTGGAGATTTATTGCTTCTTCCCCGTGATGAGAGTAACACTTTTCTTAGTAGTTCATCTCGCCCTCCTCTGCTTATGTTCTTATTTTTCATTCACAACACGGACCGTGCCCAAGCGCTATAAAGAGAGCCATTTTGTGGCACTGTGCCTGTCTACCAACACTATAACATGGCTAGCTGTACTGCCAGCACTCAATGTGCCTAATCAGACATCTGAACGAACACTGCTATTTTGTTATATCGTTATCCTAAATCATTTGACAGCCTCGGCATGTTTCTTTCTAACCAGACTGTATCACTTGGTTACCCTAGAAGACTCAGAACTGAATGTTAAATTCCACGGTCTTGACACAGAAGAAGTATCGAGTCGAAGCTATCCGTCTGCATTTAGTTCTGTACGCTGACAACCAAAATCCATACAGCTCTACTGTAATGGCAGTGACCTGGGAAAGATAATACGTATGGTTTTGTTAATTATTTTTTCCTCGTTTGTTATTAAATTATTCCACATTAAACATTAAGAGTTAGATTCAGCTGTCTTGACACCCCTTGTAAAAGATGGATTAGTTGTGATTCTGATACAGTTCATTTACCATAACTATTTGACAGTAACTATTCAGTGAGAAAGAGATCCCTTTCCTCAGTTATCATCCCAGTTATCATCTCTCCTTCATCATTACTTCTATCCTATACATCATCAGCAACATAAAGGTTGTGTTTTGGGCTTTGAGTTACTAGTTCGATTAAACACACACACACACACACACACCCTACACACAAATAAATGAAAAAAAGGAGGATGGCAAGTGAACCTTCTGGTGATGTCTCTTTCTGTCCTATAACTCTGTTATAGTCTAACTCCGTGCTTTTTCTTAGTACTATGTAACTGTTAGCGTGTCGACATGCTTCCTCCGAAATCGCACTCAAGTTCAATTCAAAATCAGCACAAAAAAAGCCATAAGAAAAAAAAAAAACGCCAAACAAACACGAACACCAAGAACAAAAGAAAATGGAAATGTATAATAATCCGTGCAACATGTTGTATGGATATGGACAGTGTTATGGATGGAAGTGTTGGTATTTTAATGTTAATTTGGGGTGTGTGTTCGACTGCATATTTTTAATACTAGAATTTAACCTTCACTCCCAGACCACGCCAAATACTAAAAAACAAACTGAATAAATTTCAACAATCAGGGCTGCAGGGCCACACTTTAATTACGATAGTTCCCTAACAATTTCGACTAGATCTATTCATGTAGTAAGGATGAAAATCAGCATCATAAAATCCAAAATCAATAGTACTTCATTATAAGTCTAGATCTAGGTTTCCCATAATATCATTTAACTTCAATTCTAGCTAATTATCTAACTAATTATTTCTATTTCAAAGATCTGGACTGTTTACTGTATTACAATTGACATAGTTTCTGGAGACATCAGACTATCTCATATATTTAAATTTATAGCTGTCCTAGCTGTCCTAGCTCTCCAAGGTGACGCCGGCACAGTTAAATATAACTCTAGGATGGGCTGGCAACTCCCAGCCTCACCCATACAATTTAATCACAGTTATATCTCATACATTAACTGTAGTTGTAGCTCTAGCTGACAGTTTAACTTTGAATCTTGCATTCTCCGCCCTTCCACTCCTGGTAGATTCATCAATACTCTTCTAACGGATAAATGCCACGCTCTTCGACTTCTTATCCATTGTCATCAAGAGATATTTCTTCGATAACTGCACTCACCATTGGCCCTGGCTCGTGAAGCCAGGGAACATTCAACAAGAGCTTTGTTTAATTTCAAAACAGCCATATGGATAGATCTAAATGGCTAGATCCACATCTAGTCATATCGTGGGTAAAGGATTCGTTCAAGTAGAATCACACTGACTTCTTCGCAGTAGGATAGTCTGCTTGGAATTAAAAAATAGTTTCCCCCGCAGCCGTATATCAACCGCTCTTTTCTGCCTTACTGATTAATACGCCAACTGACTTCACGTTTATATAGTCCCCACTACAATTACAACACGGGGCGTCAAATTTCATTAATGCCCTATTATCTTTTTATCTAAATATCCATCATCTCCCCTAGTATATATTCTTGCTGACTTGTTCTCGTCTATTAATAAAATTATCAGCGATATCCTATTTCCTTTGTACCTATCTCCGCTGTCCTGTTGTACCCCGTGTGCTAACCTGACGACACGAGAACCCCGCTTATCCACCAAGGCACAAATGACGTAATACACATGTTCTACTTCTTCACCACCTATTATATTAATTGGGTTATTTCCCTTTCACCACCGAGCATGTACCAATTACATTTGATCATGGCAGACAGTGCATATCCGTGCAACATGTTTACCAAAAAGCGCGACTGGTGAAGGTTTGCTGAAACAAAACTTGGTATGGTGTTCACGAATTTAAAGTGACAAAACATGGAATAGTCAGATGGACCTAGGAGCGTCAGGGTCTAGTCAGTTTGCATTGTATCAATGGGCGGTAGTCAGATTGACTAATTAGGCGGAAAGGGGTTGGGGTAGCCATTGGTAATGGACGTACACTCAAGAATATTATTAGCGCAGATCACGCAATCTCCGAGCAGAAGTCGGATTGTTTTGCTACCAAGCCGATTCATATTTCTAAAAACTATGCAAATTAACAAGGTCAGTATTATAGTATTCCGGTGTGTGTTCTACGTCATAGAATTGTGTGCGTTGTACGGATATGCGCTTCCAAAGAAAAAATAAGAAACAACGTATATCCGAAGTAAAGAAAAACAAAACATCGTGTCGAGCCTCCCCCACCTTGTTTTATGTTGGGCGTCTTATATCAATTGTTTGCCATGGGTTGAGGTCGAGTTTAGAGACAGCACGTCGCCATGACAACGGTCACATTGCGCTGGGAAAAAACAAGACGAAATATCAAATATAACAGAGGGAGAGGACAGAAGGAAACCCTACTAGAAGCGCCCACCAAACAGCCGATACAAATGTTAGGGATTGAGAAGTGCATAAAGGGCTGGTCATAAAGATGTAGAATTTTATAGGTGCAGTTGGAACAAACAAGAACTGAGACCCGACTTGTGTGCAATATCTGAAGTTAAATGTGGCAGTTACAACATCGAGAAAAGTAGGCAACTCGCAACATCAGTTCTTGCTTTTTGTTCCAACTGCACATTTTGCACATCTGAGAAACTTGTTGTTAAATGTTTGGCGCTTTAATGTTATGATAAGGAGTAGAATAAATCGGAACTGTGAAACAGCCTGATAAATGCCACAGCGCATTTTAAACAAATGTCAAAATGTACATTTGTTGTACGTCTCCCATACTAAAAGATCTCCATTTTTTTCCCGAAAACGGAGAAAGAACGAAAAAGAACTGAGGTTGCCTACTGCTGCAACATCGGTACCAGACGTTCAAAATTTTTATAAGAAAATCTTCTTTTTGAGCACTTAAAACAATTCATGCCATAAAAGAAAAAAAAAAGTGAAATAATAATTTGCACCCTACACCCCATTTGTATGTGAAAATATGTTGTAGTAAATTTACGCAGTTTCATAACTTTTTCTTCCATAGTGCTTGCTTGTTTTTGAATATGTATTGAATGGGAGAGCTATGCGTCTAGAAAAAAAAAAATTAGATCTCCCAATGGAATGCCATAAATGATTGTATTTAATTTGGAGAATGTTTGTTCTGAAATTTCAGTTTATGAAAGCCTCAAAATGTTACTAGGTCTCTCAACGGCAGCAAATGGCTAGTTATTTTGTTTCTTTTTCTTCTTTGCCGATTTCAATAAACTGCAATTAATTTATTTGAATTCCAAAGAGTCCTTAAATTCATGTGTGTGTTTTGCCATGTTCCTGTCTGCTTTACGTGAGTAAGTGTTGTGTCCTTTCCATTCTGTTAAAGCGGCCCTCACAGGCACAAGCAGACTGGATCAACATTATTATCAAGCCGACTGGACAAGTCGGCATGACGTCCACATCAACGGTCTTCACCCTAAATGTTTAAGTTTGCTTGACCAAATCCAAAATGGATGACAGCATGTTTTTGATAGCCCTTGCAATTAACATAATACTGACAAGGAGGACAGAAAATTGCTGTACCTGGACAAAGTCATGTTTGTTGGACATACTGAAAAGCAACCATACCAATTTAGTTGAGACTAATATCGGGATATTTCTTCATCTCTCAGAACCCCATTATCTTGAAAGTACAATAGTTTTGCCACAAAAGGATCTTCTTCGCCTGAATCAAATAATTTTGAATTCTCCACCTTTTACGTTCTTTGAGGCTTTGGTTTTTTTTACTGTACATAAATAGTTGATTAAGTTCTATAAAGTCAAGTAAGTTATCTTTCGACTATCAAGTCATGCTGTTGTTGACGTTGTAATCTTTATACCAGCTGGACACCGGGGACTCTACACTAAACCGTAGTTGACGAAATATCATAAAAACCACAGAAACACTGTTGGGTCGCAGCAGGGCTATAAGCAAAGTCAAAATTGGGCAAAAAGGAAAAGTTGTATGTTGCGAAACCCTGCGTGAGAAATAAAACCCAAACGATACAAAGCAAACTAAAGAGAAGACAGAAAATACACAAAATTTTCGGTTTTCCTGTTGAAAAGTTGAAATGTTTTATTGTTCGATTTTTGTTCACTTGAAAAAGGCGAAAGCCGAAAATTTTGTGTATTTTCTGTCTTCTCTTTAGTTTGCTTTGTATCGTTTGTGTTTTATTTCTCACGCAGGGCTTCGTAACAATAACATACAACTTTTTCTTTTTGCTAAACAGTAGTGCTGGCATCATTCAACACAGTGACGCCACACGGCGTGGGCAAGCGAAATGGGCTGGGCACGGACACTCGGGAATCCCGCTGGCTTGACGATTTGACGTGAAAATATCACGCAGGACCTGATCCTGTTAAACAGACTTGACACCCTCCAATTTGCTTGACAAGTACGAATGCCCAAGAGTAGTTATCAAAATATACCTTTCTGGAGCACCATTAAAAATATATAAATTCACCTTTATTAACACATAAACACATGAAAAGTCAAGCTTTTAGGCCATCTTTAAAAATAAAAAAAAATCAACCCTCATTAAAGCATAAACATCCAAAAAAACAGCTTTTGCAAAAAATAAAATGAGTGAAGAAAATGACTTACCTAACCTTCGTACATAAGAATTTTAATGAAGTTCAAAAGTCCTGCTTCCAAAGGATCAACAGAACTTTCACTTGCTTCCATAGGATTAACAGAACTTTCACCACTTTCTTGCTTCACAATAATTGGATTTTCAAAAGTTTCTCCGCTTTCTAGTGTGTTAACTTGTTTTTCTAGCTGTAGTTTTTTTTTTAAAAGGACTTTCCTTTGATTTTCCTGTGTCATCAATTGTTCTTTTAAAAATGTAATTTTATGTATCAATTTGCTCAGTTGGCTTCTTTCTTTTGCTCTTTGGCTTGTAAGAATGAGCCAATTTCTTCTTGCACTAATATTACAAAAACGAGAAACATAGTTATTTATTCTTTCTTGAAGTGAAATGATGAGGCCTCTTTTTTCATTTCTTTCACTCTCTGCTGAACTAATTTTTACTTGCAAACTTGAAATTTTAGTGTCAATCTTTTCAATATCATTTATAACTTGAACATAGTCTGCGCGAATTTGGTTTGCAAAAGTCATTCTGCTATAATGAAGACACAACCTATCAAATACCTTTTTGGCTAACTGAGCTGTTCAAAATGGCGGCATGATTCGTAGTTAGGTAGTTGTTTACTGCATCTAAGCATATGTTTACTGCATCTAAGCAGATATTTACTGAAACTAAGCACGAGAGTGTGTAGTTAAGTAAGTTGTTTTCATTCTGTTTACTGCATCTAAGCAAGTGTTTGGTGTATCTATGCAGTTATTTATTGTAACTATGCAGCTATTGATTGTAACCATGTCGAATGATCTCATATTGAATGCGTAGCTAAGCACGCGTTTCTTTCAACAAGACTCTACCCGAAAGATGTTCACATAAAACATTGAGTGGGTCTATTGATTGAGCTCTCACGGCTGATTGAGCTCTCACGCCTAAGCCCACGAAGCGAAAATTCTCATTCAGAAAATCAATAGACCTGCTCGCCAGTAACAATGTGGAGTCATTGTTGCCTTTCTATAGAAATAACGAGACTGATTATTGATTTGAGTCTGCACTTGTCGGACAACCCTAAATTATTACCGATTCTATAGTTATGGATTCCTGCTTGGAAACTGCAGTATGAAATCATGTATAAATACTGTAGACCTCTATTCTATCAAGTTTTAGAATCCCTTCTGCAGAAAATAGCACGGTATAGTTGCAGCCGACATGAAAAAATCAATAACCAGCCGCACGTATGCCTGCATTCAAAGGAACACCTGCAGATATAACCGTGTGCAGCCATGCATAAATCAATTGAGTTATTCAAATAGAATGGCATTCACTATTCAGCTATTTAAAACACCCGGCGTTGGGTAGGGTAATTCATTCCATTTGAAATTTTAGCCTAGGCGTGTTAGAAGCTTTCTTGCTTGCAACACGTTATTATAGAGATGTAAAACGTTCTGCTTCGAATCCGAGTGTCGTTGTTAATGTTGGTTTTGGTAGAAGGAAAATTAGCGAGTCGGATAGATAATGTGATATTAGTCATTAGATTCTTAAGATTTTGCTACAGACAAATACAAGTAGATATAAAGACAGCCAAGAGGAATCTCGATTTATAAATGGTTTTTAATAATCCTGAACCTATGGAAAAAGGATTATTAATGTCCATAAGCGTTTTATGCCAAACGCTCTGATGAGTCCTATGGCAGGACGAAATGGTCATGTGTTGGTATAAAGACTGTGTTATTCTTATTGGATTTATGGATTTATTCTGTACAAAGGTAAGATAAAAATTGTTATTTATTAAAGATAAAAGTCATAGTTCTGTTTTTAAAACATAACAACCCACCCTTCATTCAATAGAACGGAATTTCCAGCTAAATTAGCTATCTAGGTCAAACAGCTATAATTGTGTCACACCAAAATATCTAGGGCAAACCAAAATATATAGGACACACCTCTTGTGCGTTGCGGAACTTTTTCGAAAACATTTTGCGTTGGTTTCAGAAAAGTTTGACACGATTATATTTGGTTGACCCCATTAGTGTATGCAAATGAGGCGCAGCGAGACGATCCAAGCCCTCTCTCACCGCAGTTTATTGATCAGCAGAGCTCCAACATGTTGATTTAAAAAAAAACTCCAACTCTGTTGATAAGCAAAGCTTCGACTCCCTCGATCGCGGGCATGCTCTCTTCCACACGCAGTTTATTCATCACAGTCTAGCTCTCTCTCCGTCACGTTTAACCAAGTGAAACATCTTTGAAAAAAGCAATTCCTCAAGCCATCGTGACCTAAAAGTTTGATCGTGACGAGTTTTGGGAGGGGAGATAACCAAGTTAAAAAGATATTTCGGTTCTTGATACAGTTATCGAACATGTAAATTATTTTCTTTCTAAAATGGATATTACGAATCTCGCTTGGAATGATAATTTAACAAATAGAAAAAACAGTCCTATGCCATCTAAAAGTATAAGAGGAATTATAGTAGGAAAAAGCGGGTCAGGAAAGACTAATTTACTGTTAAATCTCCTACTAAAAAAAGGATGGCTAGATTATGATAATTTATATATCTTCGGGAAGTCTTTACTTCAAACTGAATACAAGATTGTAAAAACGGGTTTTGAACAGAATCTACCTAAAGAGGTTATATTTAAATTGTTCACCCAAAAAGAATATTGTATAAAAAAGAATATTTCTCTTTGTCAATTTTGAGAAAAATTTGGAAAACATATTAATGATTGCCAAAGGCATGGCGTATCCAACTCTTCTCCACTTAATTCGTCGCTTCCATGACGAACTATCTTATCGCTAAAAATAGCATTTTCGGGTTTTGCAGAATTTTGATCTAAACATCAATGTCACGAGTGGAGTGAGCGATAGTTAATAATTACGGGGGGGGAAAGGAGGAGAGTAAAATTAACGCACGTAGACAAGTAAGGAAAGCATGCATGTGAGTTGGGGGGACTGAATGAGGCGAGGGCGCTGTATTACTATCACTGCACACTAAGACGTCTAAGAGGGCGGACGCAGGAGAAAGCCCCAGAGGGCGAACATAAGGAGAGCAGTCAGAAGACTTAGGAGTAGTGGTTTTTTCCAGTGATGACTGGTAGGTGAAACGATGATTGATAATTATGATTGATGTATTATATTCGTCTATTACCATGATGTAAATAAGTATATGTGAGGAATGTGGAAGTCCTTGATATTGGATATAGCAATGTGCGCCATGAGCGATAGATGTAAGTTGAGTTCATGGATTTGTAGCACGAGTGAGTATTGTGTACTACGATGGAGGTGTGTTACCGTAAGATGTTTGGTGAGTGAAATGTGAACTATTGTGTGTACGCTTCATGGGTTGTAAGGAGAGGTGGAGTGAATAGAAATGGTATGGTATTATACCAATGTAATGTTATTCTTGTAGGTGTCGGGGACGGGCCAAAGAGCCACCTCGGTGAGCACAGGGGATAGGCCAGCATAGGGCCGGAGGCCACACATAGGCCACACATAGGCCAAGAGTGAGGCTGTCGGTGCAGGACAGTAGAGGCACATAAAGTCGTGGCAGTCTGGCCACGGACAGGGACGTAGATATGAGCGTGAATGTGCTAATTGAAATGATAATGTACTATTGCCATGTTGATGGGCTATTGAAATGATAATGTACTATTGCCACGTTGATGGGCTATTGAAATGATAATGTACTATTGCCATGTTGATGGGCTATTGAAATGATAATGTGCTATTGCCCTGCTGAGGTGCTAGTGGAATGCTAAGGTGTTATGGCAATAGGAAGGTGATATTGAGAGACTGCGGTGCCAGTGAATTATTAATGTGCTATTAAGACCCTGAGGGGAGAGGCTGAGGCCGAAGTGTCTTTAGGAAGTAACTACCGGGTTGTGGATCCGAGGAAGAGTGCATGTGGGTGTTACAAATCTGGTACTGGGTGGTAGTGCCCTCTAGCTGTTATGAAGAGGGTCTTCTCAAGGATCGTATTATGACTGCATTTTAAATCGAGAGGTATTTACTATTTACTCTTTCGTACCATGCCACACACTAAGAACAATCTGAATAACTTTCATAAACAGACCTGCAGGGCCACAAATTTAATTACATAGATCTATTACATAGTAAAGACAACATCAGCAGCATCAAATCTAAATTCAATAATATGTCATTAGAAGTCTTCTCTAGATTCCTATAATATTATGATAATTCTGACTCACTAACAATTTAAGTATTAATTATCTATCTCTCAGATATAGTCTGCCTACTATCTATCAAGCACGAAATATCATAAAAACCACAGAAAAACTGTGGGGTCGCAGCAGGGCTATAAGCAAAGTCAAAATTGGGCAAAAAGAAAAGGTTGTATGTTGCGAAGCCCCGCGTGAGAAATAAAACCCAAACAGTACAAAGCAAACTAAAGAGAAGACAGAAAATGCATAAATTTTCGGCTTTCGCCTTTGTCAAGTGAAAAAAAACAACAAAAAAACGAAAAATAAAAGACTTCAACAGGAACGAAGTGAAACAGTTTACTTAGCTGCGAGTTCTTGCTTCTTTAGCAATTAATCGTTGTTCGGTTTCAAAGCGTACATCAGACGATTAATTTTCCAGCTCGGCACTATCACTCCCCATGGCATCAATGTCCAACATTGCCTTCGATAATTCCACTGTTGCTAATATCAATATATATATATTATATATAATTTTCTTTATTATTATTATTTTCTTTCATTTATTTATCTATTTGTTTATTTATTTATTTATTTATTTTTATTTTTTTAATCTCTTTTTCTTTTTCTTTTCATTTACTGCGACTCCTGACATTGCGCACCATCCCTGTCTTGTGCTGTGAGGCACTATATGGCGCCTTCATCTTGGTTACTAACCAATTGCGTCACTTCCTGCTTCCATGCTTTTGGCGGACGGACGTGCTTTGGTGCTGCTAAAGAAGCAAGAACTCGCAGCTAAGTAAACTGTTTCACTTCGTTCCTGTTGAAGTCTTTTATTGTTCGTTTTTTTGTTGTTTTTTTTCACTTGACAAAGGCGAAAGCCGAAAATTTATGCATTTTCTGTCTTCTCTTTAGTTTGCTTTGTACTGTTTGGGTTTTATTTCTCACGCGGGGCTTCGCAACATACAACCTTTTCTTTTTGCCCAATTTTGACTTATCTATCAAGCAATATACTAATGTCTCTGGCGACGATGTCATCTCAGCTATTTGTGCCTACCGCTTATAATGGATCAACCTCGTCAATATAAACTGACGTAGTTAAGTCTATTGGATCTACTCTAGGATGGGCTGGCAATCCCCAGCCTCATCCAGACAAATCAATCCCAATTCACAGATGTGTATGTCAAACATTCATACTAGTTGCAAGTCAATATAAATCTTTGTCTTGCATTCTTGGGTAGCACTCCTAGCATATGCGGCAATCCTGTCCTACTGGATAAATTATGTTCAGCTCCTCGTTCATTGTTGAATCATCAAAGGACAAACACTTACACTTGGTCCCTGGTATTAGAAAAACCAGGGAACAGTAGACAATAGCAGTGGGCATATCTCATTCAAGCATATGGCTTCATCTCAATGTCTATAGTGGACTAGACATGAATCAAACAGACTTATGATTCTTCAGGCAGAATCGTGCCGACGCCTGCACAGATTGGAATTTTCTGTATGGAGTAATGGACATAGGTATGGCTACACTTTTATACTGTGTAGCCACCTGCAAATTACCGTCCAAATCCCTAGATTTGATTGGTGCATCCATGCGAGCTCATCTCGCAGTATTAATATATTCTACGTGGGAGTTGGTCACGGCCTTGTACTAAAAACAGACAAGGTCAATTTAAAATGTCAAAACAATTACTGAAATCTTTAAACCCTCGTGCTTTCTACATTTTATGTACCAATTTCTGAACGCGACTAAGCGTCTTAAACTATCTATCCTTATTCACCCCTTCTCTTCCCTTCTAAGTGTTCATCAAAATCACGGGGTCGAGAATTGCACTGTCACTCCTAACTTATCCATTTATTCTATCTCGCCCCACTTTCTTTCCATCTCTAAGAAAAAGTGTTTCAAAAAAAACTGTTCACGAGGACAGTTCAAGGACAAATTACGCTGGTTATAATCAACGAGACCGTGAAAAATCAAATCCTTACAAGTCGTGACCCAGCACGGCATTTATATTACTTAAACCCTGACAGTGGGAATAAGGCCGTTGTACGGCAGTTAAATTCAATAATATAATGTATGTAATTGCGCTATTATCTGTATAATTATGTTTAATAAATGTGTGAGTGTGATGGGTTGTTCTGTTAAGTGTTAAACTTGTTCGTTCGTGATTGTTGTCCTGTCGTAACTTATTACATCTCCCAGTCTGGGATTTGTGACACTGGGGGCTCGTCCTGTTTACCTGTGGTCATTTTGACATTGTGTATTCGTTATATCTAATTGTTTTTCTGTTGTGCTAGGAATTCGTGCTGTTGTCCTTGTTCGTGGGATGAATGGGAATTTCATGATGATATGATTTATGTATATTTATGAATATGTAGTGATGTATGTATTTTTATGAATAGGTATTAATGTGTACTTAAATTTCTGCAGAGAGTGTGTGTGCCAGCCTGTAGAGGTCAAGCAGCCAGAGCTCCGAGAAAGGGGAGGAACTTAAGTCTAGGGGAAAGTTAAGTAAAAGTCAAAATTTTTGTGCCCTGGATTGAGGGCTGTCTGTTCACCTGTCTTTTTCCGCCGTTTTTCTGTTTTTGTTGTAATTGATTGTACTCGCGGTGGCGCGGGTTTGCTGTGTTGAACTTAGTTTATCCTTTTCAAAAGGTGTGGGAAACTTGGAACTTCGTTCATCACAGTGAACAGTTCTATAGGGACCTGTATTTTTGTTTAGATTGTGCTGTTCCATCTTCCTCGTTGTTTTAGGAAGACGTTTCTCTTGTCCCTCTCTTACCTATCTGTAGATACGTTCCTTTTTTTCAGACTCTGTTCTTGTTCGTACCTTGTAGTGTAATCGGCGTAGTTAGGTTGCATTTTTTTTTCCATTATATTTTCTTTTTTAGGTCTTTGTCCTAGTCTGGTTCGTTTTCCTTGACGTACTTGTGGTCCTTCTACTGAATTTCTTCATTCTTGTCGTTTCTATTCTCTTTTATTATTAATAGTGCTGTACATTTAATGAATATAGAATTAGTTAGGAAGTAGGTAAATTTCTGAATTGTATTTGAGACAATTGGGTGTTGTTATATCTGGTGTGATCTCAGGTCTTTGGTCGTGTCGTTAGTGATCATACCGACAGGTTGGTCTTTTTCATAATACATACCATAACCATAAATCTGTGAAATGGCGGATCTCCGTGAGCTCATGAAATTGGGTACGGAACTTGGCCTTGAGGGAGAGGAGCTGCGCAGCTGGATTAAAGAGCAGCAGGCAGAGTTGCGCGATGAGCGTGCTAAAGATAGAGAGCGAGAAAAAGAGGCTCAAGAGCGGCAACAGGAAAGAGAGGCTAAGGATAAGGAGCAGGAAAGGGAGTTTAAGTTAAAGGAGTTAGAAGCTCAGCAACAGGAGAGACAGGCTAAGGAAAGGGAGCAGGAGATAAAGTTAAAGGAGATAGAGGCGCAAGTAAGAATCGCCGAGTTGGAAATCAAGAAGAACACGCCAACGGAAACAGTTGAGCGGCAGGGGCAAAATAAAGGTGGCGTTAGGATTAAGCTCCCTACGTTCGACGACCGGAAGGACGACATAGACGCCTTCCTTTACAGGTTCGAACTGAACGCACAACTGCAATGGGGCGAGAATAAACAATTATGGTCCACGTACCTGGCTTCCTTGTTCCAGGGGCGAGCGTTAACCTACTTTAAAGAGCTACAGCGCGAAGACGTACATGATTATGATAAGCTGAAGTCTTTGCTGCTTCGCCGATTTGCGCGTACCGAGGAATATTTCCGGGAGCAGTTTAGGCGAGCACGTGCGGATACCAGGGAGGACTTTGCTGCCTTCGTCGCGAGACTAACGGAATATTTCACGAACTGGGTGGACTTGGCGCATGTGGGCGCGGATTTTGCTAAATTGAAAGACCTAATGATTCGTGACCAGCTCTACGCGTCGTGCCATAAAGATCTGGTGGCTTTCCTGAAAGAAAACGAACCCGCGACGGTGCAGGAGGCGTCTAAGTTGGCGGAAGCATACCGTACGGCACATCCGTCCAAACCAGTCGCGAGGGCGTACGTACAGGATGCTGGTTACGTCGCCGTGGTTGAGGGGTCGCCGACATGACATAAAGACAGGTCGCGTGAGCGTGATGCCTATAATGGGCAAGCCCAGGGGCAACGTAGGGGGTATCACCAATCACCTGCATATGGATCCGGTAAGTTTGACCGAGCAGGAGGGCTAGGTCGCGGTAATGGCCGAGGGCGATTTGTGACCTTTGCCGATGACCGACGGCATAGGGACTTTAGTTCCGGTCGCGATGGGTCACGGGGACCCAGGTCTAGCGGAGCACAGGGAGCGGAATGTTGGACTTGCGGACGCGTGGGGCATTTTTCATGCGATTGTAGGGCCGCGAAGTGTTGGAACTGCGGAAGAGCAGATCACATCAGCGTGAATTGCCCTGCAGGTAGGATAGCGGCGAGCGTGGATGGCAATCACGGGAGCTCCACTCCATGTTCCCCTAATAAATTTCACCATGCGGCTGCGTGTGTTACATCGGACAACGGAGGCGGACAGTATTCTAAGTGTCCCAGTTGTGAGAAGTTATTATCTTCCGGTGTTTTACCTTGTGGGAGAAAGATCCCCGTTATAAATTCATGTCATACAGGACGTGGTCTTAGGGTTTATCCGGGGTTTGTTGGGGACGAACCGGTCTCGGTTTTACGAGATACAGGATCTACCGTTGTGGGAGTGCATAGGGACTGCATTCGGGATTCACATCTTACAGGTGAGACTGTCCCGTGCATCCAATTTTCAGGGGCCATAGAGAAATTACCCATGGCAAAGATAGTGATAGATACGCCTTTCCTTAGCGGGGAAGTCGAAGCAGTCGTTGGTTGCTTTCCAGGCGCCCAGCTCATCATTGGTAATGTATCTAGGGTAGGTTCTCCTTCCGAGGAGAATGTGCAGGCATGGTCGCAATCAAAAGGTATTGACTTTTGTGCCGCAGTTGAGACACGTCGACGGGTACGTGATAGAAGTAACATTAGACCTTTGGCAACGCCAGCGGTCAACCTGGATATCATACCAGGGCGCTTGGCGACATTACAAAAGGAGGATCCATCATTAAGTCCATGTTTTCGGGAGGCGCGAAATGGAAAAACGAGAAATTATAAGAACGGGTCATCTTCCTTTGTGGTCCAGGGGGGCATTCTGTTCCGGAAGTATGTGACATTGGCTTCGGTTCAGAAGCAGGTAGTGGTGCCAGTATCCTTGAGTGCAACGGTATTGCGTCTGGCCCATGATGTTCCATTAGCGGATCATATGGGAAGTGCTAGAACCAAGCAAAGAGTTCTGAAAAATTTTTATTGGCCGTCAGTATACAGAGATGTACGGTTATATTGTAAGACGTGCAGTGCGTGCCAAAAGACGGCGCATAAGGGTCGTACACCCCAGGCTCCTCTTCAAAAGATCCCCACGGTTTCGGAACCGTTTAAAAAGGTTTCGATAGACCTTGTTGATTTAAGAGAAAGATTATCTTCAGCGCGCACTATAGCAGAAGAAGCGTCTAGTATCGCTTCGAAAAGAGCAAAAGACTATAAAGATAGAGGTTCCAAACTGAGAATTTTTAAACCAGGAGACAAGGTCCTATTGTTATTACCTACGGACCATAATAAGTTATTGATGACATGGAAAGGTCCTTATGTTATTGAGCGAGTTGTTTCAAAGGTAGATTACGCTATCCACATTGATGGATCAGTAAGGGTTTTCCATGTTGATATGCTGCAGAGGTTTCATGAGAGACCAGAATATCTGTGTTCTCATGCTGGTGTTGAAGGACATACCTAATGTCGTGTCATTCTTTGACGATATAGCATGTCATACGTCGACATGGTCTGATCATATTCAGACACTAACAGTAATTTTTAAAGGATTACATCATTTTGGGTTAACTGCTAAACCCGCAAAGATGGATTTGGCATGTCCAGAGATAGTATTCTTGGGACATATCGTGGGTAGAGGTGTTCAGAGACCTGAAGTAACAAAAATTGACAAATTAGTAGGGTTGCAAATCCCTAAAACAAAGAAACAAGTCAGAAGCTTAGTGGGAATTTTAAATTATTACAGAAAGTTCATTCCAAATTTTTCCTCCTTGTCATCTTCTCTTACTGACCTTACTAAGAAGGGACAACCCGATAAGGTCCAGTGGACGTCTGAATGTCAGACAGCATTTGATAATTTGGTGACAGCATTATCATCGTCACCCATTCTGATATTACCCGATTTTCGATCTAATTTTATCCTCAGAACGGATGCGTCGGACTCTGGTGTCGGCGCTTGTCTTCTACAGGAGAAGAACGAATGTTTCCATCCTGTATGTTATGTCAGTAGGAAGTTATTGCAGAGAGAAAGAAAGTATTCTGTGATAGAGCGGGAGTGTCTTGCCATTGTGTGGTCCGTCCAGAAATTGGGACGTTATCTCATGGGACGAGAATTTTGTATCCAGACAGACCACAAGCCACTAACGTTTTTGTCGAAGAATCGTTCGTCCAGCCCACGCTTGTCTAGATGGGCATTGGCTTTGCAGCCGTATGCCTTCGTTATTCAACCAATTCCAGGAACCAGCAATCATATCGCCGACTACCTTAGTCGAGCCTAGGGGAAGAGTTCAGGAGCTTATACATCGGAGGACAGGAACATTGACAGGATCTGTGTGAATGAGTCGACTTTAAAATATTGACATTATAAATATGATATGAAGAATGGTTGATAGTTTGATTGGTTTTTGATTCTGTATTAAGTATTGTGTTTAGTTAGCTATTGATGGTGTGATACATATATGCATAGTGCAGGGCATATTGATCCCCATATTTTCCCCTGATTCAGGTATTTTATGTGCTAGGGGCATTGGTAGGTCATTTTTATGTGAGTATTGCTCACGCTCACTCGTTGACAGTCATCTTGATGCGATTTGAAATTAATTGCATTAATTTTTTTGGGGTGGGGGATGATGTCACGAGTGGAGTGAGCGATAGTTAATAATTACGGGGGGAAAGGAGGAGAGTAAAATTAACGCACGTAGACAAGTAAGGAAAGCGTGCATGTGAGTTGTGGGGACTGAATGAGGCGAGGGCGCTGTATTACTATCACTGCACACTAAGACGTCTAAGAGAGCGGACGTGGGAGAAAGCCCCAGAGGGCGAACATAAGGAGAGCAGTCAGAAGACTTAGGAGTAGTGGTTTTTTCCAGTGATGACTGGTAGGTGAAACGATGATTGATAATTATGATTGATGTATTATATTCGTCTATTACCATGATGTAAATAAGTATATGTGAGGAATGTGGAAGTCCTTGATATTGGATATAGCAATGTGCGCCATGAGCGATAGATGTAAGTTGAGTTCATGGATTTGTAGCACGAGTGAGTATTGTGTACTCCGATGGAGGTGTGTTACCGTAAGATGTTTGGTGAGTGAAATGTGAACTATTGTGTGTACGCTTCATGGGTTGTAAGGAGAGGTGGAGTGAATAGAAATGGTATGGTATTATACCAATGTAATGTTATTCTTGTAGGTGTCGGGGACGGGCCAAAGAGCCACCTCGGTGAGCACAGGGGATAGGCCAGCATAGGGCCGGAGGCCACACATAGGCCAAGAGTGAGGCTGTCAGTGCAGGACAGTAGAGGCACATAAAGTCGTGGCAGTCTGGCCACGGGCAGGGACGTAGATATGAGCGTGAATGTGCTAATTGAAATGATAATGTACTATTGCCATGTTGATGGGCTATTGAAATGATAATGTACTATTGCCACGTTGATGGGCTATTGAAATGATAATGTACTATTGCCATGTTGATGGGCTATTGAAATGATAATGTGCTATTGCCCTGCTGAGGTGCTAGTGGAATGCTAAGGTGTTATGGCAATAGGAAGGTGATATTGAGAGACTGCGGTGCCAGTGAATTATTAATGTGCTATTAAGACCCTGAGGGGAAAGGCTGAGGCCGAAGTGTCTTTAGGAAGTAACTACCGGGTTGTGGATCCGAGGAAGAGTGCATGTGGGAATAAGGCCGTTGTACGGCAGTTAAATTCAATAATATGATGTATGTAATTGCGCTATTATCTGTATAATTATGTTTAATAAATGTGTGAGTCTGATGGGTTGTTCTGTTAAGTGTTAAACTTGTTCGTTCGTGATTGTTGTCCTGTCATAACTTATTACATCTCCCAGTCTGGGATTTGTGACAATCAAGTTCTATGTGTCCTGTAAATGGATTTTGTCGAATTCATGTTAGTTTTTGTAAAAATGAAAATGACCGTACTGTCCTATCGCAACGTTGGTTACCTTTGTTCCATGACGAACTGTCCTATCGAGATAAGACTCTTCGTCAGCGAGCCACGCCCAGGTGGGCTGGTCATTCATTGTTTGACGAACCGTCTTATGATAATCGGACACTGACAATACGAGGCTAAACACTCTTAGAACTTTTTGGGATCTCGGTATCTTCGCCAGCAAAGAAACTGGGTTGCTCAGCATTCCCAGTGTGTCAGTTCTGAAGTTCACGGAGACGGAATTCCGCGAAAAAGGGAAAAAGCAATTGCTTACTTATTACCGCATGAAGGCAAGAATACTAAGGTGTGTCGGACAATGTTCCTAAACACCATTGGAGTCTCCACATCGTTTCTCAAGACAGTTATTAAGAAAATTAATGAGTATGGTGTATTGGAAAAGGGGAAAAGAGGTGGAAGGACAGAGAGCAATAAAGTCCGAGAGAAGAATCATCGATTCCATTTGCCCAAAAAAGACATTTGCGGTTTGTGGGAAACAAAGTATAAAGACAATCCCCAAGACGAGGAATTCATTCAGCAGTACACAAAATATATCTGAGAAAGGGATGAAGTTCGAAAAATCTTAAAAGCTTGCACAAAAGAGTCTGAAAGAAATGCTAACGTAACATGGTTACTGCTGTTTTTGATCTAGAAAAAGTCCTCAATCTGCCCATATCGCAGAGGGTTACGTTTAGCTTCTTATAGCTTCACTATATTCGAGACGTCTAACAAGCAAGATCATTGCTATTTCTGGCAGGAGGGTCAAGCTGGGCATGGTGCCAAAGAAATTGCCAGTTGCATGGAAACGTTTTTAAGAAGTCTCGATTCACGAGGCGTGACCATTTTATGTTGTTCTCGGACGGATGTGCTAGACAAAATTAAATGGTATTCTGCCATCGATGTACAGAAACGACCTCAAGACGACAGCTTCCCTGCAACAAATATCGCATCGTTTTTTTGAAAGCAACTAAGGCCAAACCCCAGGTGGCTCAATGCATAGCGTGGTTGAAGGAGCAATGAAAAGGATTCCCGAAATTATGATGCCTGCAGAGCTAGCGAGCATCATCAGAATGTCAGCCAAAAAGTCACCTTACACAGTCACAGAACTGGCAAAAATTGAAATCTCTGACCGGAAGACTGGCTGGAAATTCGGGAATTCTGCGCACCAGGATATCAATGGGAACAGTACGAAGTGGACAAATTTTATGCAAATTGAGGTGAACCACATAAATTCCTTTTCAAAAACTCACACCTTGAACAAGATTGCGATTCCATTACCTTAAATAAAAGGTTAAAAAGCAATGAGCAGGGTACCTCTAATGCCTACAAGGAACAGCCAACGCTGTCAGCAGGGAAGTATGGAGATCTAATGACTCTGTGTCAAGGTAGAACCCCAATGATTTGTAACCCAGATCATCAGGCATTTTATCAAAATCGGCCGCATTAGACATTAATTATAAAACGTCCATTCTCCTATAAAGCTACAAAACGCGCGTACTTTTATAATGCTTTTCAATGAGCTACTACTTCTAGGTACTCACCTTTATGGTAAACATTGTCATTGTATGTGTGTGCCTGTGTGTGCGTGTGAGTGTGTTTTTGTGAGTAAGTGAATGAGTGCCTGAGTGAGTAAGTGAGTGTGGGAGTGGTGAGAGGACGACCAAAAAAAAAACCACAACTGAGAAGATGACAGAGACAGTGAGAGAGAGAGAGAGAGAGAGAGAACGGGACAGAGTGATAAAGAGAGCAAGAATGAGTCAGAGAGAGAGAGAGGGACAGAGAGAGAGAGAGAGATAAGAAGAGTGAGAATGAATGAGACTGAGAGACAGAGAAATTTTTCTTGATAAAAAGAAAGAAAATCTCTTTGATTTGTGTGTGTGTGTGTGTTTTGAAACTCTTTAATGTTCGAAGTTTTAATGTCAAATTTAAGATGAAAAATAAAAACCTTTTTCATTTAACATTATTCTTCCTGTATTTCAATTTGATCCCTCTCTTAATATCACTCTGTAAACACAACATGATTCACATGATGCAACACGACTGATGGCGAACAACCAGGCTTAGTATTTAACAAAATTAATGAAAATAGATAATAATGAGTTGTAACAAAAAGCTTGTTCAAAGTCAATTTTATCATTGGTCAACCGCCATGGGAATGTCTTAACCACTGTAGCGTGGCCACTTCTCTCCATGACGAACTGTCCTAACCCCGCACAGGTGTCTTATTGACCCAGTCCTGAGCGGTTTGTTTTATGACGAACTGTCCTGTCGGGGGGGTTGCCATGAATTGACAACATTTGAGAAAAACTGCAAACACAATAAATATCAAACTTTGTAGCATTTCGTAGGCAAGAGAACAAGCTTTACATCCATGTATATTACTGCGCATTTGTACGTTTAAATCGAGAGGTAGAGCGAGTTGAATCTTGCAGGTGACTCAACAGAAACTTTAAACCGCTCTAGCTCGAAAGTAGGTTTTGCGCGATAAGACAGTTCGTCATGGAAGCGACGAATTGTCAGGGGCATGCTGGTGTAACCAAGGTCAAAGACCGTGACGTAGTCAAGTGTCAGTTTTATGAAGATACCGATGATGTTCCAGATCCAAGCGAATTAAACTCAGAAGATAAGAATTTAATGATATTTGATGATATTTTTACTGGAGAAACAAAACAAATGCGAAGATTATTATTGTAGAGGAAGGCATAACAATGTTGACTGCTTCTATCTAGCTCAAAATTATTTTAAATTACCAAGACAAACAATAAGAGAAAACGGAAATTTTCTCTGTTTATTTAAAGCAAGATAATAAAAATATAACTCACATTTATAACGATCATGTAAGCGGTGATATGACATTAGAAGATTTTCAAAAGCTCTGTCAAAAATGTTGGGAAGAACCTTATGGATTTCTTGTAATTGACAATTCTAGTAATAAATTTAACGGGAAATATAGGTATAAATTTGATACATTTTACATGCCTTAAAATGATAAATTTTATTACATTAAAAATGGACGAAAGCAAACATATTTTTACCTTAAATATTTTAAGAGAAATCGCCCAAAACACAAGACCAAAATTTTCACAGCAAATTATTGTTAGAAATAATAAAACCGCATTTAGGACAGGGTTTAACCCACCTTTAGAATTAGAAAAAGGTAAACATTATGAAATCGCCTTAGTTAATTTAGAAACTTACTATTCTTTCCCCAAAATTGACGAGAATAACAACATGATTGAATACTATGATGGTATCATGTGGTATAAAGAGTTTATACCTGTTGGTGCTTATGAAATTAAATCTTTAAACACTGCAATTCAAAGCCTGATTGGTGACGAGATAAAAATTGAACCAAATTATCAAACTTTAAAATCCGTTATGACTATCAAAAAAGGACACAAAGTAAGTTTTAAAGAAAACAATACCTTAGCTGATTTATTAGGATTTCATCATGAAATTTATGAATCGGGAACTCATGAATCTGAAAACATTGTAAACATTCTTAGTGTTAATAGTATTCTAGTTCATTTGAATATCATAAACGGAAGTATAGTTAATGGTACACCTGTTCCTGTTATTTATTCTTTTTTCCCAAATGTACCTCCGGGATATAAAATAGTTGAAAAACCTAAAAATCTTGTTTTTCTGCCGATAGCTATGAAAACGATAAATAACTTAGAGGTTAAAATTACAGATCAAAATGATAAACCTTTAAATTTAAGAGGAGAAACTGTTGTCATAAGATTTCATATTAGAGAAATTTAAAAACTAAAAATGGCACTATCCAATTTTGATATTTTAAAAGCTGTTAAGGAATTAAGAATTCCGAATTTTAGAGGTGTTTTTTTAAGAACTGAATTACCTGAAAAACCGAGAAGAAAAGAATGTGGAATACTGAATTTAGGTGATGGAACGAAAGGAGGAACTCATTGGGTCGCTTAGTATCATGACAAAGACAGCCAAAGGCATGTTGGTGTAACCAAAGTCAAAGACCGTGACGGAGTCATCAATAAAATTTATTTTGACAGTTATGGAATTCGACCTCCTTTAGAAATAATCAAATATCTTAGAGAGAAAAAAGGAGATATTCAATATTCTACTAATCAAGTACAAGATCCGAACACAGTAATTTGTGGACATTTGTGTTTGTATGTTTTAAAAGAATTATCAAAAGGAAAAACGTTTTCAAGAAATTATTAATAGTTTGTATTAAGAAATTCCTTCTAAATTTTTTTCCTTAAAAATGTCCGTCGATAAGTTTGGCCTTATGCCCAGCGGAGACATTTCATCAACGACTATTATTCCAATTCATAAGTATGCAACCAATCTAGATGATTTGGAAAATGTTGAAGGTTTTAATGAAAATGGAAAGAAAGATTCTATATGTTGTTTCAAATTAAATGAAGACGGTAGGTTAGAAATGAAATTGTAGATTCACCAGCTCCTAAATTTATAAGTGAAGTAAAAGATAAACCTGTGAATCTTATAAATGTTGATGAAAAACTTAAAGTTATACCAACCAAACATGAATGGGGTGTAGATATTCAATTAAGAAACGATAAAGTATCAACTAAAGGAAATAACAAAATATTACTAAAAGTTTACAATTCAGGTCGAACTATAGGAAGTTTGGTTCCGCTTCTTAGATATAGAGAGACAACAGTTTTAAAACGCCATGATGAGGAATATTTTCTTTCAAATGTTAAGGATGAGCCACGCACCATTCTAACTTTTAATTGTGAATTTGAGAATGAAAAAAAGATTCTTGAAGACTTTCCGATTGGTTCAACTATAATTATTGAAGGTAAAGTTTTAGAATCCTTTAATAACAAAGAAATTATGGATGGATTACAAATGAGTTTTTCGGGAAATGATTCAAAAGATTTTCGAATAATTGTAAAAAAACAAAAAGAGGATTACAAAATCCGAAATCTGCCTAATGAATTGAAAGCCGAAAAAACAGATGGTGATATTAGTTTAAAAAATATTCTCATTTACAAAGAGTTTATGATCCATCGGATAAGGTTTACACAGTTACCTGTAACTTTAAATGAAATAAATTATTTGTAAAAAAATGGATAAAAAGAAAATTACTCCGCTTAATAACCATGCAGCTAACTTAGAAAATTTAGAAAATGTTGATGGTTTTTTATCCAGAGGAGAACTGAACAATTTTTATTGTTTTCAATTAAAGAGAAACGGAATATATAAAAGAGTTGAATTTCCTAAAAAATCTGAATGGGACATCGATATTAAACCAGTTATTGGTAAAAAAGAGACAATGATAAAAAATGATGGTTTGATAAATATGTCCAAGTCATCTAGTATCGATATAAATGTTAAAAGAATCAACGGTAAAAACTATTTTGTTAAGGAAGAGAATAAGGATCTTGGCGAATTTCATTTAGAATCAGATACAGAAAACGAACTTTTATTAAATCCACCCGACGGATCCACTTTTATTATTGATGGTATAACAAGTGAAAAAATTAAGGATTTTTACATTATTATATCTCATCATAGATTAAAGATTGAAAAAGAAAAAGAAAATAAAAAATTTAGAGCAATCATACAATTTGAAAAATATACGCAAAGATTTTACCCCGTCTCTATTAAATCAAAAATTACCATTGAACCTGAAAATGTTTTATCTCGTGATACTAGGTATAGCATGCTTCTTGATAAAAACATTAAGTCTTTGTTGCTTAATAAATTTTATTACATTAGTAGAACAAGGTGGGGACAAGGTGGTCTAGAGGCAAGGTGCTCGCCTCTCATGCCAAGGGTCCCGGGTTCTAAACCCGGGCAGTGCAGGCATGTTGGAAATTGGATTTTTCTCATATTTTCAAGTCCCTGGTCCTACTGGGGGGTAGGATCGAGTACCTAGTCTTCTCGGATAAGGACGAAAAAATTCGGAGGGCCCGTGTGCACGTTGCGCACGTTAAAGATACCTTGGCAGTTGGAAATCGTAAAGAGCAGGCCGAAAGGCCGCTGCCCGGGCAAAATTGAAAATTGAAATTAATAGATTAAAAGTTATCCATATCACCCCCCCCCCCCACCCGCCAGAATTTATTAGTCATTATTAAATATATATTGTTATTAATAAATATTCAAATATTATTTGAGTTGTGTGTTGTGTGAACTGATGTGAGTTGTGAACTGCTGTGAGTTGTGAACTGTTGTGAGTTGTGAACTGCGCCTAACAGGCTGCGTTACAATTTGCTTTGAGATAGAGAGAGAGAGAGTGAGCGAGACAGGGAGAGAGAAAGAAGCAATGCAGTGTGTTGAGCGCTTTGCCGGCAGCTCCATTCTGCTCTGTGGTTGACATGTTGTTTCTGTAAAGCGCATAGAGCATTTTAAATGGATATGCGCTATATAAATGCTATACATTATTATTAGAATAAGATTTATAGTAGCACCCGTTACAGATGCTCAAATTGAATACTATTAAAATGGAAGACATTTTGGAAATTACAGAAAAATTTCAGGTAGATGAAAGTATTGAAAAATATGAATACCATGAATACACTCCAATTACAGGTACAAATTTAAACAGCGGAGGAGAAATTAGAATAACTATTGAATGGCAGGATATTTTTACTCATCCAAGTGTGAGCTATATAATAGTCGAAGGTAGACTTACAAAAACAGATGGAGTATTATATGCTGTTAATGATAAAATAACTTTATGTGATAATGGCATAATGTATTTGTTTAATTTTATAAAATATCAGTTATCAGGACAAGAAATTGAAAATTTAAATCATCCAGGACGAGGAACAACAATGTTAGGATTACTCAAGTATCCTCATGACTTTTCAAAATCACAAGGACTTAATTTATTGTGGATAAAAGATACTGACAAACAAATTGAGAATAATGAATGTTTTAATACAAGACAAGAGATACTGCTATTTTATCCTAATCCTAAAGGAACATTTTCCTTTCTAATTCCTCTAAAACATATTTTCGGTTTTGCAGAGGATTATGATAAGATTCTTTATGGATTTACTCAACAACTTACTCTGTACAAAAGACCAGATTCAAATATTGCAATTTATAGAGATAATCAAGTTGACGAAGGAAAAGTTACTCTTGATAAAATCTCATGGTATGTTCCACATGTTTTACCAGCAGATCAACAAAAGTTTGAATTATATAAAATTATTGAATCAAAAGCAAAATTAAATGTTGGTTATAGAAGTAGACAATGTGATTCAATAACAGTTCCTGTAGCAACTCAATTTTCATGGAGATTATCTGTAAACGCTTCTCCCGAAAAACCTAGATGGATCATAATAGCTTTTCAAACAAAAGATAGATCTAATCAAACAGAAAATGCATCGATATTCAATAATCTGAATGTGAGAAATATTAATGTTCAGTTAAATTCTAGGCGTTATCCAGAGGCTGGTTATCAAATATCATTCCCTAAGTTTCAATTCTCTAGAGTATATAATGATGCTGTATCATTTAGATCAAAATTTTATGATATAAATGAAATGGTTAGCAATCCAACTATTACCACTATTGATTATCCGTTATTTGTTTTCGATGTTTCAAAACAAAGTGAAAGGTTAAAAAATAGCATAACTGATATAATGGTTAAGGCTACATTTAATAAAAATGTTCCTGCAGATACTACAGCTTATGCTTTAGTTATTTCTGATAAGATAATTTCATTTCAATCTGATGGAACGAAAATGTCAGTTATTCAGAGTTAAGCTTTGCTGATCGACGGAGTCGAAGTTATTCAAAGTTAACATTCTCTACCATTTCATGTACAATATTTGTAAATTGATCAGAATATGGAAGAGTTCTAATACCATCATCAAGTTTATATCGTTTATCATCATAAGGACTTAGAGCTTTCTTATTTATTTCTTTTATATACATTTCATGTTTATCAGAATTTAGTACATACATCTTTCGATAATTAATTTCGTCATTAAATAAACAGTTTTTATAATCTTCAAATGTAACATCTTTATTAATTGTCGTTTTTGAAATACCTCTTAATTTTTTACACGTTTTTTCCTCGACAACTTTATATGTATATGCTTTACTTCTAAGAAAAACTATTTCACTCATAACTTTACCATTTAGTTCATCTTTGAATTTATTAATAACTTTTTTATTTTTAGTTGAATGAAGAAAATGATCTTTTGGATAATCGCTGGTGTCTAAATCATCGTCCTTTATTTTTTTCATATCTTCATAAACATCTTCAGTTCTAATATTAAGAAAGTATGAATCGGTATCAAATCCAACAACTTCATTAGATTTCCATAGTTCATTGACAACATTGTAATAAAACTGATACATAACCAACTTAGAGTAATCAAGAATACACATTCCGAGATAAATTGGTTTATTAAATTTTATTGATGTTATATTATTAACAATACCAATTAGATTTTCATTAAAAATAATTGATTCCTTAAAATTAGGTTTACTTATTAATTTTGTTACTTGTCCTTTATCTGATAATAGTTTTAACTCAATTCGATCTCTTATGTTTTCAAGAGTTTTTCCATAAAATGCATTATTCATTAATTTCCAAAGATTTTTTTTTAAGTCTGATTTTGATTTAGTTCTTTGATTGGTATTAAAATCGATGTATTCTTTTGACCAAGGTCTTTCTTTAAAAGAAATTATTCTATGAACTTTAGAAATTTCTAATCCAAGGGATTTAAAACATTCTAATAATTTGTAATGTATGATATACTTCTTTTTATTTTTTAAATTTAGTATTAATTTTTCTACAGTTCCTACTTTTTTGTTTTCTAATTCTAAATAGTATTTTTGCAAATCGCTTAAATCGTCTTCATTTATTTTTAGATTCTCTGGAGCTAAAGGAAATCTTTTGGTGTTTACTTTTGCTTTAACCGTGTAATCAAGATCACATTCGATAATATATCCTCTTCCTTCAGGTGGATTGATAAGAAAAGATTCATCCTCCCATTTAAAATCTCCAACCGGTAAAGGTTCTGACATTCCTCCTCCATATAAATTATTTGCATCTAAATACAACAAGTAATTTGATCTCTTTTTAGGGTCATAATCTGGTAAATATTTATTATTAGCTTTTACATAGCGAGGTCCCAAAACCCCTGAATAACCAACTCTTATTCCCTTCTCAAACATTAGTAGCATATCTAAATCTGTTAATAATTCTAGTTTAATTCCCGTATATTTTAATCCACATTGCCAAGTTAATCCAGGAGCTGAGAAACAATAACACGGATCAATTTCATGATTGGTTAGGAAAAATTCTCTAAACTTTTCAAATACATCGGCTAAAAGTAAAACATCTGTTTTTAGATACAAATCATGATAATCTTGTAAAGTTTTACATTGAAAAGTATTTCAAACATTTACAGCATGTTGATATTCGTCTTCTGTAATTCCTTCTTTTCTTAAAGTTGAGAAGAAATTTTCTATTGGAGGTAATTGTTTTTCTTTTAATCGATCAATTGAATCAACATATTCATAAGGGTAAACACCTTTTCGTTTGAGTAAATCCACAGAGTCGAAGCTTTGCTTATCAACGGAGTTGCAGCTTTGCTGATGAAATGTTTCCGGGAAATGTTCTTTCAATATTGGAAAAATTATCCATAGATTTTACTATACCATCCAAAGAGTTTGATAAAAACCTATAACTATCAAGGAATCTTAATTTTCTGTAATAAGTTCCATATTCAAATGAAATATATTCTTCAGATGTTTTAGCAAGCAATGAAAGTTTATTGTATTGATTTTCATACTTAATTATTTCATCTATTATGAAATGAAAGTCATAACCACTACCATTGTGAAAAAATACTGGAATTACTTTAGATTGTTTTCCTTCTTTGATATTACAAGACTGACAAGCAGCTCCTCGATACTTACCATTGTAATGATTGTGCTCTCTTACTTTGTAAACTTTTTCGTCAGAAAATTTAACATTACAAATATAACAGTTTGTTGCTTTGTTAAATTCTTTTTCTTGGGCATAAGTTACTTTAGCATTCTTATAGTAATTTAACTTTTTACAGATTTCGTTATAATACATCATAATCATTTCGACAAACTGTTCTTTTGCATCTTCTCCGGTATAAGTATGATAAACGGAAGGACATAAATTATCATAATCGGATTTTATATACATTCCAAAACTAATAGCTTCTTGTTTAAAAATTGTATTTTGATAAGGTTCATTTGGATTTGGTTGTGTTGTAGATATTCTTTTATTACATGATTCAAAATCACAGTAGAAAAATATCGGTAATCTAGATTTGAAATGATGATTTGTAAATTGTAAAATATGATCACCTTTTTTTGGAAGGATTGTCTTACACATTTTGGGATTTAAGCATTTCTCTTTATGATTATTTAAAGAATTAGGTGTTGTAAATACATTCATACAATTCCTTCAGATAAAAGCTTCGTTTGTAAATTTATCTGCAAATAAACTTTCTAAATTTTTAATGAGACAATAATGTGTATTTCCATCATTTTCTAAATATAAGAGGTCAATGAAGTTGGAACTTTGCTGATCAACAGAGGTGTAAATTGGATATAGAGAATATTTATCTTGTGGTTTCTAAAGCAAAAACATTTATAGAAATATTATTTTGTTTTTCAAATTTAGGAACATCTTTTCTTTTAACAGGATATTCAATTCCGTCCATGTTTAAAGAATTTTCATATTGTTGATATTTTGAAACTCTCTCTTTATCATTATCAGCAGGATACAATTTAGCTAATATAGACCAAAGAAAGCATTTATTATCTTTTTCATTTTGAACATTGATAATATTTTTTACTTTTAAACGAAGTAGGAATATAAGAAGAAGCTCTTAAATTTTTAGTTTTATAAAGTTTTACATTTGTTTTAATAATTTGATTAAATATATGTCCAGATCCTTTAGCCTGAAATCTATCAACCCAAGCATTAAATTTTTCATCAATGAAATCATAAAAGGTATTAAAATCATTCATGGAATTTATAATACCAAAACTTGATTGATAATGTGGTTCAATAATATCAAAAGATAAAGGAGTATTAAATTCAGAGGTTATTATTAATTTAACTTTTACCGTTTTATTGCCTTTAGAATCTTCAATAAGTTTTCTCACTCTTTCCTTAATTAATTTGAAATATCTAGAAGTATTATTTTCTTTCACATCATCGATAATGGTTTCTTTGATAATATCTTTGAAAGTTTTCTCTTTCATTTTCTCGTTCATTTTAGAAACATTCTTTCTTGTTAGGGTTTTTTTCTCGTTCATTTTTTAACAAATGTTTTTAGTAGGTTTTTTTCTAGTTCATTTTCCCAGTTTATTTTTATTATGGTTTTTATGGTAATCAGGATTTCTTTTCATAAATTCTTCATATGCTTGTTTATATTTTTCCTTATTTTTTACATAAAGTAAATGTTTTTGAGGTTTCATACATTCTTTACATTCGTTCTATAACCATCTGCACCTTTTTTTTCTTTGTAAAATGAATCAAGAGGTTTTCGGATAAAACAACCATTGCAAATTTTTTCCATTTTTTATTCTTTAATTTTATTATTAAAAATGTCTTAAAGTAGAATTCCGTTCGTGTCTGAAAATAGAACTCTGATGTATTGTGTAAAGTGTAAATAACAAACCGATATTATAAATATTGCACAAGTTAAAACAAAAAATAATAGAAATATGTTAAAAGGTAAATGTGTAACTTGTGGAGATACTAAAACTAAATTTATACCAACAATTGGAGCTGGTATAACCAATAACCAAGGGCGAGGGGCAGCCAATAAAATCATCAATAAATTTCCTTTTGAAATGCATTTGCCAGGTCATAATTTTATAGGACCGGGAACCAATTTGAAAAAACGATTGAATTCCGATCTCACACCAAAATCTTGGAGTAAACCAATTAATAGAGTTGATGAAGCCGCAATGTATCACGATATTTGTTATTTACAAAATCAAGATACTAAAACCAGAAATGAAGTTTGTGATAATAAGATGATACAGTCTTTAGATTCTATTTTAAAACCAACATTAAGAGAAAGAATGGATAGAAATATTGTTGAACCTATTATTAAAATTAAAAAAACTTTTGGAATCGGCGAAAAAAAAAAAGCTCCAACTCGGTTGGTATTAAACAAGGCTTTACGAGTGATTTAGCAGAAGAACGTCATAAACCGGTAATTAAAAAATTTAAGATAAGAAGAGTGACAGTTAATGGAATTGATAAAATAGTTGACATGTCTGCTTATTCTAAGCAAAACATAGGATTTAAATATATTCTTGCTGTTATTGATGTTTTCTCAAAATATGGTTGGATGATTCCTTTAAAAAATAAAAGCGGACTAACAGTTGCTGAAGGATTTAAAGAGATGAGCAAAGTTGCATCTCCGTCGATCAGCAAAAAAAGACATCCAGAAAAATTATGGGTTGATAAAGGAAGTGAATTCTATAATAAACATGTTAAGAGTCTTTTCAAAGAAATCTATTCCACAGAGAATGAAGAGAAAAGTTCTGTAGTGGAAAGACGGAATCGAACAATGAAAGAAAAAATGTTTAAATATTTTTACGGTGAATGGTATTACGAAATATATAGATGTTTTAGATGATTTAGTAAATGATTATAATAACACCTATCATTCATCAATAAAAATGACTCCTATTGAAGGAAGTAAAAAAGAAAATGAATTAACCGTATATAGAAATTTATATAAAGAGACAAAGAAACAGTTGCCAAAGGCATCGCGTAGCCAATTGCCAAAGCCTAAATTTAAATTAGGTGATAGAGTTAGAATTACAAAGAAGAAAAAGTTTTTTGAAAAAGGTTACACACCAAAATGGACAAAAGAAATATTTACAATAGATAAAATTTTATATACATATCCAATTATTTACAAAATAAAAGATTTAGATGATGAAGAAATTATTGGTTCTTTTTATGAAAAGGAATTACAACGAACCAAGTTTTAACGTAACGTAAAGTTGAACGCATTAAAAACAGTTGATTTTTATTCTCTTAAAAATGACATATGAAAATGTTCAATTAAATATTTCTGATAATCAAAAAGAAAAAATACAAAGAGCTATGAAAAATAATACTCCTGTTATTATTAGAATTACAGAATCTGGAAATGATGTTTTAGCTTTAACAAAAACACAAATAAATAAACTGCGAAAAGCATTCAATCAAAATAAAGGAGCTGATATTACTCTAAGTAGAAAACAAATAAAATATAACATGGAAATTGAAGGAGGATTTCTGGCTGCTCTTGCTAGAATGGCACTCCCATTATTATCTAAAGTTGTTCCATCAGTAGCAAAAGCTATCGGAATAGGTGGGCTTACGGGTTTAGCAAGTAGTGGCGTTCAAAAATTATTGGGAGACGGTTATCAACCCAGAAACTCCTCTAGAGTTGATGAGGGACTGTATTTAATAAAAGGTGGATGTCTCTGTCAAATTGAAACTGATGGGAAAGGTTTATATTTAGGAACTGTAAAAGGAAGCAGTAATGAGTTTCAAGGAGATGGACTGTATTTAAAACGAGAAGGACAAGTTTATAATGGTGAAGGTTTTTTGAGCGATTTGGTTAAAAGTATTCCGTTTATAAATATATTAGTGTAAACAAAGGTCAGAGATCGTGTTCAAAGATCAAAACCTTTATTCTAAAATGGAAGCTTCGAATTATAGAATGAAAAAAATTCTTGGCATTCAAAATTCTTTTGAAAAAACGAAAGAAAACAAAAGAATAACAGTTAAGAAATATTCAAAAGCTTTAAATATGATTGACGGAACTGATATAACTTTAAAAACTGTAGCCATTGGAATGGGAACAACAGGAGTAATACTTTTATCTACAGTGGTTAACATTCCTGCAGCTATTATTATAGAAGGTATTTCAATAGCTACAGGTTTATTAAGTATATTTTTAAGATATTTAAATAAAAAATTACAACATAAAGCTGATAAACATCAGAAAATTTTATTTTTATTAGAATCAAAAATCTTAATACTATTCAAACTTATATTTCTGATGCTCTTGAAGATGGAAAAATTTCAGATGAAGAAAAAAAATTTAGAGAATTAAAAAATATAATAAAAAAGAAAAAAGTAAGCGATCCTGAATTAAATATAGATGATCCATTGAAAAAATCAAAAATCTTGTAGTATAAAATTGGTTTGATTTTTTTCTTTTAAAAATTGTTTGATTTTTATTACATTAAAAATGTCTTTTTTAAAAATTGCAGATCCTTCAAAACGTGAAGCTCTTGTTAATGAATTTTTAAAAACCCAAAAAAATATTCAATTAAGTAACTTAAGCGAAAGAGTAGGAGATATTGAAATGAAAAGAGAATTTTCCAAAGTATTTGCTCCTATCACAGAAAGTACACAAAAAGCAACAGAAGAAACTAAAAAAACAATTCAGAAAATTCCACTTGCTATAGAACAAAGTCAACCCTTGAGAGCAATTGAACCTGCATTACAAGCAGAGCTACGACCTAGTCAATTAGAAGAATCTTCACATGCAATTGCTGCTTCTCCAATTGAACTTGGTCCGATAGCAACCAAATATTCAACAAAATATTTAGGTAAAGATAGTGGGGATACTACTTTTGGAATTTATACTAAAGGTGGTGGTAAACAACTTTATATCGGTAGTGAAGAAATAAAAATTGATAATGATGATATTATTATTGGAGAAGATAAATATGAAGGAACACCGAGTCTATGGGAATTAATAACCAGCAAAGATCCTCAAAAGTATCAACCCGAAGACAAATTTAAATATTATGATATTTTATATGATACTAATACTATGTATCAAAATAACGATCCTGCTTCAAAACTTAAATCTAGTGAAGGAAAAAAATACAAGAATATCATAAAACCATTTTTGGACAATATAGCAAGTTATATGCAAAGAAGATTCGGATTAGGTGAAGATTCTGATGTAACTGACGATAATTCTGAAGTAACTTTAGGAACAGGATTTCTTCCGTCGGATCCAAATGCTTTAATACGGAGATTATCATTATTAATGGCTAGTAAAGAAGCAGGAAATACAGGCGTTATAAATGAAATGACAAGTATTGTAGATGAATTAAATAGACAGAAAGCTATTGATAAAAAAGAATATAAAAAGTTACAACTAAAAATTGCTATATAAAATCGACGTTGTTGGTGATAAATAAAGGATACAAAAGAAAATATGTTTATGGAGGATCAGGTCTTTTTGATTTTTTAATTTCAGCGGTTACTAGCAAAGTTATGCAATATACTGCAAAAGAAGTTGTATCAAACGTGGCAAAGAAAACAGTAACTGACTTAGGACAAAAAGCTGTTAATAAATAATTTATTAGGAAGGGGAATTAAACGTATTTAAAACCAGGGATTCTAAAACTCTGGGGAAGTTTTGAATTTGTTGCAAAAGCTGTTTTTTGGGATGTTTATGCTTCAATAAAGGTTGATTTTTTTTATATTTTTAAAGATGGCCTAAAAGCTTGAATTTTCATGTGTTTATGTATTAATAAAGGTGAATTTTTATATTTTTAATGGTGCTCCAGAAAGGTATATTTTGATAACTACTCCCAAGCGAACTCGTCCAGTCTGCGTTTGCGTGCAGCGAACGCTTAGTTCAAGAGTAGTTCAAAATTGATTGCCGAGTTCAAATTGTTTGAAATTAAAGAAAAAAAAATGACAATAAAATTCATATTTTCGTTTGTATTTACGGTCCGATTTTCAATCTCAGAAATGCCAAACGTCATTATTTTTCAGACCCAACACTGCCGTAATTGAAAGATTGTATCCATTCCGGAAATAACTCTATTGCAGCTAAAATGAAAGCACGATGAGACATAGCGCACTTTTCCAATTCCATGTCCTCCGGGAAACCAAGCAACATCTTTAAATCACCATTGACAAGCTTAAATAGTCCAGTTACTGCTCTTGTCCACAGCATCAGCTCCGCTCCGCTATTTTTACGGAAAATGAGGTAAAATATTCTTTGCCTCTGTATACTTGTTCACAGCATCCGTTCCGCTCCGCTCCTCACAGCTACAGAGGCAAAAAGAGTTTTTCATTCATCATTTTCCGTGTACGTAATCGAGCGGATGCTGTGGATAAGAGCAATAAGGGAGGGGGTGGGGTATAATACTAAGCCCGATCAGACACAGTCAGAAGCTGACAGACAAGACGGGTACAACATAATTTCCTGTAGTTTCTCAGTAAAATCCGAGAAGACCCAAACACACTAAGCCTGGTCAGACACAGTCAGCTTATGCCATTTTCTTTAGTGTATTTACATTCTTGTACATTTTGCTGGCAGCATTGACTGTGCCCGACCGGGTTTAGTATGATACCTCCCTGAGACCGGGCGTACAACACTTTTTGCAGATCTATGCTAAATTTTTTTTTTTTTAGAATTTTTATCAATGTGTTAAAAATAAAATTATATGAATGGATTTAATTCTATGTTGAACTTAACCGCGCTGGATACCAAACATAAATAACATAAATAAAAAAATGAAAAGTAATTTAGTTTCGCTTTGGTAAGTACTACATTTTGACACGATGCGAATTCCATTATCGAATTACTTGACCTAATTCATGATGAGAATTTAAAGGTCGTAACAGACGTTTGATAGCTCATGTCAAACTCTCAAATCGCTGTCCTGTAAAATTTAGAAAACCGGCGATACAGTCTTTGGGCAGGCACCTTGGAATTGTTGTTTTAGAAATATCAATTTGATTTTCATTCAAAAAATATCGAATCCCTGAAATTTGGTTTTCTGATCATCCTCATAGCCGCCTACTTATCGGACACCAATTTAAAATCCGTTCTGCCCATTACATTTTCAACGGTTTCTTCCAAAAAAGGAATTATTTAAAAGCTTCCAGAGATCTTTTTCGAAATCAGATTTTGCCCTCCTTCTTTGGTGGATTTGAAATCGATGTTAGGTTTGAACCAAGGTTTTTGTATTGTTTTTTTTTCCTATAAAATAAATAATTTTATGAACTTTAGAAACTTTTAAACCTAGAGATTCAAAATATTCTAATAATTTTATTTATAATGTATACTGTGATTCTTTTTATCTTTCAATTTAATTTTCAACGTTTCAACATTTCCCACTTTCTGATTTTGTGATTTTGAATAACGTTTTTGGTATGTCGCTTAAACCATCTTCATTCGCTATTTTAATTTCTCGAGAGCTAGTGGAAATTTAGCCCTGGCTGTTTTTGCTTCAACCGTGAATTCGAAACTACATTCAATAATACACCCTTTTCCTAGCGGTAGGTTTTTATAAATTCTTTTTCCCATTTAAATTGAAATGTCCAACTGGCACAGGTTCTGATATTCAGCTCCCTTACCTAGAGATTGTTGGCGTCCAAATACAGCAACCGATTCGATCTCTTCGTGGGGTCGTAATCCGGTAAATATTTATATTGTTAGCTTTTACAAAATTATCTAGGCCCTAAAACTCCTGAATAACCATCTCTTATCCCCTTCTCAAACATCAAAATCATGCCCGGATCTCTTTCTCTTTTTAGGGCTGGACTTGAAATACGATTTGGAATGCATTCATTTTGGGCATGGCTCAATGACGCGAGATTAAATATGTACATAATTAAAGGAAATTGAAAAAAAACCCACAAAAACCACACACAAAATAGAAAAAAACCAATTTAAAATATAAAAGGTATCCATGTAGGTATTGGCACCTAAATACGTAAATGAGTTCAATGTGAAGAAATAAATAATGAGATAAATATGAAAGTACGCATTCATCCAGGTTGTCAAGGGTTAATCCTGTAATTGTCGTGCTGGGTCACGACTCGATTTTTCACGTTCTCGTTGATTATAGCCAGCGTAAATATCCTTGAACTGTTCTCGTGGGCAGTTTGTTTTTGTAACACTTTTCCTTAGAGATGGAAAGAAAGTGGGGCAAGATAGAATAAATGGATAAGTTAGGAGTGACGGTGCAATTCTCGACCCCGTGATTTTGATGAACTCTTGCGAGGGAAGAGAAGGGGGGAATAAGGTTAGATAGTTTAAGACGCTTAGTCGCGTTCAGAAATTCGTACATAAAACGTAGAAAGCACGAGGGTTTAGAGATTTTAGTAATGGTTTTGACATTTTAATTTGACCTTGTCTGTTTCTAGTACAAGACCGTGACCGACTTCCATGTAGATCTATTAATACTACGAGCTGAGCTCGGAATGGATGCACCAATCAAATCTAGGCATTTGGACGGTAATTTGCAGCTGGCCGCACAGTATATAAGCGTAGCCATTCCTATGTTTCATGAATCCATACAGAAAATTCCATCTGTGCAGGCGTCGGCGTGATTCTGCCAGAAGAATCAGAAGACTGTTATGTTTATGTCTATGTCCATTATAGACACTGAAATGAAGCCATATGCTCCATGGTGATATTTACCCACTGCTGTTGTCTACTGTTCCCTGATTCCTTATCAGGGACCAAGTGTAAGTGTTTGTCTGTTGATGATTCAACAATGAACTAGGAGCTGAACGTAATTTTTCCAGTAGGACATGCTACAAGTGCTACCCAAGAATGCAAGACAAAGATGTATATTAACTTGCAACTAGATCTAGTATGAATGTTTGGCATACACATTTGTGAATTGAGATTGATTTGTCTGGATGAGGCTGGGGATTGCCAGCCCATCCTAGAGTAGATCTAACTTAACTACGTCAGTTTGTATTGACGAGCTTGATCCATTATAAGCGGTAGGCACAAATAGCTGAGATGACATTGTCGCCAGAGACATGAGTATTTTGCTTGATAGATAGTAGGCAGACTATATCTGAGAGATAGATAATTCATACTTAAATTGTTAGTGAGTCAGAATGATCTTAACCTTATAGGAATCTAGAGGAGACTTCTAGTGACATATTATTGAATTTTCATTTGATGCTGCTGATGTTGTCTTTTTAGTATGTAAGAGATCTAGACAAAATTGTTAGGATATTTAAGGTAATTAAATTTGTGGCCCTGCAGGTCTGTTGATAAAAACTTATTCAGATTGTTATTAGTGTGTGGCATGGTACGAAAGCTTAATTAGTAAATACCTCTCGATTTTAAAATGCAGTCATAACCCCATTAATTCAGAACACCCACTCTGTAACACTATCACCCAGACCAGACTCGTAACACAGGTAATGGCCAAGTATATAAGTATACAGCTGTATGTAAGGACTAACCTGGGGACCGGACCCAATTGAAGTCTTTTATATCCCAGAATTGTCAGTTATTGATTTCTGTGTTGTCGGCTGTTCCAGAACCACTTTGGTCTTTTCATTATCAGCTGACGGGTTTTACAGTTCAGTTTAAGCAATTGGTATATAGTGGGCTGACTTAGGCAATATTGCCTGCACTTCTGATTAGAAAGGTGCCTTTCGGCACACAAGTAGCCTGTACCAATCTAAGAAATTTTAGGGTAGGACACAAGTTGTGTCTGCATAATTTGACCCTCATTTGCATAATTAAAAATGGCCGCCATGGAGCAGAACCACCAATTAGAAAGAAGCATAACTTCTAGTCAAAATATGGCATAAATGCACCAAAGGTGTCTATATATAGGTTTAAAAGGGTGCTGAATTCACTAGAAGGGATAAAATTTGCCTGTCAGGTCTGCTTTACCCAAAATTTCATTTTTTTTTTTTGCACTTTAAGCCGTACAGCCAATTTTCATTTGTACCTTGAAAGTCTTCAACACCTTATGCCATAGATTTTTGCTCTAGACCATATATATACATAGTGCACGCAATCTGCCCTTTCACTTGCAAGACATGTGCGCATTGAAGGAAATGTATCCACAGATCTACAATACAAAGAGTTTGTGGAGGGGAGATTTGTTGGGCAGAAGACAGACGATCTTTCTCCTGTCTCGCTCTTGACCAAATGCATGAGCAGCTCATTTGCACAGTAAAAGATGATGGTGGTGTTATTAGACTCACTGAAGACCCTGAAGTTCTCAGAAGGTTTATGATTGCAGGACCCGAGCTCGCACGAATAACAGAAGAATTTGAGCAGACTCCAACGTCCTTAAAAAACAAACATCATGAGCAGTACAAAAAATTCCAAGAAACTTTCAAGACGACACAAACTCGTTGATCAATACATTTTCTGAATTAGACAATCCTTTTTTTAGAAGATACCGTTGATCTGGTCTCACTAGAGACATCTCAAGTCATGGGCCACAATATTGTTAGCACAGTGATGACTATCACTGAAACTGGAAGCAAGAAGTATGATGAATTTTTTCACAGCGAATACAAAAAACTTCAATTCCATGGTCAGCAAAGATTCACCTCAACAAATTGCCTCTTTTCAACAAAATTTCCACAGAGCAAAGAAAAGTCTGACATTGCATCTCTCAAAGAGGAAAGACCTAGGGTAGTGCACATGATGCTTTCAGGTCATGCAGGAAGGGAAATTGATGAGGACATCTTTTTTCACGAGAATAGTGAATTTCCACCAAGCCTTTCTTCAGCAGACCAGATGCACAAAGGAACTAAATCGGAAATCATAAAATGCTTGGAATCAGAGGTAGAATTTTCAGCTTCCACCCCACCGCCTATGTTATGATTTTCGGTGGAGCTTTTGTTGTACAGTCATTAAGGCCGGGTCTTGTGTCAACATTCAAGGAATATGCTGACCATGTTTTTGTACCTTACATTCTTTCTTGCCTTCAAAATGTTTCTCGACTGGATGTTGTATTGGACATATACAAACCTGACAGCCTGAAGTTTGGTACTCGGCAAAGACCAGGTGAAGGTGTTTGGTGTGTCGTGTGACATTATCTTCCAGAATGCCAGGAAAGTGGCAGATTTTTTTGCATGCTGATGCAAACAAAACAGAGTTGTTTTCTATATTAGCAGAACCAATCCAGAACATATATAGAAGGCAAAGAAATAGTTTCTACATTTGGAGAATATGTGCTCAGTTCTCCTGTCAGATCAACATTATAAGGGCCTGCTCCCTGTGCACACAAAGAAGGAGATACCCGCATTTTCATCCATGTTCCTGATGCCACGCTTCACGATTTCAAACGGATCATATTTCGTTCCAGTGACAGTGATGTTGTGGTTATTGTTGTCTCATGTGTTCAAGATCTCTTCTGTCTTGATGAGTTGTGGAATTCCTTTGGATCTGGTAAGGGGCTGCGCGCACTATCCCGTTTTGCCTGCTGCGCAGCGTGCAAACGCAGATTTTTGCTTGCTTGGCAAAGAGTCTACCGTGCTGCACGCGAAAGATTGTTTGCATTGTTGTTTGCGATAAGAAACAGCGGGACGCCCATTGTTTCATGCAACACACACCGCCACTCATGAATATGAAAATATCATATCGGACGAAGACAACTATTAATATTATATATATAATTATGTCCCCAATCTAGCTGGAAAGAAATAGATTACGTTAAGTTGGTGATGGCCACGAGAGACTGGTCTATGACACGATGGATGGAGCCCCATCGCCCTAGTCTGTGCTCCAACTCTTTGTTGTGTCCATGTAGTCGCTCTTTCAAGATGCCCTCCTGCAACCAAAGTGCACTTCGAAAAACTGTACGAATCAGTTCGAAGGAGAGGTAGAAAGTGAACCCGCTGCTTGAGTGGGAGATGGGCTCGGCGAGAATGACAGTTCGTACTAGCTGTTCTTGTCCGTCCTGTATACAAGCCTCAGATGTATTAAAACATATATGTGGTTACTCTTGTAAACCCCCCAAATAGATTACGTTATACTATATACATGGTGTCCCCAGCCCTGTGTCACATAGAATTGACCCGTCAGCTGCATCATTAAGTAGATGTAAATGTATAATATTGGATTCAACTGTGCGTGTTTCGTTTATTGTTAACGTGTGTTTTTGTCATTGTGGTCGTGTTGGGCAATATTGTTACCAAGTACCATTTCAGTTTCAATACTCAGGAGAGGGCGATTGCATAGCTTAAAAGAGGTCATTTAGTCCAACAAACTCACATTTAATCATGAATTGGTGTATCCAAGGAGCAAACAATTATAAGTGAGTAAAGACAATTGGGTCTTTTAGACCCATTTTTTCCTCCTGAAAAGCTACTTGATCAAGATTGCTGTCACCTCATTTCATAATCCAGACATATTTAGCTTTCTCTAAATCCATGTGGCAATTTGCCCCCAATATGACGCATTTTGTGCGATCCAGCTGATATGTGCAATATGCTGCTAAGGAAGTTGACAAAATGAAAAAAATAACTAGAAAATCTTTGGGGTCGCAGCAAGGCTTGTAGCAAAGTCAAAACATGGGAAAAGCGTCACTTCGAGCCACCAGACATTGACGGACGGGCTGCTTTGCGATAATCAAATTATGGAACTCGCAGCTAAGTTCCCATATTTGTCAAACATTCAACTATTGGGGGTGGGGGGGGGGGTTGTTGTTCCATTTTTTGGACGATCAAACCGTTGAAATTTTTATTTGCCTTTCCTTTTCCTTTTCCTTTGCAGTTTATTGTATCATTTCTGTATGATTTATTACGCGTGGCTTTGCTACATACAATTTTTTCGTTTTGTTATAGTTTGACAATGTCAAAGAAGGTTCCTGTAAATCGGCTGCTACACGCACAAGCGGACTGGACGAGTTCACTTGATCAAGCATTCATGTCAAGCAAAATCGAGCGTGTGGGGAGAAACCGAAGACAGTCAAAGCCAGTTTGAAAGGACAAGGTCCTGCTTCATATTTTCCCGTCAAGTCGTCAAGCCAGAAGATTCCCCGACCGCCCGGGTTCCACCTATTTCGCTAGCTCACGTCCTGTGTCGCCACTGTGTTGAACGGTGTCAGCATTGTGTCTAGTGGGGTGTGCTCGATGTCCAGCTGGTGTAGAGATTAAAAAAAAAAAAAAAAGCATAGCTTCATTGTCAGAGGTCGGGGGTTCTTGGGGATATTGTAAAAATTCCCCCCCCTGATGTCAGAATCCCATCCTAAGTGTCCCCTCCAGCTGTCAGGGTGTCACTTCCAACTCCAGTGTTATGGTGTCAGTTACAAATCAGGATGGTATTCTAATGTTGTGTTGGGGGTGTTAGTTCGACTGCATTATAATCGAGAGGTATTCAATGTCACGAGCAGGTGAGCTGGGATCAGTAGTTACGGGAGAAGGGGGTAGAGTAAAGTTAACCCACGGCCCACGGGTAATGAAAAGCGTGCATGTTGTGAGTGTGGGGGTCTGCATGAGGCGAGAGCGCTGTACTACTATCAATGCAAGTTAGAAGGTCCTAGGGGACGGACGTGAGTGAGAACAGTCGGGAGATTGTGACAGTGTTTTCCAGTGATGACTGGTAGGTGGAACGATGATTGATAATTATGATTGATGTATTATATTCGTCTACGACCATGATGTAAATAAGTATATGTGAGGAATGTGGAAGTCCTTGATACTGTATATAGCAATGTGCGCCATGAGCGATAGATGGAAGTTAGCTTCATGGATTTGTAGCGAGAGTGAGTAGGGTGTAATACGGTGGAGGTGTTACCGTAAGATGTTTGGTGAGTGAAATGTGAACTATTGTGTGTACGCTTCATGAGTTGTAATGAGGGGTGAAGTGATTAGAAATGGTATGGTATTATACCAATGTAATGTTATTTTTGTAGGTGCCGGGGTCGGGCCGAAGAGCCGCCTACGGTGAGCACAGGGGATAGGCCAGCATAGGGCCGAAGGCCACACATAGGCCAGGAGTGACGCTGTCGTGTAGGAGAGTCGCAGTACATGAGTCGTGGCAGTCTGTCCACAGACAGGGATGTATATATGATTGTAATGTGCTATTAAGATGTACTACTGTGACATAGATGTATTACTGTGCGAATGAGATATTCAGGTGAATTGAAGTATTAACGTGCTATGGCCACGTGAAGTGTATTGGAGGCTAAGGTGTATTGCCATAGGGAGGCGCTATTGAGAGACTGTGGTGTGAAAGAATACTAGTGTGTCATTAAGACCCTGAGTGGAGAGGCTGAGGCCGAGGTGTCTTTAGAAGTAATTACCGGGTTGTGGACCCGAGGAAGTGTGCTTACGGAAGAAGGCCGTGGACGGCAGTTAACTTGAAGAATATAATGTATGTATGTAATTGCACTGTTATCCTTATCTTTATATTTATGTTTAATAAATGTGTGAGTCTGATGGGTTGTTCTGTTAAGTGTTATACTTGTTCGTTCGTGATTGTTGTCCGGTTATAACCATCGCATCTCCCAGTCTGGGATTTGTGACACTGGGGGCTCGTCCGTTGTGACACTTGTCAGTTTAGTTTACCTGTGGTCATTTTGACATTGTGTATTCGTCATATCTAGTTGTTTTTCTGTTGTGCTAGGAATTCGTGCTGTTGTCCTTGTTCGTGGAATGAATGGAAATTTCATGATGGTATAATTTATGTATATTTATGAATATGTATTGATGCATGTATTACTATAAATATGTACTAATGTGTGATTGAATTTTCACAGAGAGAGTGTGCGTGCAGCCTGAAGGAGTCAAGCAGCCAGAGCTCCGAGTAAAAGGGGAAAGTAAAAGTTAAGTAAAAGTCAAAATTTTTGTGCCCTGGATTGTGGGCTGTCCCTTTGATCTGTCTTTTTCCCTGTTTTACTGTTTTCGTTTGCTGTCTTGAACTTAGTTTATCCTTTTCAAAAGGTGTGGGAAACTTGGAACTTCGTTCATCACGGTGAACAGTCTTTAGGGCTTTGTTATTGTTTAGTTGTAGCGTCGATATCTTCTCTGTTTCTACAGGAAGACGTATTCTCTTGTCCCTCTTTCTTACCTATCTGTAGATACGTTCTTTTTTTTCAGACTCTGTTCTTGTTCGTACCTTGTAGTGTAATCGGCGTAGTTAGGTTACAATTTTTTTTCCCCATTATATTTTTTTTTTAGAAGTCTTTGTCTTAGTCTGGTTCGTTGTCCTTGAGGTCCTTGTGGTCCTTCTACTGAATTTCCTCATTCTTGTCCTTTCTAGTCTCTGTTGTTATTTAATAGTGCTATACATTTTATGAACATAGAATTAGTTAGAGAGTAGGCTATAGAATTTTCAGTTAGGTATGTTCTGAATTGCATTTGAAAATAGTGCTTGTTATTGTAGTGGCATAGTTTCAGGTCTCGGGATACGTCGTGTATAGAAAGTACATAGACAGTTTATTGTATTTTAAAGTGTATAATAATAAATCCGTGAAATGGCGGAGCTCCAGCAACTAATGAAGTTAGGGACGGAACTTGGTCTTGAAGGCGTAGAGCTACGCGGCTGGATTAAAGAGCAGCAGGCGGAATTGCGTGATGAGCGTGCTAAGGATAGAGAGCGAGAAAAAGAGGCTCAAGAGCGGCAGAGAGAAAAAGAGGCTCAGCAGCAGGAAAGGGAGTTAAGGTTAAAGGAGATAGAAGCTCCAGAGCGGGAGATAGACGCGCGAGTAAGAATCGCGGAATTGGAACTCAAGAAGAATGCGCCAACAGAAACAGTTGAGCGGCAGGGGCAAAACAAAAGTGGCGTTAGGATTAAGCTGCCTACGTTCGATGACCGGAAGGACTATATAGACGCCTTCCTTTACAGGTTCGAACTTAATGCACAACTGCAATGGGGGGACAATAAGCAATTATGGTCCACTTACCTGGCGTCCTTATTGCAGGGGCGAGCGTTAACCTACTTTAAAGAGTTACAGCGCGAAGACGTGCAAGATTACGATAAGCTGAAGGCTTTGCTGCTTCGCCGATTTGCGCGTACCGAGGAATATTTCCAGGAGCAGTTTAGGCGAGCACGTGCGGATACCAGGGAGGACTTTGCTGCCTTCGTCGCGAGATTGACGGAATATTTCGCGAACTGGGTAGACTTGGCGCATGTGGACGCGGATTTTGCTAAATTAAAAGACCTAATGATCCGTGACCAGCTATACGCGTCGTGCCATAAAGATCTGGTGGCTTTTCTGAAAGAAAACGAACCCGCGACGGTGCAGGAGGCGTCAAAGTTGGCGGAAGCATACCGTACGGCACATCCGTCCAAACCAGTCGCGAGGGCGTACGTACAGGATGCTGGTTACGTCGCCGTAGTTGAGGGGTCGCCGACAGGACATAAAGACAGGTCGCGTCAGCGTGGTGCCTATAACGGGCAAGCCCAGGGGCAACGTAGGGGGTATCACCAATCACCTGCATATGGATCCGATAAGTTTGACCGAGCAGGAGGGCTAGGTCGCGGTAATGGCCGAGGGCGATTTGTGACCTTTGCCGATGACCGACGGCATAGGGACTTTAGTTCCGGTCGCGATGGGTCACGGGGACCCAGGGCTAGCGGAGCACAGGGAGCGGAATGTTGGACTTGCGGACGCATAGGTCATTTTTCACGCGATTGTAGGACCGCGGATTGTTGGAACTGCGGAAGAGCAGGTCACATCAGGGTAAATTGTCCTGCAGGTAGGATAGCGGCGAACGTGGATGGTAATCACGGTAGCTCCACCATGTTCCCCTAATAAATTTCATCATGCGGCCGCGTGTGTTACATCGGACAACGGAGGCGGACAGTATTCTAAGTGTCCCAGTTGTGAGAAGTTATTATCTTCCGGTGTTTTACCTTGTGGGAGAAAGATCCCCGTTATAAATTCATGTCATACAGGAGGTGGTCTTAGGGTTTATCCGGGGTTTGTTGGGGACGAACCGGTCTCGGTTTTACGAGATACAGGATCTACCGTTGTGGGGGTGCATAGGGACTGCATTCAGGGTTCACAGCTTACAGGTGAGACTGTCCCATGCATACAATTTTCAGGGGCCATTGAGAAATTACCATTGGCAAAGATAGTGATAGATACGCCTTTCCTTAGCGGGGAAGTCGAAGCAGTCGTTGGTTGTTTTCCAGGCGCCCACCTCATCATTGGTAATGTATCTCGGGTAGTTTCCCCTTCCGAGGAGAATGTGCAGGCATGGTCACAATCAAAAGGTATTGACTTTTGTGCCGCAGTCGAGACACGTCGACAGGTAGGTGATAGGAATAAGATTAGACCTTTGGCAACGCCAGCGGTCAACCTTTATATCACACCAGAGCGCTTGGCGAGATTGCAAAAGGAGGATCCATCATTGAGTCCATGTTTTGGGGAGGCGCGAACGGAGAAAACGAGGAAATATAAGAACGGGTCGTCTTCCTTTGTTATCCAGGCGGGCATTCTGTTCCGTAAATATGTTACGGTGGCTTCCGTTTTAAAGCAGGTCGTTGTGCCAGCGTTGCTAATCGCAACAGTATTGCATTTGGCACATGATGTCCCATTAGCGGGTCATATGGGTATAGCTAGAACCAAAGAAAGGGTTCTTAAGAATTTTTACTGGCCATCCATCCACAGAGATGTACGAGTGTATTGTAAGACGTGCAGTGCGTGCCAAAAGACGACGCATAAGGGTCGTAAACCCCAGGCTCCTCTTCAAAAGATCCCCACGGTTTCGGAACCGTTTAAAAAGGTTTCGATGGACCTTGTTGGCCCCATTCACCCAGCTACCGATAGGGGGAATCGATTTTTCTTAACGGTCATATGTAATGCTACGAGATGGCCAGAGGCGGTTCCTCTTCGGACCATAACGTCTGAGGCAGTCGCGGAAGCGCTGTTTGGAATTTTCGCTAGGGTGGGAATTCCGGAACAGATTTTATCTGATAGGGGTGCGCAATTTACTTCGGAAATGATGAAGGAATTGTTTCGCTTATTTAGCATACAACCCATCACTACCACCCCTTGTCATCCGCAGGCTAATGGCATGTGCGAAAGATTAAACTCGACGCTAAAGTCGATGCTGCGTAAGGTAGCTGCTGATCGCCCTAAGGATTGGGATAGATATATCCCCGCGGTATTATTCGCGTATACGGAGGTACGGCAGGAGTCAACGGGATTCTCTCCTTTTGAAATGATGTATGGTCGTAGTCCTAGGGGTCCAATTGATGTTCTTCGGGACATGATGACGTCGCCATCATCGGGAGACGATGAGCAAATTTCAGTGTTTCAGTACCTTGTTGATTTAAGAGAAGGATTATCTTCAGCGCGCACTGTAGCAGAAGAAGCTTCTACTATCGCTTCAAAATGAGCAAAAGACTATAAAGATAGAGGATCCAAACTGAAAATTTTTAAGCCAGGAGACAAGGTCCTATTGTTATTACCTACGGACCATAATAAGTTATTGATGACATGGAAGGGTCCTTATGTTATTGAGCGAGTTGTTTCGAAGGTAGATTATGCTATCCACATTGATGGATCAAGTAAGGTTTTCCATGTTAATATGCTACAGAGATTTTATGAGAGACCAGAGTATCTGAGTGTTACGAGTTGGGTTATATGGAATTATTGGAGTTACGACTGCATTTAAAATATCGAGAGGTTTTTAGGAATTACTCTTCCATACCATGCCACATATACTAATAACAATTCGAATCAGTTTTATCAAGGACCTGCAGGGCCACAAATTTATTTACTTTAAAATCCCTAACAAATTTCGTCTAGCTCTTACATACTAAAAAGACAACATCAGCAGCATCAAATGAAAATTCAATAATATATCACTAGAAGTCTCCTCTAGATTCCTAAAAGATTATATCATTCTGACTCATTCACAATTTAATTATTACTTATCTATCTTTCAGATATAGTCTGCCTACTATCTAACAAATAATATCCTAATGTCTCAGACGACAATGTTAACTCAGTTATTTGTGCCTACCGCTTATAAAGGATCAAACTCGTCAATACAAACTGACGTAGTTAAGTTAGATCTAGATCTACTCTAGGATGGGCTGGCAATCCCCAGCCTCATCCAGACACATCAATTTCAATTTACAAATGTGTATACCAGACATTCATGCTAGATCTAGTTGCAAGTTAAAATACATGGAAGTCTTGCATTCTTCGGTAGCACTCCTACTGGAAAATTAAGGTCAGCTTCACGTTCATTGTTGAATCAACAGGCAGACACTTACACTTGGTCCCTGATACGAGATCAGGGAGCCGGAGATAATAGCAGTGGATAATTTGTGGAAAGCATATGGTCTCATTCCAGTGTCTATCATAGGCATAGACATGACTATAACAATCTTCTGATTCTCTCTGGCTGAATCACGCCGACTACCTGCACAGATGGATATTTCTGCATGGAGTAGTGAAACATAGGAATGGCTCCGCTTATATACCGCGCAGCCATCTGCAAATCCCCAGCCAACTGCCCAAATTTGATTGGTGCATCCATTTCGAGCTCAGCTCGTAGTATTAATAGATTCTGCATGGAAATCGGTCACGGCCTTGCACGAGTAACAGACAAGGTCGAATTAACATATCAAAACCCTTACTAAAGTCTCCAACCCTCTACGTTTTATGTACGAATTTACTCAGCCCTTATTCGCCCCGTCTCTTCCCCTGTTAGAGTTCACCCAAACCACGGGGTCGAAAACTGCACCGTCACTGTTAACTCATCCATTTATTCTATCTTGCCCCCCTTTCTTTCCATCTCTAAGAAAAAGCGTTACAAAAACAAACTGTCCACGAGAATAGTTCAAGGACATTTGCACTGGCTAAAATCAACGAGACCATGAAATAAACAAGCCGTGCCCCAGCACGACACTTCTAGTCCTAACCCTGACACTGTGTGCACAGACGAAACCAGAGGAGAGTGTCTTCTCTATTGCTTGTACGGGGGTCGTAGACCAGTTAGACAGTGACGTAAGCGACACCGAGGCGCAGGAAGAGGTACAAATTCAATTGCCGGAGTTAACTCCGACACAAGGTTACAGGGACGTAAAATTTAACCCTGACCTTACGAGTTCAATGAGTACGGAACTTAAGACCCTGTTAGCGTCATTCCCAGATGTTATTACAGATTTGCCGGGTCGCACTACGGTGATCCAGCACCAAATAAAGTTGACTTCGGATAAGCCAGTATCTCTTAGACCTTATCCGCTGCCTTTTTCTTCCAGAGAGAGAGTTATAAAAGAAGTTGAGTCAATGTTGAAGTTAGATGTGATAGAACCATCAACATCGCCGTATTCATCACCCATCGTCCTCGTGAAAAAACTTGATGGATCGGTGCGGTTCTGTATTGATTTTCGAAAATTGAACACAATTACGGTAGGCGATAGGGAGCCTATTCCATTTCAGGAGGAACTAATAGCTTCATTGGCCGGGTCCACGTGGTTTTCCAAGATAGATTTAACGAAAGGTTATTGGGAAATCCCTCTTGCTGAGGAGTCTAAACAATACACGGCTTTCCAAACGCCCATTGGATTATTCCAATTTAAGGTCATGCCATTTGGGTTGGTAAACGCGCCAGCGACGTTTGCACGATTAATGAGACTGGTATTAAAGGACATACCTAATGTCGTGTCATTCTTTGACGATATAGCGTGTCATACGTCGACATGGTCTGATCATATTCAGACACTAACGTTAATTTTTAAACGATTACGTCATTTTGGGTTAACTGCTAAACCCGCAAAGATGGATTTGGCATGTCCAGAGATAGTATTCTTAGGACATATCGTGGGCAGAGGTGTTCAGAGACCTGAAGTAACAAAAATTGACAAATTAGTAGGGTTGCAAATCCCTAAAACAAAGAAACAAGTCAGAAGCTTAGTGGGAATTTTGAATTATTACAGAAAGTTCATTCCAAATTTTTCCTCCTTGTCATCTTCTCTTACTGACCTTACTAAGAAGGGACAACCCGATAAGGTCCAGTGGACGTCTGAATGTCAGACAGCATTTGATAATTTGGTGACAGCATTATCATCGTCACCCATTCTGATATTACCCGATTTTCGATCTAATTTTGTCCTCAGAACGGATGCGTCGGACTCTGGTGTCGGCGCTTGTCTTCTACAGGAGAAGAACGAATGTTTACATCCTGTATGTTATGTCAGTAGGAAGTTATTGCAGAGAGAAAGAAAGTATTCTGTGATAGAGCGGGATTGTCTTGCCATTGTGTGGTCCGTCCAGAAATTAGGACGTTATCTCATGGGACGAGAATTCTGTATCCAGACAGACCACAAGCCACTAACATTTTTGTCGAAGAATCGTTCGTCCAGCCCACGCTTGTCTAGATGGGCATTGGCGTTACAGCCGTATACCTTCGTTATTCAACCAATTCCAGGAACCAGCAATCATATCGCCGACTACCTTAGTCGAGCCTAGGGGAAGAGTTCAGGAGCTTATACATCGGAGGACCGGAACATTGACAGGATCTGTGTGAACGAGTCGTCGACTTTAAAATATTGACATTATAAATATTATATGAAGAATGGTTGATAGATTGATTGGTTTTGATTCTGTATTAGGTATTGTGTTTAGTTAGCTATTGATGATGTGATACATATATGCATAGGCAGGGCATATTGATCCCCGTATTTTCCCCTGATTTCGGTATTATATATGCTAGGGGCATTGGTAGGTCATTTTTTATGTAAGTATTGCTCACGCTCACTCGTTGACAGTCATCTTGATGCGACTTGAAATTAATTGCATTAATTTTTTTGGGGTGGGGGATGATGTCACGAGCAGGTGAGCTGGGATCAGTAGTTACGGGGTGAGGGGGTAGAGTAAAGTTAACCCACGGCCCACGGGTAATGAAAAGCGTGCATGTTGTGAGTGTGGGGGTCTGCATGAGGCGAGAGCGCTGTACTACTATCACTGCAAGTTAGAAGGTCCCAGGGGACGGACGTGAGTGAGAACAGTCGGGAGATTGTGACAGTGTTTTCCAGTGATGACTGGTAGGTGGAACGATGATTGATAATTATGATTGATGTATTATATTCGTCTACGACCATGATGTAAATAAGTATAAGTGAGGAATGTGGAAGTCCTTGATACTGTATATAGCAATGTGCGCCATGAGCGATAGATGGAAGTTAGCTTCATGGATTTGTAGCGAGAGTGAGTAGGGTGTAATACGGTGGAGGTGTTACCGTAAGATGTTTGGTGAGTGAAATGTGAACTATTGTGTGTACGCTTCATGAGTTGTAGTGAGGGGTGAAGTGATTAGAAATGGTATGGTATTATACCAATGTAATGTTATTTTTGTAGGTGCCGGGGTCGGGCCGAAGAGCCGCCTACGGTGAGCACAGGGGATAGGCCAGCATAGGGCCGAAGGCCACACATAGGCCAGGAGTGACGCTGTCGTGTAGGAGAGTCGCAGTACATGAGTCGTGGCAGTCTGGCCACAGACAGGGATGTATATATGATTGTAATGTGCTATTAAGATGTACTACTGTGACATGGATGTATTACTGTGCGAATGAGATATTCATGTGAATTGAAGTATTAACGTGCTATGGCCACGTGAAGTGTATAGGAGGCTAAGGTGTATTGCCATAGGGAGGCGCTATTGAGAGACTGTGGTGTGAAAGAATACTAGTGTGTCATTAAGACCCTGAGTGGAGAGGCTGAGGCCGAGGTGTCTTTGGAAGTAATTACCGGGTTGTGGACCCGAGGAAGTGTGCTTACGGAAGAAGGCCGTGGACGGCAGTTAACTTGAAGAATATAATGTATGTATGTAATTGCACTGTTATCCTTATCTTTATATTTATGTTTAATAAATGTGTGAGTCTGATGGGTTGTTCTGTTAAGTGTTATACTTGTTCGTTCGTGATTGTTGTCCTGTTATAACCATCGCATCTCCCAGTCTGGGATTTGTGACATTCAATCCAAAATCTACTTTCATACTATGCCAAATACTAAAGAACAATCTGAGTAAATTTCAGTTACACAGACCTGCAGGGTCACATTTATTACATTAAGTATACTAACAATTTCTGGCTAAATCTAATTATGTGGTAATGATAAGCATCAGCAACATCAATTTCATAATCAATAATACGTCATTACAACTCTAGCTCTAGGGTTCCTATAAAATCATTTAACTTCTATGCTCACTAATTATCTAGTTAATAATTCCTGTATATGTCTAAGATATAGACTGCTTATTGTATGGTAATCACCATTCTAATATAGTCTCTGGAGACATAAGGTCATCTCAGATATTTAGATCCAAGTTTATAGGTCTAGGTCTTGCCCGTCGAAGTGACGTCGGCACAGTTAAATGTAATTCAAGGATGGGCTGGCAACTCCCAGCCTCACCCAGACAATTCAATCACAATTTACAGTTATGTATTCATACAAAAATACTAGATCTATTTGCAGCTCTAGATGAGGTAAACTATGCGTGCTGCATTCACGTGGGTGGAATCCTCATTCTCCTATCGGATACATGTCATACTCAGTCAATCATCACGAGCTTGGTCCGATCTACTTACGATTGTTCTGGCGCTAAGGCCAGAAACAATATATAAAAGCGTGGTTCATTTTCAGTTGGGCAATATGGATCAATGACGAGATCCTCATCTGGTCATGCTGTTACTTATAATTGGACCCATCAAGCAGGGCCTTCGCTGAAACCCTCACAGAAGGAGCTCTCTGTATGGAATGCCAATAAGAAGTCCTGCCCGCAGGGTTTGCGCTGCATCGCGATCCTTCCGCTAACCCTCATTGGTTAGCCCTTTTACCTGTATTATAATTTATTAGCATACTACTGTTTATCACGGGGTCGAGAACTGCTCTGTCATTCCTAGCTATACATTTATTCTATCTCGCCCCACCTTCTTTCAATCTATTTGAAAAAAGTGTTACAAAACAAACTGTTCACGAGAACAGCTCAATGACAAATTACGCTGGTTATAATTAACAAGATCGTAAAAAATTAACACACTGACTTCGTGACCTAGCACGGCATTTTTGAGACAATTTGATCCTGACATTCATGGTAGAAAGATAACTGGCTCATGAACTTGGTCGATCATTCGACTGCTCATGGAAAGTAAAACCTAAGGAGTGCACCAATAAACTGATGAAAAAGAAAAGGCACACGGGCAGTATTGACTAAGGCATTTGAGCCCCAAGCAGATAGAGAATTAGTTACGAAGAAAATAAATATCCTGCGAACGAATTTCAGGAAACGAAGAAGATGCGTAAGTGTCAAAACTATGGTACTTTCAAAGTATGATGTTTCCGAGAGATAAAAGAAACATCCTGGCCATCAGTCTGCAGTAAATTGTTGTTTTTGTGTTTCTGTCTGTCCAACAGATATCGCTTTGTCCAGGTAGAGCGTTTTCTTTTCCTTCTTGTCAGTATTTACGCTGATCACAATGGAAATCAAAATCACACTGTCTTCCACTTTGATCGAGGAGGTTTGATCAAGAAAACTTGAACGTATAAGAGGAAGATCGATCAAGCAGTCTTGTCATGCCGACTTGTGCAGTCCGCTTGATCAAATCCGCTTGTGCGTGTAGAGGCAGCTTTAGGTTGACAAATATTTGGACACCATTTTGTCCCACAGCACCAGACCGCACCTTTGTTTTCATATAGAACGCAAGCTCGGATACAACACAGAGACAAGACACGAAACTGATAACCAACAAGAACATAAACAAGAAAGTCTTTATTAAGCTAGTGGTCCACATCAGTGATGATACATGTCACAACACTTGCTGATCAGAATGCTGTATGCGGATGATTGTTGCTCGAGAACTACAGGCATGGTTATTCTGTCATAGCGTTGTCGTCTTTCAAGTGCCGGCCGATGTCCTGAAGAGACATTTGAATATGGATGCCTTTCTGCGACAAGTGAGAAATGCCATTCTAGAAAAATCGAGTGTAGTAACGAAACAGCACAGCCCACCGCATGCATACAAAGTAAAAATGGCAACAGGACTAAATCTAAAGCGAGGGTCGGCAAAAACTTCGACTCTGTCGGCTGGAATGCGTAACTGAGTAGGCGGCGGGCCAAGTGAACGCCATAGAGAAAAAACTTGAAATAATTATAGGAATCATCCAGAGATAAATTTTGCCTCAAATCAGTGAATAAGATGTATTAGCATATCCGTCGTGTGTGCTCAACAAAATCTTAACATTCACTTGACTTTCTCCCCGCTTGATTTTTTTGTTTTTCCTAAAACCTTTCTGTCAGTGGGTCAGGCTGAAAACAAGGAAAAGTCGTTCACGGGCCGGACAAGCATTTTATCCCAACATTTGCTGGCGATATGATATATTTCAGTAACTTGCAACCTTTGGCATGAGTCACTGACCAAACTATACACTCTTCAGGCCTAAAATTTGGTTGGCAGGAAGGTGGTAATGAGATAAGGAAGATGATGGCTATAATTAAAAGTTGTTTACTTCAAGCATGTATTTTGAAAAAATAACAATGTTAATTGCTATGTAACACCTGTATTTTTGCATGTTTGTTTCTTTTTCAATCTATTATATATTTCACAAAATCTCCACCTTTGAACGCAGAAGGTTTTTATCAAACCACCTATACTCACCCAATTTTACATGTTCATTTCAAATACCGAGGAGGTTGCACGGAAGTTTTATTATTTTGATTAGTTTCGTTATCGATTTGATAGAAAATGCATTGTTTCATCGTGCTGTAATTTTCATCCTCCATCTTGGCTATAGTACCGTGCATGTCATAAGAAGTAACCATATCAAGCTTGGTGCGCAGTGTCCTGGCGCGCATGAGTTCTGAAATAGTACAGCAGATTACTACTTTTATTGTAAGAGAGAAAGAGAGAAAGAAAGAGAGAGAGGGAGAGAGAGAGAGAGAGAGAGACAGAGAGAGAGAGAGAGCACATGATTGTTTATTCCGGTCAATACTCGGTACGTCATCTAGATGACCTACCGGTTGTTATTTTTCAAATCTATTATATATTTCAGTAACTCGCAACCTTTGGCATGACTAACTGACCAAACTATACACTCTTCAGGCCTAAAATTTGGTTGGCAGGAAGGTGGCAATTGAGATAAGGAAGATGATGGCTATAATTAAAAGTTGTTTACTTCAAGCATGTATTTTAGAAAAATAACAATGTTTATTGCTATGTAACGTCTGTATTTTTGCATGTTTGTTTCGTTTTTCATCTAATTATATATTTCACAAAATCTCCACCTTTAAACGCAAAAGGCTTTTTTATTAGACCACCTATACTAACCCAATTTACATGTTCATTTCAAATACCGAGGAGGGTGCACGGAAGTTTTTATTATTTTGATTAGAGTTTGGTTCTTGAGTTTGTAGAAAATACATTGTTTCATCTTGCTGTCATTTTCATCCTCCATCTTGGCTCCATTCTGTTAATATTATAGTACTTATAGTACTGTGCATGTCATAAAGAGTAACCATATCAAGCTTGGTGTGCAGTGTCCTGGCGCGCATGAGTTCTGAAGCAGGACTGCTTAAGATTTGAGGTCTTTATTTTAGGAGGTTCGCTGCCCTTGGCATTTACACCTCACTTTACTTGTTTTATTATTTCTTGTTCTGGCAGGGGGGGGGGGGGGGAGAGAGATGATATGGATAAATTTTAATCTATTAATTTCAATTTTGCCCGGGCAGCGGCCTTTCGGCCTGCTATTTACGATTTCCAACTGCCAAGGTATCTTTAACGTGCGCAACATGCACACGGGCCCTCCGAATTTTTTCGTCCTTATCCGAGAAGACTAGGTACTCGATCCTACCATCGAAGGTAGGACTGCAGATTACTATACTACTTTTATTGTACGAGAGAGAGATAGAGAGACGGACAGAGGGAGAGAGAGAGAGAGAGAGAGCACATGATTGTTTATTCTGGGCAATGCCCGGTACCTCATCTAGTATTATATTTTCCCAGGTATATTGAAAACACGAACCTGTACTTTTAGTCCTGCAGCGTCAATTTCCCAATTCCAGATCCTTTTTTTCCTAGTCTAGGCACATTGAGAACACACAAAGTTTCATACTTGATAGTCTAACTCAGGCTCCATCATTCAAACCAGCCCTAAACGGAATTTGTTCGCGTATTGTAGTCGTTCACCGTTCCGATAGACCTCGAAGCTTTAGGTCTAACGTTCGATCAAGTCTGAGTTAAATTTCGATGACAAAAGGCATTTTTAAAGCTACAATGCGCTTAGATAATTAGATTTGAGTATTTGCATGTGTCTATGATTAAACGTGGAATATGAGGGGCCAAGCCAAGGCGATTCGGCACTATCGGCAACTGCAATTTGTGCTTGTGATATTGTAATCGAATGCGCAATTTGTGCTTGTGATACCGATAACGGAACCAATCTCAATTACATTTGCCGAAAAAATAGATCCAACGCCATGTTCTGCGAGTTATTAATTATTTTTTATATTTTCTGTGCCGGCTTAGTCTATACTAAGCGCGATATAAAATCTGAGGGCCACCGAATCAGCATTAACAGAAGAATAGCGAAAGGCGCGCTGCAATTGTCGTAAGGTTTCACTTTTATAAATATACATATCACAACAGTACTAAAAATCTCATCCAAGCATCTCTATGGACACAAAGAGACAGCTTATCACCTCACTATTTATTACAACATTATGCTACCAATGCCACACTTAGACATTAAGTAAAACTCATGAAAGCACGATTACTGCAAGCGAAATGAAATGCCTCCGCATAACCCTCAAGATCACAAAAAGAGACAGGCAAAGAAATGAAGTTGTAAGAACAGCTGTTGGCATCGAATCTTGCCTGCATTTCATAGACAAACAAAGACTTAAATGGTTTGGCCACCTGTCACGAATACCACCTAGTCAACCAGCCTCGACAGCCTTCAACACCAAGTTCTCAGGCTACAAAGGAAGAGGCAGACCACTCAAAAGATGGATTGAAGGAGTCAAAAGAACCCTGAGAAACAACAGTATCTGAGTAGAAAGAGCGGCAGAGTTGGCCTACCATAAAAAACTGCATCTCCCCTCGACGCTCAACGGCAACAGAGAATGAACAATGACAATCACAATCACTAAAAATGATATATCGATACCAATTTGAACCCCAAAAGCGCAAAATGTCGTGACATCTGCACACTGTGCCAGTTACAAAAATGGATTAGAACGTCAAAATCGAAGTTTTCGAAAAATTGAGAAATTAGATATTTTTTAGTAGCACATGGCCTTAAATCAGCGCAGATGTACGAACGTCGACGCCAAAACAGAGACACAAATTTAATGGTCAATAGCTCAATTTGACCCACTGTTACGATCCCCTCTAGATGTTATAAAGTGGATTTGGCATTTACTTGGATGCATGGGGTTATGTGTTCGACTGCATTTCTTTTTCTAAAATATAAGTAAACCTCACTTCCCTATCTTACTAATCACTAAATAACAAAATGTGTAACTTTTAGGGCAAGCCTGCAGGGCCGGAACCACAATGTATTGATGGAACAGTTACAATATATATATATAAATGTAAGACAATATCATGAACAATAGTAATAAGATTAGATAAGATAAGATAAGATAAATTTTATTCGTCCTTGTACAAGGAAATTTGTTTTGATCATTGAATACATAACAATACAGTTACAGAAGCAGAAAGTATGATACATAGCGCGCACACACACATATATACACACACACTGATAAATTAACTAAATTAACAAAATTAACAGTGCACACAATATGCTTCCCTAACTAAAACACATTGACCTGACACGCAGGACATAATTCAACTGTGCACAGATTACGATCAAGATGACGACATTATTGTAACATCCTAGTTGATGATGGAATAAACGATTTAAAGTAGCGCTCAGTTTTAGTTTTCTTTGACAACAGCCTTAAACTTCTTACAGATCTTATATATTCCTTGTTCAGGGGATGTTGGGGGTCATTTATAATAATATTAGCTTTTTTAATACAAGCACCAGTGTACAGCTCATCAAAATATGGCAGATCACAGATACAAATTTTGGATGCTTTTTTAATTAAATTATTGATCTTATTTTTATCTTTTTGTAAGATGTTTCCTCCCCAACAGACAACTCCATACATCAAAACGCTCTGAATAGCCATGGTGTAAAATATTTTCAGAATGCTTTTGCTAACTTTTAAAAAGCGGAGCTTTCTGAGGAAATACATGCGCTGGTTGGCTTTCTTGTATACAAATAGTAATTCCTAGTAAGTCTAACTATGCTAACTAACTGAATGATCCCTATTGCCAAGGGCTGAACTGTATACTGTATTACACAAGCAATTCTATATTTCACTTAGTCTCTAGAGGCATCAGAATATTTCAGACTAGCTGAGGTCCCCGGCCCTGCCCGGGATAAATCGGTTTGAATATTGGTTTCAGTTCTGGGTGATTATTATGGACCTGCTTCATCTTGCCTGTTCCTATTTGTTTATTATTTTTATTTTTGTTCGTTTGTTTATACGGAAGAAGATTCTATTCACTGCTTAGTTGATTTTTAAGTAGATCGAGGTAGATTTCTACATCTAGGGCTATTGATTGCACAAAATGCTAGATCTAGATCTAGTGTGTTTCCGAGTTTCCGGTCCATTCAATTTGAAGAGGATAGAGATCTATGTAAAAAAGATAGATATGAGTGTGAAACGAAGGAAAGCGCTTAAAAAGGCTACTGGAGTTTTTTTCCGGCCGATTTTTTGTTTGATTTTTCTAAAATCAGTAGAGCATCAAATGTCAAGAAGTATTCCTTAAAAACCTCGTGCGTTTTGCTCTGCATCAGCACAAAAAATTTCAGAACTCTGTGTGCTGTGGTCATGGAATGCATAGAGGACAAAGTTTTCAAGTCCTCAAATATATATATATATAGATACTTTAAGTCGTAAACAATTCGCAGTTTACAGCTGGCCTAGCTCGCTAAGGAGACGTCGGCACAGTTAGATTCATACTTTCACTCCACTCTTACTATTAAGGAGTCACCCTCACATGGGATAGAATTTAGACATAATTCCAGGATGAGCTGGTAACTCCCAGACTCACCCAGACAATTCAAGTTACAGTTATATTTTATAACACTAGATATAGATCTAGCTCTAGCTAGTCAAATCCACTATCGATTCCTCGCTATCTCATTTTGTTGTATTCATCTGCACTCCTCTCTGAGGATAATTACACACGCCTCATCCTAGATCAGTAGATGGCCACGCTCATTTGCTTGATTCATGGAACACTGGGCACTTCCGGTCGAGGAGACGCACGCTTGTTCTGAGAGCTCCTTATTTACACCCCCTTTTTGATGAATTTACCAAATTTTTAATACTTATATCATACCAACAGTGTTTTCACTGTATTTTATATGAACTGGAAGTGAAAGTGAAAGTGATTTGATTAAATTTTTAATCTCTTAGTACCAGATTTGTGATTATAGCTGAAAGGTAAGGGTGGATTGAAAAATTTCCAAAATGGCGACTGCTTGTGCCGATGGGAAGTCCACATCTTGTGTCATTATCGAGAGGGAGACAGTGAGATTTCTCCTCCTAATGTTGATAGGATTATTCATTGTTTTAGTATATAGATCAGAATTGTATTCACTTGGATGTAGATGGAATATTAGATCTAGATCTAAACATGAGGCTAATTATAACAACTGGAAATTTAGTGTTGTCAACTCGCCTAAATTCATGACCTCATTAATAAACACATGGTCTGTCCTCGGACAGAAAAGGAGAAATAGATCTAGAACCAGTTCGAAATTTAAGTTAACTAGTCCTTCAAATAAAATGAATATCTCTTTAGTAATGTTTTTACTACTGTCATTGTCGGGTGACGTAGAGCTCAACCCTGGACCCCAGACCAGATTCCCCCCTTGCCCCGTTTGCCTTAAAAAATGTACCTGGAAAACGAGGGCCATTGCATGTGATAGTTGTGACTGCTGGTACCACATCGACTGTATGGGAATAAACTCAGTAATGTATGAAGCACTGGGCAACAGCAGTGCCGCATGGGAATGTGTCCAGTGTGGCATGCCAAATTTTAGTTCCAGCTTGTTCACTGATTTTCAATTAAACTTAGATCTAGATAGAAGTAGATCAAGATCCCACAATAGTTTTGATATCTTACAACATTTGGATATGAATATGACTAAAAGTAACACTGAAATACCAATTTTTGAACCAAAATGTTCGTCAACTCCACACCCCAAATCCAAGAAAAAAGAGCCAGCCAAAGAGAAAACTATGTTTAGAACCCAGGTTATAAATTTTCAGAGCATTTGGAACAAGAAAGAAGAACTGAGCTCATTCTTGAATGAAACTAAATCTGATGTAATCATCGGAACAGAAACATGGCTAAATGAAAATATAAAAACCAGTGAAATTCCAATCAGCGATGATTACGAAATCTACAGAAATGATAGGAAGAAGAGAAGGGGAGGTGGGGTCTTGATAGCAGTGAAGAAAAATTTAGTCAGTGAAAAAATACCCAGTAGGGAAGCAGGAGAAACTGTCTTCTGTAAGATTAGCGTGAAGGGTAAACCTCCTCTCATCGTGGGTGCAGTCTATCGACCTCCTAGTAGTGACTTGGAAACTAGTAAGAACATCTGTGATGAACTTCTCAGTGCCTACCAAAAGAACAAAAAGGCTACCATCTGGATAGGAGGAGACTTCAATTTACCTGACATAAACTGGGAAGAAGGTAAGGTGAAGAGTTGCCAAAATTTAAGAGAAATAAATGACCTATTTTTAGATAGCATTGCGGACATGGGCCTAGAGCAAGCAGTAAAAGAAACCACTCGAGGAGATGCACTGTTAGACCTATTCTTTACTAATTTCCCTAACCTTACAAGAGAGCTCAAAATTCTCCCTGGCCTAGGGGACCATGACATAGTTCAAATCGATTCAGAACTGAAACCCTTTATAAAAAGACCTATTAGGCGACAGATTTACCTATGGAATCAGACAGACGAAAATATACTGAAAAGAGATGCAGCAACTTTTGGCAGTTTTTTCATGAAATACCACTCTTCAAAAACGGACGTAAACAAACTTTGGGACTGTATCAAGTTAAACCTGAATACGATCATGGAAAATGTTACAACAAAAATGTCATCCACGAAAATTCATCAACCCTGGATAAATACTTTAACGAAACGATTAGTCCGGAAAAAATATAAATGGTTCAAAAAAATGAAACAGTGCAACTCCGAACGAGTAAAAAAAAAATATCTAGAAATCAAAAGATTGACCCAGAAAGAATGCCGGAAAGCTCATAATAATTATGTCCATGACATGATAAGTGATACAAGTGATAACAGCAAAAAACTATGGAGATATGTGAAAAGTAAAAATAAAGAAAACTTTGGAGTAGCGGCACTGAACGATGAGAGAGGGCACCCACAGCAATGATGCCCAAAAAAGAGCCAATATTTTAAATACTCAATTTTGTAAGGTCTTTTCTGACCCAGGGGGTGTCTACCCGGGAGAGCTGAGTGGTGCCAAACTGCCGGATATGGATGAAATATTTGTTACAGAAAATGGAGTACTGAAACTTTTGGAAAACCTTAATGAAAATAAAGCTACAGGGCCTGATGGAATTACCGCCAAATTACTGAAACTTTGTGCCAAGGAAATTGGCCCTGTTTACACTTTGCTGTTTAGAGCTTCAATCGAACAAGGAAAAATACCGGAAGACTGGAAAAAAGCAAATGTTGTACCCATTTTTAAGAAAGGAAATAAGGCTAGTCCTGAAAATTATAGACCAGCCTCCCTGACATCAATATCTTGTAAGCTTTTAGAGCATATTTTGCACACCAGCATCATGAAGCATCTCGAGAGACACTCGGTTTTAACACATGTACAGCATGGTTTTAGAAAATACAGGTCGTGTGAGTCCCAGCTGATCACAACTTGCAACGATTTTGTTAATAACTTGAATAATACCAGGCAGACGGACACCATTTTACTAGATTTCAGTAAGGCCTTCGATAAAGTGCACCATGCTAGCCTTTTGACTAAACTAAACCATTATGGAGTTAGAAACAGTACTTTGAAGTGGATTAAGTCTTTTTTAGAAAACAGAACACAAATAGTAGTCGTTGACGGAAAGTCATCCAATCCTGCACCTGTTCTCTCGGGAGTACCTCAGGGTACTGTAATGGGCCCCTTGCTATTTTTAGTTTACATTAACGATATGCCGAGTAAGATCTCTCCAGGCACTAAATTACGACTGTTCGCCGATGATAGCCTCCTCTATAGATCAATAAATTCAAAAGAAGATACGGAAATTTTACAGAAAGATTTGGACAGTCTACAAGAATGGGAGAGGGACTGGCGTATGGAATTCCACCCCAATAAATGCCAAGTCCTGAGAATTTCAAATAAACATCGCAACATCACCTCGGACTACTTTATACATGGCGAGAAATTGAGTGAAACAGATGAGGCTAAATATTTAGGAATTACATTAGACAGAAAACTTACATGGAACCAACATATTAATAGCACATGCAACAAAGCAAACAGTATACTAGCATTTCTGAAAAGGAACATCTCTAACTGTGATGGGAAAGTAAAAGAAAAATGCTATAACACCTTCGTGAGGCCCTCCCTAGAGTATGGCTGCAGTGTCTGGGACCCCCACTGTCGAATAAACATAGAACAACTGGAAAGGGTCCAGAGGAGAGCTGCTCGCTTTGTGACAAATGATTATGCTAGAAGCAGTAGTGTCAATAAAATGATGAGAGACCTCGAGTGGACACCACTAGAAGAAAGAAGAGCAAAAAACAAAGTAAAACTATTTTATAAAGGCAGGGAAGGAAATACCGATATCCCACTGAACCACTTCAGCATTAACACCAGAGGCAACAGAAAGAATAACATAAAATATAACATCCCCAACTCACGGATTAACAGCCATCTTTACTCTTTTTACCCTAGTGTCATCAGGATGTGGAACAACCTCCCGGCAGAAGTCCAAAAAATATCGTCTGCAACGGCTTTTGGCAATGAATTGAAGAACATAATTATCCGTTGCAGCTACCATTGTATTTAAAGTGTGGGTCTATTTCTGTGCACAATCTAGGTACCAGGAGATATTTTTAACCAGAGATATACATATACAAAGAAATTACACAACGATATATTTTAAATGGTCTTAATATATGCTGTTTTAGCCTGTTTTAGCCTCAGAGCAGGGGCGTCGAGTCGCACATAGTGCAGTTGAGGAATCGTCAGATTATATAGACGAGTCAACTACATGGGAAGAAGAAGAAGAAGAAGATTTCTGTGATCGAGACTCACCATTAGCCCTGATTCTAATGAACCAGGGAAATCAACCAAAACTCTTTGGATAATCATCAATTGCCATGGATTCAATTAATACATCTAGGCAAATATCTGCTTTAGTTTCACTCTAGTGGAAACACACTGAGCCCCCTCACAGCCCGGTCGTCTGTCTGGAACTGAAGAATAACACATGTTCTACTTCTTCACCCCCTCTCTATTGTATTAACTAGGTTATTTCCCTTTTACCACTGAGCGTGTACCAATTACATTTGATCATGACACCCACGGTCCCGTCCAGACAGGTCAATGGCGATGTGTCATTTTATATAATAATATATCTAATTCAGCATCAGTTCAGTATCACCTACTTAAATTACTGACATGGAAATAAAAGAATTTGCAAGAGCAACAACGGGCAAAATACTGTGAAAGCCACCAGGTCATTAACCCGTGACGTTTTCCTCTTCAGTACAAGTTCTGCACACAATAATGAGCGGCAAGGGAAAGTGAGCTAGAAATGGTAGGAGATCATAACAAGTAGCAATGGCCTCCAAAGCAGGTCATTGAAGGAACAAAAACAAACAAAGCGGGGGAGAGGGGGAAGGAGGAAGAAGAGGAGAAAAGGGAAGGCAGGGAGGGGTTGAAAAGAGGAAGAGGGAGAGATAAAGAAGAGGTGAAGAGAGGAAGTGGAAGGGAAGGAGAGGGAGGGCAGTAAGAATTGTAATGGGGGAGGGGAGGGGTGGAGTGGATAGCCGAAGGGAAGGCGACCAGCTAAGGGTTTATCCCGAGCATCGCAAGAGACTTCTGGTGGTAGAATCGTTTAAGAGACAGCTAAAGGTCTTCTTTTTTTTTTTTTTATGAAACACCGATAGAATCTGTTACATTCGTCTGATTAATATTGAATACAATTCTCTCTTCAGTTTGACAAAGCATCCACCCCAAGAAAACACTGACCATGTGCCATTTCCACTGTGACCTAAGGGCCGTCTCGTACATCTTCTTTGTATTGTACAACTTATGGATCACGAAGACTGCCTCATCTGAGGCGCTGGGGCGATATTATCAGGAGGAAGGCGATATCAACTTGGGTGTGGTGTTCTCTATCACCGACATCACGGACATACCAGGGGTTTGCCGAAAGGAAGTCACTAGTTTGAAATTACTTCAATTAACTGAAGTCGTGAGGTTTGCGGCACGAAACATTAACCAGGTATTCGATTGCGATAATGAATTCTGGTGCTGTCTTTTTTCTCAAGGGCGCAGAAAGTTTCAGTTTGTGTTCTGTTCATTGTTGTGGTTTGTGTCTAGAGTTCTGGTGCGTGAATTATCTATGATTCTGGTGTGTGGGTTTGGTCATCAGCTCTACTCATGATTCTGATCTCTGTTTTATCAATGATTCTGTTTCTGTTTTGTCTATGGTCTCAGTCTCTGTTAAGTTGTTGTTTTCATGTTTTTGTTTTTTTCGCGCATGTGTGTGTGTGTGTGTGTGTGTATGTTTCAGCTCTAGGTTTTCTCTATGGTTCCCATCTCTCTTTTGCCTCCGATTCTTTTGGGCTTTCTCCGCTTTGTTCTCTCTCTGTTTCTCTCTCTCTATCTCCCTTCCTGTATCTGTCTTTCTTTCTGTCTCTCTCTGTCTGTTTTTATCTCTCGCAAACTCTGTTTCTTTTTCTGTATGCCTACATGCCCCCCCCCCCCCACCCTCACCCCCTGTGTTTTACAGGTCTTAATTGGTGAAAATTCAGTCTCGGCCAATGTATATGAAACCCCACCTTCCCAAACCACTATGTGACAGTAATGTACGTAAGTCCTCAGAATATCATTCGCCAGTTGGATCTTCCAAAATGGTGGTTACACAGTTACAACATATACTGTAACAATAACAAAGTAGAAAATGACACTTCTTTAAATAACACGGAATATTATTGAATTTCATGCATAACTGACTGTCCCCTTCCACCTCCTCCCTCCCCCCTCCCCTTGTCCTCCCCCCATCCCCTCGACTTCGCATAGCAAGGATTCTCAAGTTGATGTTAGCTGGAAAAGTTTGAAAGTGATCTAACTTGGAGAATGACTTAGATCAGAACACCCCACCGATCTTACACATTCGCAAAATTTATTAAATGTCGTTGTACGTGATCGTCGAACCTATTCTCTTTCGACTTATGTTTTACCTGATTTCTGTTGTTAATTTTTTTTTCCGAATTTGTTATTTCCGTGACAGGATTCCACTCTTCTTCCCGGACTGAGAATGGGTTTTGTCATCCTGAATGATTGTTATAATGAAGCCAACAATATCATGAAGGCTCTTCTTTTTGTACCAAGCGACAATACATGTCAAGGTAAGATTCATGCAGATGGACCAATACCTTTAGTATTATAATCAGAAAGGGAAAACTGATACAATCATTATCTAATCCAGCGGTCATGAGAACTGTTGGATTTTCTTCCGCGTTCATTTCACCAGATGTCAGAAACTTGCATTCTCTTTTTTATTTATTTTATTCTGTTGTTGTTTTTCGTTTTGAAACTAGAGCTGAACGTCAACGATATTGCCAATTTAGCTGGCCATGACTTTTGAGACCATTTTTTTTAACATCCTTTCCTTGGTCTTTTACAGAATCAGTGTTCAATCCATGGTAATGATGTTATGACTAGTCTTTTTATTTAACATTTTGTTTTGCTTTTGTCATCTTTATTAGGGAAGTGGGGGAGGGGTGTGGAAGCGGCTTGTTTCTATTTTTCAAAGAATTTTTTTTGGAAGATCAAGCTCTCAGAACGTCGATAAAAGCTTGGGTCTCGCACCACCGTTCTGCCATACAATCAACACTAAACAAAGCTGGCCACTTTTCCCTTCCCCTTCGTATAGAAAAAAAGCATTAACAGCTTGCCCCAAACCTTCCGCTATGTTTAGCTTTCAATTCGGCATACCTCATGAACCATGCGCGCCGCCGCAGTTCTGACTCCAATGTGTTCAATAATGCTCTTTGGCTCCCATCCTTATCTCTATCTCTCTCTAATATTCAACAGTCTTGCTCAGAACTCACGCGCGGCAGAACACTACGCACTAACTGTACGCTTGTCAGATACAAGTCTCCCGGTGAGGTGGCTTATCAAAGGGAGAGCAAAGAGAGTTCATTATATTTTACATTTTTTCAACTTTTCTTTTATACATACGTGAAACCTGAATAGACATAAAGGTCGATACAAAAGCTAGTGCGTTAGATTAGTTGAGTGTTGAGAAAATTAACTTTATAATTTTTGAAACTGTTGTGCAGGCTGTAGGATCAACCAAAAAATAGCTCAAAACTGCATCACGAAGAAATACTCCCGCCACAATTTTTTTTTGTTTTTTCATGATAAGATAATTATTATTATTATTGTTATTATTATTATTATTATTATTGTTGTTGTTGTTGTTATTAATATTCCCACAGAAAATTCACGACCACCGGACTTCTTTGCAGTGGAAGGTGTGGTTGGATGCCAGTGGAGCACAGGATCTTCGTTAACGGCAATAACTCTGGCACCGCATTCTATCCCAGTCATCAGCCCCGTGGCCTCAGCTGATGGTCTGAGTGACAGGGTACTTTATTGCTTTCTTCTTGTATTTGTTAGCATGTGAAAAAGAGTGATGACTGGAAGATAGGGGCAAGAACTGACAGATTTCTGTGCAATCTTTATTCTTTTTAGTGTTTGTATCATATTGTCTCACAAAAAAATGTGTATTGATAGAATCATTGTAATCATGATTAATCAAAATCATAATAGGATTCAATGCCACATTATTCCAAGTTGGCTAATTTTGTTATTTATATAGAGTAGCCAATAGCCACAAGTGCACTTTGCATATCTTTGAGCCTAGTGGTCGGCCTACCAACTCCACATCTTTTCGCATTGTAACCACCCCACTAGGGCTCCTCAGCCCAGCAATATGCATCAGAGAAAACACGAGTTGGGGCAATGAATAAATGGGAAAATTAAAGTTGCATCGGTGCGTGCTCTGGACACTTTTTGTCTTGAACAGGCAGTATTTGGGGGCGGGGGGAGTTACAGAGAGAATAGTGTTAATTCATAAATTCATTAGTATGATTCGCATCGGAACCAGCTCCAAACAAGGCCAGAATATGAGTGATAAAAAATGTGTGTACAAAATTGATGGCTTTTCAGATTTAAAAAATATGAGCCATATGATGTTAAAGTGGTAAAGAAAATCAGTAATATCTTGAGATCCATTGAACAATTGGTGGGGCTTAAACTGATCATTATTTTTTCCATATACCAATAACATAGAGTTTTACAGAATTCTCCACATTCTCATTTAGTCAAACAATGAATGCTGTATCTTCTTTGATATGTACATTATTTCCAACAACTGCAAAGTAACAATACACCACTTACAACATCCTCTTCGGTATGTTTCTTTCACAGAAAAGATACCCGAACTTTTTCAGGTTAGTATCACCTATTATGTACCAAGCGAAGGCAATGATGAAATTCGTGATGTCACAAGGATGGAAATATATTTCTGTTTTGTATCCACAACGCACTTACGGTGTATCGGCCTACAAGAGCATTAAGAGAGTAGCAAAAACAATGCGGATTTGTATTGATGCTGCCATCTCTATGCCCTTTATTAAAGAAAAGATATATTGTTGGCATCTGGTGGAAAGCTTGATGAAGGAGCACACCGCACGTGTGGTTATTGTATTTGGACTTTACGAGACCACACATTGTATTTTAGATGCTGTGAAAGCTCTTGGATTGGAGAGAAAAATTGTCTGGATTGGCAGTGATACATGGTCGGGCCTTTTTGCAGCAGAAGATAGTCATAGGTTCGTTCCTCCTGCATTTTTTGTCATCTCATTCCCACACGGAAATATACCAGGTTTTGTAGAGTACTTGAAAACGATACAAGCTAACACAACGAAGAATCCCTGGATCCACACTGCACTGGCAGATATCCACATCTGCGGTAACAGGTCTTGCAATATAACCGAGATTTTACTTTCTGTCACACCATTGCTAGAGTTACCCATTACTTATGACGTGATGTATACGTATGCTCATGTCCTGAATAAGTTGATACGCTATAAATGTTCGAATGTCACAAAAGCCAAAGTTAAAGAATGCGTATGTCATCACAAACTAGAACTGATAGACTTCATTAAGCGTACCAACTTTCGTGGCGTAACCGGTGACATCCAGCTTGACCACATCGGATCACAATTAAGCAAATACAACGTCCTACAAGCTAATAAAAACGATGCAGGGGAGCTGTACCCCAAACTTGTTGCAGTTTATGACCTAAGAAGCGACGTGTTGTTTCAGATAAGTCGAGACATGTGGAAAGATTTCGGAAATGTGGTGCCCAAATCAAGTTGTACTGAACCATGTCGACCTGGTGAGATCAAACGTGCGTTTGCCTGTTGTTGGATCTGCACTCCATGTAAAAAATATGAGATCGCAACTAAAAATTACACACAATGTTCACAGTGTCCGAGGCATCAAAATCCTGATCCTGCTACTGGACTGACTAAATGTAAACAAATTCCTGCAAAGTTTCTTCTCAATAAGTCTCGTTCTGGGGTCCCCACCTTGGTATTCTTGACTGCGGCCAGCATCGTGCTTACCACGGCTATTTTCATTGCGTTTCTCTCAAACAAAGATCACATTGCAGTAAGAGCTTCGAGCCTGGAGCTGAGTTTATTACAAATGATCTCCATATTAACTGGTTACATTGCGATAGTGATCCTACTGCAGACACCATCGACGGCTAGATGTTCTTCGGCATTCATCCTCTTGTCGTTCAGCTTTAATACGCTGTATGACGCTACTCTGTTGAAAGCCATTCGGCTGAACAGGATTTTCAATCGGCGCAGAGGAATACAAGAGAACTTAAAATTCATCAGTGAGCAGTCGCAAGTACTGGCAATGGTTGGTCTCACTGTGGCAGAGGTGAGTGACTGATGTGTTGTGTCCTTCGCGCATGTCTTATTTAAATGTGAAAGCAAATGCAAACAGGTAGATCCAACCCTGCAGTTCACACATTTCAGGCTACAGAACAACCTCACAATCGATTTGAAATGATCAGCTTCCTATCTGTAACTGGCAACACCAGAACGAGTGAGTTCTATTTAACCGATAGTATTTCTGAGAAAGCTTGACTGTAAACGTGAGAAAATAATTTACTTTTGCAAACAGAAGAGATAAATGAATTAAAGGCATCTTCTTTCGTCCAAAAGTGACAAATCTTTTGTTTCCTTGGAGGTTTGCTGTAATGGGCAATCACAAAGCGTTTCTTTGGACGAAAGAATATCGGTGACTGGAGATAATATGTGGAATTAGAGACTTGTCAGACTGTGGCCATGATGTTAGAGTTTTTTGTTTCTTTTTCAGGTTGAGAAACACCATAAAAAGTCTAAGTCAAGTAATCTATTGTATATTTTGCACAAGATAAAACACTGCTGTATTTTTGTAAGTCTAAAGTGAGGTCTAAACACGCTGGGCAGGTGGATTGCTATTTGACATGTGGAAAACTCATTTGGCCGTAAAAATGACGATTTTTGAGTTTGCTCTTCATTCCGTTAAAAAGTTGATTAAGAGAAAGAATGTTACTGAATGTTGTTTTTTTTTTCCTCTTTCACATGCCGGAAAACGCTGAGCGTCTTTTCCCCGTAAGTTATTGCCACTGTGTTTTGCATAAACAAAAATTTAGCTGCAGGCTGGAATGTTTCCTATCTTAATGATAAATCTACGACCATCTTGTCAACAATAAACATTTTTTATTGAGCGTATTCATGTGTCAGACAAAGATTACTGAGATAAGCCTGGTCGAAACTTTTTTTTATTGTAGTCTTTCTTTAAAAGAAAATTATTCGGCATTTTTCATGGCAATTTTCTATCCCGATAAACATGAGAGAGGGGAAAACGGGGTTGCTATTTTCAGTCATTCCAACTGCAGTAGATACTACGATGGGCGAGGGAGACGCTTATATCCAGATAATCGCAGTAAAATGGGATGTGATCGATTAAAGTAAAACCAGTCACGGTCACTCAAATTGCATGATCCATCTGCTCTTACGCCACTATAGTTCTTATCTTTTTTTCCAGATTGTACTTTCGACAGTATTTGATGCGATTTCCGGAGTGAAAATGGCCTCGAAGATCATTCGCAGCCCAAAGCAAAAGGCAGATGATTTTGTGGAGATGTATTGCTTCTTCCCCGTGATGAGAGTAACACTTTTCTTAGTAATTCATCTCGCCCTCCTCTGCTTATGTTCTTATTTTTCATTCACAACACGGAACGTGCCCAAGCGCTATAAAGAGAACCATTTTCTGGCCGTGTGCCTGTCTACCAACACCATAACATGGCTAGCTGTACTGCCAGCACTCAATGTGCCTAATCAGACATCTGAACGAACACTGCTATTTTGTTATATCGTTATCCTAACTCATTTGACAGCCTCGGTATGTTTCTTTCTAACCAGACTGTATCAATTGTTTACCCGAGAAGACACAGAACTGAATCTTAAATTCGCCGGTCTTGACACGGGAGACGCATGTTCATTTAGAACATCGAGTCGAAGCCAGCCTTCTACATTTAGTTCTGTACGCTGACAACCAAAATCCATACAGCTTTACTGTATTGGCAGAGACCTGGGAAAGATAATACGTACGGTTTTGTTAATATTTTTTCTCGTTTGTTATTATTCCACATTAACTATTAAGTGTTAGATTCAGCTGCCTTGACATCCCTTGTAAAAGATGGATTAGTTGTTATTCTGACACAGTTAATTTACAATAACTATTTGGCAGTAATTATCCAGTGAGGAAGAGATCCCGTTCCTCGGTTATCATCTTCGTTATCATCTCTCCTTAATCATTACCTCCACCCTACACATCATCAACAATACAATGGTTGTGTTTTGGGCTTTTAAGTTACCAGTTCGATTTTTAAAACACACACACACACACACAAAATTAATAACAATAAAGAGGATGGTAAGTGTTCCTTCTGGTGATGTCTCTCTCTGTCCTATAACTCTATTCTAACTCCGTGCTTTTTCTTAGTACTATGTAACTATTAGCGTGTCGACATGCTTCCTTTGAACTCGCACTCAAGTTTAATTCAAAATTAACACCAAAAAAGCCATTAAAAAAAACAAAAAAACATGAACACCAAGACCAAAAGAAAAAAAAGAAGAAACGTCTTATATCACAACTGGAAAAAACAAAAAACAAAAACAATCGACATAGATCAGAATGCCCACCCGTTAAATTTTAGATAGAATTTTGTTCTATCATGTTCACAGTAACTTTCGGTTCAGCCAGTTAGGTTGTAATCTTCAAGAAATGTGTTCAAAAACATTTTTTCTAAACGGTAAAGCTTCATCTTTTTTTGAAATGGTGAAAATTGAATAAGTAAGCAGCACAAAATGCTCACCTCGGGCTGGAGAAACAGAGGGTTATTGAAAAATAGCCTGTCAAGATCAAATCTGACCGGTCTGTCACGAGGCGGGTATGAACTATAAATAAGTGATTTTTTTTTTTTTTTAAAGGTCCGCTGGAGAGGTCAAAGTCGCTGGTATGGTCTCCCCTCCAGATGTCACGAGGCGGGTATGAACTATTTTGAGCACTCGACTGCAAGATGCTGACCCCCCCCCCCCCCCCCCAAAAACAATCAGAAAACAAGAAAAACACCAAAAACCAGAAAATAGTTTTGAATAAGTCTGCAGGGCCATATATTCTAATTAGAGTTACGACTGCAAATTAAAGTATAATTTGTATAAGATATATAGGATTTAAAAATCACAATGTATTATGACACGGCTGCAATGAATATAACACCATTATATAGTAGACAGTCAAACTACGCTTAATGAACTGTCCAGTTCTAATAACAGTTTCACTTTCTCCCAAGAATAGATTCTATTACGTACAATCGTAAGAGCACAATTATATCCACAATACTACTTTAGGAAAGGACTTCTCATGCAAAATACAATATTATGTCATACTCTTTATCAGAAATAAGTAATACTAATAGTACTTCAAGGTACTAACTATTTCAGCTCAATATATGATTATGATGATGATAATTCGCTGCATCAACATAAACACGGGAAGTCTGCTAGGCGGGGGTCAGCTCGTCTTCCCAGAGGGTGCTCACAAATCACAGATCAGCTTCTGGCACCACAACTTACATTGATGTCCACAATGGGAGGTGGACAGCAGAAAAAAAGGCTCGGTATTCTTATATGCTAGCAAAACGCACGGTCATGGTAAACTGCGCATGACCGGAGGCGAAGTCTAATTACACCTTGCAAGTTTTAATCACCTAGCCCGATCTCGGCTCTCACAATAATAATGCAACTGTGAGCACGATGTTAGCACACTCGAGACTATAGACGATCCGCGACATATCCCCCACTGTTACAATTCCAGGAAGGGTGTGCCCTCCAGTTGTTATGAATGGATTTTCTTGTATGAATTCATTTACTTGGAATTATAATGTTGTGCTGGGGTATGTTTTCGACTACATATTTTTAATAGTAATATTAAATTTAATTCTTAACTTGCAGACCCATGCCAATTACTGAGGAACAAAGTGGATAAATTCAACAATAGGGCCTGCAGGGCCACATTTTATTTACGTTAAGTTTACTAACAATTTCGACTAGAGATATAATATGTAGTAATGATAAATATCAGCAGCATCAATTTCATAATCAATAAATACGTCATTACAAGTCTAGCTCTAAGTTTCCTACAAAATCATTTAACTTCTGTTCTCGCTAATTATCTAAATACTAATTATATATCTCTAAAATCTGGTCTGCTTATTGTATGGCAATCAATAAACTAGTATAGTCTCTGGAGACATAAGGTCATCTCAGATATTTAGATCCAAAGTTATAGATCTAGGTGTAGGTCTTGCCTGTCGAAGTGACGTCGGCACAGTTAAATATAGCTCAAGGATGGGCTGGCAACTCCCAGCCTCACCCAGACAATTCAATTACAATTATATTCTTCACACATTAATACGAGTTGCAGTTCTAGGAATCACAGCTAGATATGATCTCCGGCAAGCACTCCTGGTAGATCTATATGCATCATTCTCCTATCGGATAACTGTCATGCTTTTCGCCTCACTATTCACTGTCCAAACATCACGAGCCTCGGTCAGATCTTACTTACGATTGTTCTGGCGCTAAGGCCAGAAACAGTAGATAAAGGCGGTGTGATATTCAATGAGCCATGGATTAGTGACAAGACATTCGTCCAGCCATGCTGTTCATTATAACTGGATTCATTCAAGCAGAATCGACGCTGAGACCATCGCCAACGGAAGTCTGGCATGGAATCAAAAACAAGTGCTGCCCGCACGCTTTGCAAGCAGCACGATCAATACGCGTTGAAGTAAGAGGAAATATAATCCCCTTAGGAAAGTAAAACTGGGGCGCTAATCTTTCATCTAAGCCCTACTGGCTTTTATTTAACTCTTTCCTACCTCCTAATATATATGTTTTCTTATTATTATCAATCCACGAAGATTTCTAGACGTGGTTGTTAACTTTCTCTATGCAAATTTATTAAACGTTAAAAATTGACACAGCAGACGACAATTCTTTAAGGCCACTCTAATAGATACTTTGGGTTTTCACAAAAGTTAACTTTTACTCTAAGGCAAGGGAAATTAATCTGGATATCCTACTCTAGGTTGTATTAATTAAGTTATTTCCCCTTGACCGTATTTGATTCTGACACCCACCACAGTTAAAATTGACAGTTTTAACGACATATACTGCATAATGGGGTCACGGTCGACAATTACTCTAACTCCTACTTATCTGTAGCATAGCAAGGTTAACGCCTAAGTAATACAACACATAAAGGTAACGTGCATAGTGGATGGACAAAAACTGGGCGAAAAGGTAATATGCACGTTCTATGGGATAATATGCTCAATATATAATTGACTATAACCACTAGTTCTATGGTACGTCTAACAACTGGTGGCAGTAAACTTTACAATATCACTATCACTATCAGAACAAAGTGCCTATGCACGCAAAGGCAATACATGTACAACAACAGAAGTAACTAAAATTAATCAATTAAACTAATAAATATAGTATGCTATAGCAATGTTTTATCTGGCTTCCTGGTCTGCCATATGCCTGTGTCGTTGACCTGCGTCAGAGTTGTCGGATGTGCAGATCAGGGGCTGGTAGTCGACGCTGTGGAAAGGGGAGAGTACAGGGGTAAATTAAAAAAAAATGCTTACATTACAATGTGGTCAACAATTTATTGCAGTTCCAACCCCCTTCAACGAATGAGGTGTTGAAACTTTCCAAAACCCCATTATATGACAGGATAAACAATAGCCTGACGTTCTCCCACACCAATAGCAAAGCGCTTCTCTCGATTCAACAATAGTAATTAGCAATAGTGCTTCTCTCGATTCAATAATACCAATAATAGTAATTAGTATAGCGCTTCTCTCGATTTAATAATAATAATAATAATAATAATAATAATAATAATGAAGATCATTTATATAGCGCCCAATCCAAACCGTTTGCTCTAGGTGCTTTACAGAATGTCATGTTCTCTCCATCTGCAACTCACTCTCTCTCTCTCACTCTCTCTCTCTCACCCTCTCTCTCTGCTATACATACCTTGTATACATAGATACACACACATAACATACTATAAGACAGAAATTAAACGATAAACAGTAAATTAAAGTGAAATGAGAAAATAAATGGACTGGGAACGAGACTTCACAACTGAAAGTGTTTTTTAAAAAGGTGGGTTTTTAGACCAGTTTTGAATTTTGATTCGGTAGATGCTTCCTGCAATGATTTTGGCAGTGAGTTCCAGATGTGCGGGGCACAGTGTGTAAATGCTCTGCCTCCTAGTTTCTTTGACTTACAATTAAAAATCTTAAGAAGGCCCTGATCGCCTGATCTTAAAGAACGAGGTGGTGAGTAGGGCTCTACCAGAGTGGAAAGGTTAGGTGGTGCAGTTTTGTTTATGCACTTGTAACACAGAACTGCTATTTTGTACTGGATTCGCAACTTAACCAGTGCAGTTTAGTAAGCATGGGGTGTTCACTCTTTTTCTTCTTTAAGACAATTCTAGCAGCTTGGTTTTGAAATCGTTGCAGTCTGTTTAAAGTTTCATTGGGTAAGTTCGCAAGAAGGGAATTGCAGTAATCTAAGCGAGAAAATATAAACGATGAGATCAAGACCCTGACAGAGTCTTCGCTTAGAAAAGATGACATTTGACCTACTCTGCGCATCTCACAGTAGATGGTTCTACACAAATTATGAACATGGAAATGCATGGAAAGCTTTGAGTCAAAATATTCCCCCAAATTTCTCGCCTTCTCTGAAAAAGATATGTTCTCATTCCCAATGCAGATATTCTCCACATCACTCGGATTCCATCCTTTCTTTGTGTTACACAATATCACTTCAGTCTTATCTTCATTCATCTTTAGCTTGTTAGATTCCATCCAGTTTTTCACATCATCAATGCAACACTCTATAGAAGTAACTAGTTTCTTGATGTCACAGGGTGGAACAGACATATACAGCTGGGTGTCGTCAGCGTACATATGATATTTCACATTATGCTTTCTTATGATTGAACCAAGTGGCTGTGTATAGAGCGTGTACAAAAGAGGACCCAATACAGATCCTTGGGGCACACCAAAATGTAGTTTGAAAGATGTTGACATATTTCTATCTACAAGAACTGATTGAGTACGGTCACATAGGTATGACTTGATGAACCATTTGAGAACAGTCCCAGATAATCCAAAGGTCTTGTCTAGTCTCTCAATGAGGATACAATGGTCAATAGTATCAAAAGCTGCACTAAGGTCAAGGAGGGCCAAGATGGAAACCATCCCTCCATCAGCAGCACACAAGAGATCGTTTTGAACTTTGAGAAGGGCAGTCTCTGTGTTATGGAATTCTCTGTAGGCAGATTGATACACTTCATCTAAATTATTTTGACTCAGGTGGTTCTTCAATTGACCAAGAACTACTTTTTCTAAAATTTTTGATACAAATGGAAGATTTGACACGGGCCTGAAATTCTTCAATTCTTCTGGGGACAAATTGTTCTTCTTCAAAAGGGGTGTGACGATTGCTTGTTTAAAAGGTGATGGGACTGTTCCTGACTGGAGCGATTCGTTAATAATAACTGTAACAATCTCAGCAAAACTATCTATGTTGTCAATTAACACAGGTGCTGGAATGGGGTCCAGGCAGCATGACTTAGGTGGGGAGAACTTTATAATTGACTTAACAGTTTCCACTGAAACAGTGTCAAAATGTGACATTTCAGTGCCAGCAAATGATTCACATTTGGGTGGTGGTGCGGAAGACAAATCAAGTTTTGATCGTATTGCTGAGATTTTTTCACTAAAATACTTGCCAAAACTGTCAGCTATCTCACTTTGTGGGATATACTGAGGAAATGCGCTTGATTTTGCTTTACCACAAAGAAATTTACTTAATCGAAATAAGTTCCTCGTTGAAGCACAATCTGATATCATGTGATTAAAAAATTCGTTTTTAGCAGCACAGATCAGTTCTTTCACTCTATGATGCATCTGTGTGTATATTTGTCTGTGTACTGTTAGTTTTGTCACTCTCCACTTCCTCTCTGCCTGTCGTCGTTCGGCCTTAGCCGCTTTGATGTCTAGCGTCATCCATGGTGCTGAGGGTCGGTCTGAAACAGTCCTGGTGCGAAGAGGGGCGTGTCGGTCCAGCAGCTCGCGCATATGAACATTATAACGTTCGACTTTGTTTGGGCTTTGTAGTATGGACGGACTGAGCTTTTCCAAGTCTGCATGAAACTGACATTGGTTCATGTTTTTTACATTTCTGCCGGTGATAGTACGTTTACGCGGTCCCGGTTTTTCAATGTCTAGCTCTAACGTGATGACATAATGGTCGCTGATGGCTTTGTCCGCTACCTGGAGATGGTTTATTGAAACAGTGTTCTCATCAATAACAATCCAGTCTAGAATGTGATTCTTGTTATGGGTGGGGCTGTTGATGATTTGTATAATTCCTCTGGTGGCTAGAATGTTTTTCATAGCCATTGCGTCCTGGTCGCTTTCCGAATCAAAGTGAATGTTGAAGTCTCCCAAAACGATGGGTCGATGCTTTCTGCCCGTGTATGCGTCAATTAGGTCTTGAATTTCCTCAATAAAGTTTTTGGTGGTAAATTTGTTCATTCTGTTTGGAGGGGGCCGATAGATGCACAGGAAGGTAAAGGGCCGACTATTCAAATCAACTTCCGATTCCATACATTCAAAACTGGCATAATGGGATATTCTCTTACTACATACATGGATGTACATCAAACATACTCCCCCTCCTCTGCCTGTAAGCCGTGGGAATGATGTTGTTTTAAATCCATGGGGTGTGAGATCATGCAATGCTATTTCATCACCACTAGCTAACAGCCACGTTTCTGTAAGAAATGCGAGGTCGACGTTCATTTCACATATCAAATCATTGACAATAGCAGTTTTATTTCGGACAGACTGAGTGTTCAGCAACATAACTTTTAAATTTGAAGATAGATCTTGTGTCTTCAATCTAGTGTCAATAGTAATCAAGTTAGGTGAAATTGTAGCTTTCCGTTTTTGTTCTTTCTCCGCTCCACGGTTAGTCATTACAACCTGGATCCGCCGCTGCTTTCTACGGCCACCCCGTTTTCCTCTCTTAACCTTCTTTGCTCCACACGAACAAGGCTGTCTTTTGATACCTAAAATAGACAGTTTATTTAGTAGGGTTGATGGCACAGGGTGTGTGCGTTGACTATTTACACTCCTCAACTGATCTTTGGTGTACACAATATGCATAAATGTTAACTCCTTCTGCACATGGTATAATTTAGTTTCCCCGCTGTCCTGTAACCAGATAGTCCTTTCATTCTCCGACTCTGCCCGTCGCTGACAAGGCAATAAATCTTGACTGGGGATTTCCCCTGTTACCTGTGTGGTCTGTGTGGGATAGGCGCGCGAGTGAACACAAATCTCGAAACGAAGCGTGAAAGGTTGAATATAGCTGTGGCCAATATAAAAAACTCCATCGTGTAAGCAATACTCTTGAAAATCCAGCTAGTTTTCACACCAAATCTCATAATGTTTATGCCTAAATGATCACAGCCACTTGAACCAACAGTCCACAAAGTTTCAGAAATGAAATCCAGTGATGAAATACTAAAAATACACAGAAACTACAGAGCAAATTGTAACGCAGCCTGCCAGGCGCAGTTCACAATTCACATTATTGTATTCACATTAATAGCCGGGAAATGTGTTAGCTAGGCACGATTTTAGCACACTCGATACTATAGACAATCCGTGATTAAACTGTTCAATGTGTACTCTAAGGGGGGGGGGGGGGTGTGTATCAAACTAAGCCCTGTCACTAGTGTCAGATGTCAGAATTGGGATATAGTGGATATTGTAGCTGTGAACACAGCTCGTTGACTCACACCCGAAACATTCATACCTCAATAACTAAGCAACACAGGATTACTGATGTTCAGGCCTGACGGGCCATATAATCATAATACAACATTCGACTGCATAATTTACCGTAATCACAATCATAGAAATTACATAAATGTCATCGACTACAGAAAGTCCAGCAAGTCTATCTAAAATAGGGTATGGAAAGAAAGTATTGTACTATGCACTCTTTAAGTGCGCCTATCCAGGACTACGGTTCCTAAAGGTCACCGGTGTAAACAAATTCAATTTGGTCGGTCTCGCTCACAGACTAATATAACCAGACTGGAAACACGAGCTTCGGGCTGTGTCGTTTTTTACGGAAGTTAATGAGATGCGGCCGTATAACCAACGTGGCCGCCACTCGGGAAATTCCGATTCTAGTTCTATCTGCAGTAGAAATTTCTTGTTATTTGTCAAGATTGGTTGTACATTTATTAATAATGCATTAACTTGCCTATCCTTTCATTTTATTGTCTACAGCTGCCTTTTTTTTTTATTGTTATAAATGATGACCGTATGGACTTTTAGCGGCCGCTGCATTGTAGCTATGCTGAAGCGTCGGTCGCAACCGTAAACCTAATGTGGCGGATGGTTCATGACCTTTCGCTGTTTTGTGACGTCACACAATGGGATCATCCAGTCTGTTTAATTTATTAGTCTGTGGTCTCGCTTTCATACAAACAGTAATAGCACCTAATCAGATAATTGTCTGACTCATAAAGCGTAGCAGCACTCACTAATAATTTTCACAGTAATACACTTTACAAAATAACTATGCTGCTCCACACTAAGAAGTATACAGCTGGGAAATGAACATAGTTCAATCTCAAACACAATCTAACAGCTCATTACACATCTATTAAAAGTATAGTCAATGTCCTTCTCTTCGTCACAATGGGGTGACGGAAAAACTGTCACAGTTCCTGGCACGAACACATACGAGGGATCTCACCATTTCCTCGCTTGCTATGGTTTTGCGAGCGAGAGAGTCCAATGCAAGCGGTGTGCACACTTAAGCCTGGTGCACAGAGGCTTCGTCACTGTCTAGGTCTCTCACAGTGTGAATCTTTCTGTCTGTCATCTTCACTCAGGTAGGAGGCCCCCCGTGACTCGTCCGTTCGCCAAATGCTCGAAATATGAATCCACTGATCTTAGTACGTGTGTTAGCTTTTATACCCCCCGATGGTTACTAAGGGTCTCCTTCCCGATTGGACGATCAAGGACCTAGCCACGACAAACACAAGTTTGTCTTTCAGTTAACCCTAACTGCTTTCTCAAAAGGATATGTACACAACTCAAAAACCTACGCTCGAACTTCTACAATCCTATTATGTAAACAAGAAAATCTCACACGCATACCAAAATCAAAGGGTTAACTTAATGTTTACAAACTTCACTCACACATCCCTCATCACGAAATCCGTTGCTCGATTAATAGCTAAACGCGTTTCATATTCTCCCAAAATAAACCAACCCATGACTAACAGAAAAAAGGAGCTCATGCGGCTCGTGACCTCAGACACAGTCACATGCTGGCAGACAAGAAGTGCACACCATAATTACCTATATTTTCTTAGTAAATCTGGAAATATCCCACCATACAAAGCCCCGTCGGACACAGTCAGATTCTGCCACAATTTTTTTTTTTTTTTGGTGTACATTTTGCCGGCACTGGCAGCATAAAAATGATTGTGTCTGGCCGGGCTTAGTAGTATGATAGTTGAGACTTCCCCAATGCGTGAAGTGTCGCTGAGTATTCACCAATCGTTTTCCCGTCCAGGGTGAAACACTAAAATGTGTTTCGCGCAGCTTGGTACTGTAGATTTTTTAATAAAACCATGTGTTTTTTTTATTAACAGGTTTAATTACTTTTTTGTTCATAAACACCAAGAAGCAAAACTGTATCCCGTGTTAGTACTGTTACAATCTTCTTACATTACATAGAAAAATCAGTTCCATAATGGGAAGTCATTTTGTGGATTATCTGCCCCTGACGCACGATCCCATTAGAGGGACTTAGTCCGCTTAGCCGCCATTGTGCTCTATTATAAACAAACAGAACGATGGTGAACTATTGTGTTGTGGCTCTTTGCCACACAGAAGGAGGTCACCTGTTTCCTACAAACGTAACGACCAAGAGGAAATGGATAAATTTTGTGAACCTGAAGAGAAAGAGCTGGAAATGGACCCCGAATTCCGTTCTCTGCAACAAACAGTTCAGGGCAGAGGACTTCGTCGACCAGGCCACTTTGACGAAGCGAGGTAAGGATAGTTTAGCAGTACAAACGATTAACGAGTCCTAGAAACCGCAAACTACACATAGATCTAAATCGGGAGGGCACTGTTTGAAACAATGAAAATATGAACTGTTTAGCTTGATCTAGATAGATCTAAGGTGCATTTAGTCTCCTACATCATGTATTTTGTAATCTGATTCTGGACAGGCTTTCCCACAAACACTGATTCTGATATAGACTCTAGATCTTCTAGATCTAGATCTAGATTTATAACTAGAGCTAGATCTAGTCGTGAGCTCTTCCCCAACCCTCTTATTTTATATGTATAGAAATGGAGTAGATATCTAGATCCAAAGAGCAAGTTGAATGCTCCAGTGTCATCAAAACTATGTAACATAAATGAAATCTACTGCAATATTTAGGCCTATAAAAAGCTGTGTATAAAAGTTATTCTATTTATTCTTGATTATCCTGTCTTTTCAAAAGAAAAGAAAGGTATTCAATATGATGTGCACAAGAATTCTGGTTGCATTAATGTTTCCTTATCTTTTGTATTGTGTCTGTTTTTCAGGAACTCCGAGGAAGAACAAAATTTTGAAAGATGTGGCTGTGACATCAATATTTCAAGTCCAGGCTGACATGGCCAAAACACGCAAGAGACGAAGAAGTAAGCTATTGTGTGATGAGGTAGCTGAGACGGAAATTTTGACTGAGAAAGATGATGATATTATCTAGATCTATATGGACTCAGATTTCACTGTTGCTGAACATCAAGAAATTAGTGATGATATCTGTTCTTCTTCTGTACCTTTGATCACACAGTCAGTGGAGACCAGTGCAGTAACTGATGATATAAATACATGTATTACATTTCTAATAATAGATGTGAGACAGTTGCGGCCAGTGATTCTGATGATGATGTTGAAATTAGACAAGAAAAATTTGTACCAAAAACCCAAACTTTTGAATACATCTAATACTAATGATGCTTCTGATAATGAAGTGAACAATCTTCTGTTCAAACAGCATTTCTTTTCTCAACCTTACCTCAGCATTGAGTGTATAAAGTATTCTTGTAAAGACTGCCTGTTTTATACTGGACTTGAAAGTTACAGTAAATTTTTGTCTGTGTTTCGTTCCTTGGGTCCAAATGTAAGTGGAGCGAATGTCACAAAATTGTAAAATGATTGTAACTATAAATATCGTTACTGCCCTTGTGATGGTGCAGTGAATGAATGTTGTCATACAAATTATAGAAAATGTAAGTTTCATTCACAGTACAAATGCATAGAATATATATATTTTATATGATATAGATTATCATGTTAAGTGTGTCCACAGCTTAGAATTACACATATATGTATATGTACTGATATACAGCCTATAGCAAAAGAGGCTGCCCCTCACAACGGTGTAAATATCATTTGCAGTTCATGCGTACATTTTGTTCTTTTTCATTGAAAAAAACCAAGCTTAGCGTGAAATTTCTGGCATCTCAATATGTTCTTTTTGAAAGAGTTTCCATTTTTATGTATAAAATATGAAAATTTCACGATGGATACTATGATCCATTGTCAAGATCAGGCATGTGATCTAATCTGAGATCAGATGTTCATCTTCTGTTCAGTCTTATACTAGAAAGACTATAAAAAAAAAACTATACTGAAAGTTTATCAAAATCACTGGAATTTCAATTAAACTGAAATATAAAATTGTGAAAAGGATTTCGTCTTTTTCTTTTTTACTGTACTGTTACATGTGAGATACAATATCAAAATTTAAACTCTGGCTCACAAAGTGAAACACATTAAGCAAGTGACATTCTACAAACTACAAGTGTTTTTGATATTGAACTGATTGACATGTAATTCTGTCTTGGTAAGTACATAAGGGAAAAATCTTATGTACATAATACTGACCTACATAATGATAAATGCATCACAACACTGAATATTGTAATTCTCAAATGTACCTTTCACTGACAAAGTATGTTTGTCATGTATAGAAAACCATATTTAAACAAATGCACGAATGTCGTTTTATTTTTAACCAATGTAATGGAATTAACTGGTGCAACTATGTAAAATTATGCGCAGCACCTTGTACTGGTTAATAGTATATGATATATCATAAAAGTTGCTGAAGTAGAGACGATTTAACTGTCACAATAAAGAAACCTGTCAAACAAAGCAGATTTAAAGTAATTTTCCAAAAATTCTTGGAGCGACAAAACCATTCTGTTAATGAAGTCATCATCCCTGGTGACCTGAATAACTTTGCAGTCCACGAGAGAAAACAACTAAATATCCCTTTTGTGCCCCAGTGCATGCCATTTGTCCTTGGATTTGATAGAAATGGTCATGACACCCATCAAGGATTGTATTTTCATCTTAGGTATTGCACATTAGAAAAAGAAATATCTAGAATTCTTTGCAGAAAAGGGGCATTTAACTTCTACAACTGACAAAATTCCATTTTCTTCAATTATGCCATCTGGTGAGGCCGCAATATATGCATATTCTGGATGAACTTGCAGACCAGACTTGGTTGTGGCAGGTCCAGTCATCTCTGTAAACTTTGCATGGGCTATGTGTTCATATTTTCGACCATGGGCAATGGCTGGCAGGTGACTCAGGCTGGTACTGTGGTAGGCGAGAGGAGGGAACGAGCAACCTGTAAAGAAAGTAACAAAAAAATTTCACTGACTTGCGATGGTATTACATAAACAGCAAATGCTCAAGACTCAAAGTAACAACTTTTAAGTAAAGTTTCTTAATTCCAAACTAGGTTTTGACACTTTCCTCTTATGTTGGACTAGAAGTTGTATTCACTAATTAGAATAATCAATTTAAGATGCTCAGCTACCCAACCCACCGACAGAAACTTTAAAGAGCTTGAGCTGCTACTTAAGTACGTGTCACAAAAACAACAATGTTTTCATTCTAAATCTGTAAACTCTGACGTACTCTTGTTGTACCAAGCATAAGACGTCATATAATATATATATACTCATGATCAAAAGAAATGCGAAAAGTTTCATGATATTGAATAATGTAATCTGTCATAAAAATATCCAATTCATTTGACATCAGAGAGATCACTGCAACGTTTACAAGCAAAGGAATTTAGGTCACCCTCTAATTTTGAGAGTTATGCCCCTTGAATTTTTATTGACACAAAAGCACGTGGGAGTATGAAAGTTGCGTGAAAAGTGCATAACAAAAGATGATTTGTGCTCACTCAGACATGGGAATAAAGTGGGAGGTCAAATTTGTAGTCAGTCTTTCTGAATTAAGCTGCAACAACGGGAGAACGACCAGAGGTGGTTGCGACAGCCTCAGATGTCCATATCTCGACGATTTATCGCCTTCGAGAACGTTTTGAGCAAAATCACTCAACAGCAGACAGGCCGAGAAGTGGCAGACCGAGGGTAACGGATGCACGTGCAGATTGCCAAATTATTCGCCGTCGTGTGGCCGATGGCTTTACTACTGCAGCAGAGACCCTAGAAACACCATTGGTGTGCATGAACAACGCATCAGTCGACATACTGTGCGCCGCCGACTGCGCGACCATAATCTTCAATGTCGACGACCATATGGAGGAGCTATTCTTACTCCTCGGCATCACCAGGATCGTCTTAACTGGGTACAAAGGCACATAAACTGGCTCACGAGAGAGTGGTCGAAAATCCTGTTCACCGATGAGAGCCTCTTTTGCATAGACAAGGCAAGCAACAGAATCCGAGTGTATCGTCGGACAGGTGAACGTTTCTTGGATAAGTGTGTTTTGGAAAGGGACAGATGGGGAGGACTTCGAGTGATGATGTTCGGTGGAATTGCTCACAACCAGATCATAGGGCCAGTATTCTTCCAAAATCAAGGCTAAGGACATTGAAATGGAATCACTGAACAGCGCTTCATCAACGAAATTCTGAGACCACACATCATCCCTTTTTTCCATCGACATGCAAACTTCACTTTACAGCAAGATAATCCACGGGCGCACACTACAAGAGCTACGCAAAACTTTCTACAACGTCATGGAATCTATTTTCTATCAGATCCAGCCCGCAGCCCGGATTTGAATCCCATAGAACATCTTTGGGATGAATTGGAAAGGCACCTCAGGGGGAGACAACCACGGCCTAGAACAGCCCAGGAGCTACAGGCAGCTCTACTGGATGAATGGAGAAATGTTCTTGGCACCGCACTAACAATCTTGTGGCATCTATGTACCGGAGATGCAACGCGATCATCCAGGCAAATGGTGGTCACATACAATATTGACTTCCTGTATTGAGTGACACGTGGGTAGTTGGTTGGATTTAAAAAGGCGATAATAAAACTAATCTACCTTTAATGCTCTTTACTTCACTGAATTTGTTTGCCAAAACTTTGTCATGGAAAGATAGCCTAGGGGCTATACTGATAAATGACATTTACATGAAATATTTTCGCGTTTCTTTTGATCACGAATATACATAACAGCATAAAGTTTATGATAATGTGATAAACACACATTAAATAACAATGGCTCTACCAATTAATAGTGTATTGTTAATGTTCATTAAGGGGCTGTATTCTGCTAGGTCTAATTTATTTTCATAGGCCAGCTATGTATCCAGCCATGAAAAAAAATTTAAAATTCTAACAACTTCTCATGAGACAAATAATTTTTCCAACAACTATCACCACACAAACACAAATCAGATCAGTTCTATCCCTGCAGGGTCAAGCCAAAAACACCAACTAAACGTATTAATAAATGATATTAATGGTTGGATGCAAAAGCATTACCTAGTTTTTATCTCCACTTTTACAAATGCGTCCAAAGTTTGAAGCAGTCAATCTTAACCGTCTCTCTGCAAACCAGGCTTGAGAATGAGCTTGACGCCTTGTTTCTGCCTCTATAGACTGTTTAGATGGGAGGAAGCACAGCTAGATAGCATGATAGACGATAAAAATGTGTAGAGATGTGCAAATGCTTTTCCAAACTGTTCGATTCATGTTATGTTGGAAAAATGTAGATTCTAATGGAATCAAAACTATCACGTGCATTTTTAAAATCTTTTTAAAGAATTCTAACACGTTAACACTAACAGTCACTCAATAAAAATAAATTTAATTGAGGAAATCCATCATTTCAGTAGGCCATGCAAAATGCCTCTTGTTCCTACTTGTTAAGGGCTGGATACGTTTGTGTGCTTTGTCCCATTGTTTCACAGGCATATAATTTAATGTTGCCCACTACTTTCCTCACAAAGCTTGATGGATGAAATGGATAAAGATTTAACACTGAATCTGACAAAAAGTCTCTGAAATACTACTCATGCAATAAAATAAAGGTAAGAATGACATAGTTATTCCACAGATTCATCTAACATTCATTTCACATCATTCACCTCCTGCTTACTAACTTGACAAAAATGAAGTTTTAATCATACTAACCGCTCTTGTAGTCTGAGGCAGGTTCATCAAACCCTCGCTGAGAAGGAAGATCTCCTCCATGCTTACACAAGCATAATTGTGATCCTTCACCACACCCCTGTTGCTGGCAGGCGGGAACACCTGAAATATTGGCATCCTACTTGCTGCCTCTGCTCCCATGACAATGTTCCTAAATAAAGCAGGATATGACGGACTATTCCTGCCCTCCACTGGGCGGGAGTCACTTTTGTAACCCTTAATCTTCAGGTCCAAGTCTCTTGCTTTTGTGGGAAGGCCATGATGAGGCCTGGTTTTGTGGAACTACTGTAACCTCTGCGTGCAGCTCTCAAAAGTCCTGATTGGGCGTTTTTGTGTGTGATCTATGAGGCCAAGAAGTGCCACAATCACATGCTTGCAGGCATCATTGGGGCAAATTCCAATAATGCACTCACACTGGCACTCCTCGACCTCTCCAGCTGACCCCACAGATATGTCGAAATAGTAAGCCACCCTACTTTTTTGACTTCACCTCACTTGTGCATGCACATGAGCCAGTGGTGGCAAGGCTGCAGAAAATCTAATGAACTTTAAATGTCTTTCCAAGTAAAGTTTCCCATCAGAGTCTTTCACTTGTCTGCTCATAGCTGACAAATAAACTTGTAGCGATTCCTCTCTGACGGGTGGCACATTCACGTCAGTGTGGATGTCTTTGAACGTGGACCTGTCAGGCAAAGCCATGGCATTGTCTTTAGCCTCCTGCTGACTGGCCGCAATGCTCAAATGCCTGTCAAAGAATTAAAGTCTGAAGACAAAAAAAGAAAGGACGCAAAGTGAGTAAATATCAAAGAATAAAGAATGACATGAGCCAAATAATGTCAACTCAAAAATGGACATGAGGACATTAGATTTTTAAATTTTATTTAATCCAAATAAAAATGTTCAAACTATTGCGCAGAATATAGTTTTTAAACACATGATGCCTGAAGAATGGCTATCCAATTTATAATGATTTATTTTTAGCTCACTCTTGTCCAGTTGATAAAATTAAATCAGGTGGGTGACGAACGCCAAGAGCCATGAGCTCAGTCTGGCCGGGGTTCTAGAAAGAAAATGTCAGGGAGTTAAACTTAAAGGCCAAAACATCTATGAAAGAACTCACTTTTCCTTTGAAGATCATTACCTGTCTTGCGTTACCTGAGGAGTTTCTTACCACTTCATAGGCGCATCCTTTCTACCATTTTCAAACTCTCCTCCCAATACAAGTTAAAACAGAACCATTCATAAGGCATGTATTTTATAACTTTTAGGTAACTACATTTCACTATAATAATCTAAGTACATTTCTTGTTGTGATGTTGCTATGTTTATGTGCTTTGTATTATTTTCATCGCTCGGCATGGGCTGTTTGCTTATCTGTTTGTCTAACTGTCTGCTATCTGTTTGTGTTACAGATCACGCATCTAATCATAGTTATTTCAGTTGAATGTTGAATAAAGCCAAGATAAGTGGCTAGAAACAGGCTTCAGACTTTCTGAATTTCATTTATTCATATCAATTTATTCAACATTACAACATGGAGCGATTTCTCAGACCTGAGAGGTTCAACGCGGACCCAAACACACCAGACGCATCCAAACGCTGGAATCACTGGCTGCGAACCTTCAACAATTTCCTGTCATCTCTACGACAACAATCTCCCACTCCTACTCTTGATGAACTTGACTTGCTGATAAACTTTGTTGACCCCTTTGTATATGAATACATCATCGACTGTCCCACATTTGCCTCTGCAGTGGAAGTCCTGAAAAATATTTATGTTAAACCTGGAAATGAAATGATTTCATCCGAGATGCTTTCATCTGTGGCCTCTCTTCAAATCAAATCAGACAAAGACTCCTTGAGAATAAGACATTAGACTTGTCTACTGCTTTTGATCAAGCTAGATCACTAGAAATGGCTGAAAAACAATCCCAGACATATAACAATGTGCCATCTTCATCATCAGTGCCCTGCGGCAGTACCACCACTCCATCCACCGACGAGAGTGATACACTATCAGCTGCAACCAGTTCCAAATGCTTCTTCTGTGGTTTTCAACGGCATCCCCGATCAAAATGCCCTGCTCGAGAGGCAACTTGCAAAGGCTGTGGGAAGAAAGGACATTATCAAAAGGTGTGTCTATCAAAAGGAAAACGGAATGACTTCGCTTCTGCTGCTGATCCCATCCTTAATTCGGCCTTCACTGCTGCCGCCCCCTTAAGTCTTCAGAAAGCCATTATCAAAGACAAGGTCTTTGACACTCCTCTGAAGACACTGATAGACACGGGAAGCTCTGAAAGTTTTATCTCAGCAGACAAAGCTCAATCTATGAAGTTCAAGACCTTCAAGTCTAGAAAAGAGATCTCCATGGCTTCCACGAATCTCTCAAGTACAACCAAAGGCCATTGTTTCGCTACTCTGGAATATAATGGCGAGACTTATCAAGGAATAAAGCTCTCTGTTCTACCAGGACTGTGTGCTGACCTAATACTGGGTCACGACTTTCTAGGTCAACACAAAGGACTTGAAATGACTTTCAAAGGCCCCAGGCCTACATTCTCTATCTGTGGCATAACTGCTGCAAAGGTGGAACATGCCTCTCTGTTCAAGAACTTGTTTCCCGATTGCAGACCTATAGCTACAAAGTCAAGACGGTTCTCTACGCCAGATAGACAATTCATAGACTCTGAAGTCCAAAAACTGCTTGCTGAAGATGTGATTGAACCTTCTGATTCTCCGTGGAGAGCGCAAGTGCTGGTGACAACAAATGACCGGCACAAGAAAAGAATGGTAGTGGATTATAGTCAGACTATCAATCGTTTCACCCAGCTTGATGCATATCCTCTTCATCGAATAGATGAGATGATTGAGGAGATCTCGAAATATGAGGTGTACAGTACAGTAGACCTTCGCAGTGCCTACCACCAAATTCCCATAAAGGATGAAGAGAAACTCTACACTGCCTTTGAGGCCAGTGGAAACTTCTACCAGTTCAAACGTATTCCATTCGGCGTCACTAATGGAGTCGCTTGCTTTCAACGCATCATTGACGGCATCGTCAGAAATGAGAAGATCAAAGACACTTTCGCATATTTAGACAATGTCACTATCTGCGGTAGAAATCAGAAGGAGCACGATGAAAACTTCTCTCACTTTATGAAGTGTGCCGCTGAGTACTGCATAACTTTCAATGAGGACAAGAGCATCCTTTCTGCCAGAGAAATCAAGCTGCTTGGGTTCCTGGTTTCCAAGGGCAGCTTCCAACCTGACCCTGACAGACTACAACCGCTGCGAGATCTGGCTGACCCTCATGACGCAAAATCGCAACGACGGGTTGTAGGCATGTTTGCCTACTACTCTTCTTGGATCCCAAACTTCTCTGACAAAATACACCCTCTTGTCATCAACCACACTTTTCCATTACCAAAGGAAGTGAAATGTGCTTTTGAACTGCTGAAGAGAGAGATAGAGAATGCTGCTGTTACTACCATTGACCAGGATATCCCTCTTGTGGTCGAAACGGATGCTTCTGACATAGCAATAGCAGCTACCCTGAATCAGAATGGGAGACCGGTTGCTTTCTTTTCAAGAACACTAAATCATAGTGAGAGGAAACACTCATCCGTCGAGAAAGAAACATATGCCATTGTGGAAGCTCTCCGAAAGTGGAAACATTATTTGCTTGGAAAACATTTCAAACTTGTGACTGACCAGAAAAGCGTTGCTTTTATGTACAATAACACTCAGAAAGGAAAGGTGAAAAATGACAAAATCCAGAGATGGAGAATTGAACTGTCGTGCTACAGCTATGATGTAGTATACAGACCTGGCAAAGAAAACCATGCAGCAGACGCCCTTTCGAGGGGGTACTGTTCTACTGCTAACTGGAACGCTGAAGCACTGCAAGATCTCCACAACACACTATCCCATCCTGGGGTTACGAGGATGATGCATTTCGTCAAATCCAGGAACCTCCCTTATTCACTTGATGAAGTGAAGAGAGTGTGTGCCAACTGTAGAATCTGCTGTGAACTAAAGCCTTCCTTCTACAAATCGACTGATGCTAACCTTATCAAGGCCACTCAGCCTTTTGAACGCCTTAGCGTGGATTTTAAGGGGCCTTTGCCTTCTTCCTCGAGGAACAAGTACCTTCTGACAATGATTGATGAGTACTCCCGCTTCCCCTTTGCTTTTCCATGTGCTGATATGAGCGCCTCAACCATAATCAAATGCTTTTGCCAACTCTTCTCTCTGTTTGGAATGCCACCCTATGTGCACTCTGATAGGGGCGCTAACTTCATGTCCAGTGAGCTCAAAGACTTCCTTCACAACAAAGGTATAGCTACTAGTCGCACTACTCCGTACAACCCTAGAGCTAATGGGCAAGTGGAAAGATTGAACGGTACGCTCTGGAAGACAATAACGCTTGCGCTGAGGTCTCGTGGCCCAGAGACCCATCAGTGGGAGCTCGTTCTCACAGATTCACTTCATTCCCTAAGATCTCTTCTGTGTACCGCAACAAACGAAACTCCGCACGAGAGAATATTTCGCTATAACAGGAAATCCACAACTGGTATAACTCTTCCAAGCTGGTTAACTACTCCTGGTACTGTGCTCATGAGAAGAAACGTGAGGACTTCGAAGTATGACCCCTTAGTAGATGAGGTTGAACTGTTAGATTGCAATCATCTGTATGCTCATGTCAGACTTATAACAAAAGGACGGCATTTTGGACTAGGTCTACTTTCATCAGGTGTTTCAGGTTGAATCTCAGAGTTTTCTTCTCTAAGTGAAGTTGAAGGGTTACTATCTGGGGTGTTTAGAGAGTCTGTTAGATCCAAGCTACGATTTTGCGTACCGGTCTGCACAACAGCTGGTGTAGGAACAAGCATTATCTGATTTGTCTGGTCATTCACATTTAAGTCATTATTTGTCGGCGGAGGAGCCGTTTCATTCGGAACAGTGTGAGTATGCGGTGTAGTCGTGTCTCCAGGTGGTGCCAGGTGGCGCAGAGCCACTGTTGTCTCCCTCCCATCACGAAGTCTGACATGAGCATACAGATGATTGCAATCTAACAGTTCAACCTCATCTACTAAGATTTAGATTCAACATTCAACTGAAGTAATTATGATTAGATGCGTGATCTGTAACACAAACAGATAGCAGACAGTTAGACAAACAGATAAAGCAAACAGTCCATGACCAGTGATGAAAATAATACAAAGCACATAAACATAGCAACATCACAACATTCTTCCCCCCTCAGATAAATGGGGAGATCATTAAACACAAGGAATGATTTTCAAAATTACAGTGACCACCAATTAATACTAGCGAACAAAAATGCATTGAAACGTTATTGTCACAAATTGCATCAAGTAGGCATAGAAATAGTCTTGGTGATTGTTTGTAAAGTTCAAGCTTCTCTGTTCCGTAAGTTATAAGCCAAGATAAGTGGCTAGAAACAGGCTTCAGACTTTCTGAATTTCATTTATTCATATCAACCTATACCACCTTTTGGCACATCATCATATTGATCAAAATTACATACTGAAAATGCCAGTCTTTAATAAACTCAGTCTTCACACAATTTTGTTCTTCTTTTAAATTACGCTATGACTTCCAAATGTAAGATCTAGATCTTGATAACAGATTGACCTATAGTAAAGGGCTGCCATTATCCGCCAACATTATCTTGCACAATACGAACTTTGATCGGGATGAACGGAACACGAGAGGAAGACGGAGAAAGGTTCGTATCAGGGAAAATCACTTGCAAATACATAATTTATGGTGGCCGATAAAAAAAAAATCCAAGGGGAAATTTTAGCCCACAGTATTGGCGGATAAACACTTCGATTGTAAAAATAGTTTCATCAATCAAAGCTTCCATCCTAGATCTCTAGTTTCATTAGTGTAATCTGTGTTCAGACTTTCATACTGTTCGGTTTCAGTACCTTGGTATTCTAAATTCATACTCTAAAACATCTGACGGGGATTTAGATTTAGATCTAGATAGGGGGTTCTAGGCGCACATGCCGATTCAACACCATTCAAGAGTATTTTGACAGCACAGTGGCCCCGACTTACAAGATTTCATTTCATCCATTGAAGGCTTTAAATTTCAACCTTATATCAAATTGATGCACTCACCTTTCAACCAGCTTTGCTTTTTTCCCAGTTTGGTTTATCTTCCTTCCTCTACATTCTGCCTTCAGGGCTGTCAAAGTGAGGGAACCGTAGCTCGATGCAGATGCTATTGCAAAGAAAAGGGGAATTGAAACCGAAAGTTGTCAATGAAAAGCTTAACCCCTCTTTTGGGAAAAACTACGAACTTTTCATAAGCCGACTTCTACGCGACAACGACTGCCCATTATGGCAATCCCGTTTCACTTGATAAGAGTCCAAATTTAAATCTAGATACCCAGTCAGACGGAACGATTCAGTTATCTGGATAGATAGGACTTCGTCCCCTTAGAATGGCAAAGTTCTAACTTCCTTTCGTCAACTTTTCAGAAATTGAGGATTGAAGCTTCAAGTATAATAATAATAGTTCGTCCATCAGGTATGATGATGACCTTAACAACACCAGAGGAATAAAGAACAGAAATTGTTGAGAATTTCAACACATGGACAATAAAGAGAACTAAAGGACACAGAGGACAGAATGGAAAGACTGTTCTTTCATGACTTATGGCTTCTCATGTGACTGATAAGTCCTATTTTTGCCCTGCAGACCCTTCCGCATAAATGACAAGAGTGCTCCATTGGTTCAGTACCACTGGGCCTTTTCTTGCGCCTTTCTCTTTTTTTGATAGCCTGCTGGACTCTGTCAGCTTCCCATGCTTTGCTGCCTCTGGTAAGGGCCGCCCTCCAATTTGCACGATCAAGCGAGAGCGTTTCCCACTCACTCACATCAATGGCAAAGGCCTTCAGTGATTGCTTGAGAGTGTCTTTGTAACGTCTCTTTGGGGCCCCAACATTCCTCGTTCCATTGGAGAGCTCAGAGAAGAAGATTTGCTTAGGGAGTCTGGAGTCGGGCATTCTGACAACATGTCCTGCCCAACGTATCTGAATTTTTTAAGCTTCAAGTACTTATAGCTTTTAGAGCAAAGAATTGTTGTTTTTCTTTTTCGTAATACAAATTACACCCCGAATCTGCTTGATACTTTGACACACAATGGACAAGGCCAGTACAAATAGTGTGTAGTGTGTAACTCAGTTCAGCCAAAAAGTGGAGATACAGCCTTGTCATTCTAAGGGGACGACTTGTTTACTTTACTGGCCCATTGCGAGAAGCATTTCTCCCTGTGACGAAGTCTCTCGCCTATCAGAGCCAAGCTAGCTACAATCAACGTACCTGGCAGCTGACCGCATTAATACTCTGCAAACCTCTTTTCTCCTCGAACGGCCTCGGAAATCGAGACTGCTTTTAGCTGGATATATTTTTTGAAGTGGTCGATCGAAAAGTTGAGGTCAGCCATAAGCAAGTCTCTGCTGAGCACGCTCTCCTCTTCATCACATAAATATCAGTTTTAGTTACCTCGTTTCATGTTCAATTATGACATTATTTTGTACATTGGTGAGGAGAATCATTTATTTGCATGATAATCAGATGTATATTATAATTATTAGTGACAATTGCTATAGATAGTTATAGGTTACACTGTCCAGCGATTACCTGAACATTCTAAACAGACATGTAGTGTTACCAGAAAGTTCTTGCGTCATGGGCTCAGAATTACGTATTATTCTATTTGGCAACAATCGTCAGAACGGCTCGAACGTTAGTTGCACGTGTTGGGTGAACGATTATTATTAATATTTTTCATAGCGGTTTTGCTTGTCGTGAGCCGTGCTTCCATGGGTGAATTATTGTGTATTTCTACGTCAGTAGGGCCTACCTGGCAAACAGCTTATCAGCGTGTGGGTGATAATTACAATCAACAGTTTAAGATGATTATGGAATATCAGCGTGTGGGTGATAATCACAATCAACAATTTAAGATAATCATGGAATATCAGCGTGTGGGTGATAATCACAATCAACAGTTTAAGATAATCATGGAATATCAGCGTGTGGGTGATAATCAAAACAACAGTTTAAGATGATTATGGAATGGGTCTCGTAACATGTCTAAAATGGCACGACACAATATCATTGCCTATGTAAATTTTGACGCATGTGTCAGTAGGCCTTTACAGCGTCTCGTGGCGAGGGGGCATAACCGTAGTGGTTGATATTTCGTGTGCCATTTTTTTTTTCCTGATTCCACACTGAATGATAATTATTATTTGCCTTTTAACATATTTCTATTATTCTTTGTTTTAACTTGTTCAATATTTGTAGTATCGGTTTGCTTTTTACACTTTACACAAAACACTACAGGAATTGTGTTTTTGGTTCTTTTCCCGAGCTCACTACATTTTTTTTTTTTTGGTACGCCATTAGTGAGTCACAAGTTAGACAACTTGTTAAATATGATTATGTTTTGATAATACTATCAGTGTTGTGATATCCTGTTAGTTCGTTTTTTTGTTTTTTTTTAATGTTTTAGTTGCTGTAAGAGAAACGAAGAAATGAGATCTGTTACTGAAAATGTTTCTGTTTTAGTTTTCTACTTGCCCCTGGTTTATACAGAACCTAGGGGTGAGCATTTCCCACTTCATCAAAAAAAAGCGTTCATTGTTAGTCCTGACGCCACAACAATAATAAAAGTCTCTAAACTGCAGAGGTTCGCTCTAAAGTGGCTGTTTATGTTAGTTCTGTTTAATGTCCTAACCAATTCCTAATTGAATGAGACAAAGTGCAGCGGTGGCATGGACAAAGAGGAGACGGTAATTAACAAATAGCTCATACGAGGGGATTAAAATCTTCGTTTTGAATTTTAGCAGTTGAAAAGTAGGGGGTTGTAAATTTGATTATGGCACACCGAGACTGCCCCATATCGAGCCTCACCACCTATCTGTTGGGTACAGGAATTGTTATTGCAGTCATTTTTAATACATAAAAAATGGAAAAACTTTGCAATACTTGCTTTATTCGGAAACCTCCTGATTTATTTTACAAAGAAAAAAAAGTTCTGATGGTCATAAAGCAAAATGTAAAGAATGTTTAAAACCACAAAAAAATAGGTGCATTATGGAAACAGTAAGGAGAAATACAAACAAGCATATCGAGAATTTATTAAAAGAAATCCCGATTGTCGAAAGTCTATCAAAAATGTTTCTTAAAAAATGGTCAAAAAAAACTTCAAAGATATTAGAGAAGAAATTATTATCGATGATAAGAAAATAACACTTTTAGATCCATATTTGAAATTAATTGAGAAAAGAGTGAGAAAACTTATTGAAGATTTTAAAGGTAATAAAACGGTAAGAGTTAAGTTAATAATAACATCTGAATTTAATACTCCACTTGCTTTGGATATTATTGAAGCACATTATCAATCAGATTTTTGTATTATAAATTCCATGAACGATTTCAATACATTTTATGATTTCATTGATGAAAAGTTTAATGCGTGGTTTGATAAATTTCAGGGTAAAGGATCTGGACACGTATTTAATCTTATAAAATTAAGATTTTAAGAGCTTCTTATTATATTCCGACTGTCACGATCCCCTTTAGATGTTATGAATTCGAAACGTTTAGTACTTACTTATTTACTATTTTTATGACCCCTCCAGATGTCGGGGGTTGGTTTGTCTAGAAGTTACTATGTTATATAGACCCGTCTCAAACCTTCCTTTTCTTTCAAAAATCCTTGAAAAGGTGATATTACAACAACTAATGTGTCATTTGAGAAATAATGACCTGTTGGAGCCATTTCAATCTGCTTACAGAAGTAACCACAGTACTGAAACTGCACTATTAAGAATCATGAATGACATATTAGTAAAGGCAGATTCTGGAAATATTACTCTGCTAAATTTGTTGGATCTATCAGCAGCGTTCGACACCATCGATCACGAAATCCTGCTCAGAAGGCTAGAAACATCGTTTGGAATCAGAGGGGTCGCCCTTAAATGGGTCGAATCTTACCTGTCAAATCGCCACCAATTTGTTGTAACCAACAAAATAAGATCTTTTTCTTATGCGCTTCAGTATGGCGTACCACAAGGCTCAGTGCTTGGTCCTATTTTGTTTACTATCTATACTATTCCACTTGTACATGAAATAAAGAAATTTAATTTACAATATCATTTCTATGCTGATGATACCCAGCTCTACAGTTCTGCCTTGCCATGCGATGTTGACAGCCTTCTGCAGCAGGCTGGAAACTGTATAACAGAAATTAAAAGCTGGATGAACCAAAACAAACTGGCACTAAATGAGGATAAAACTGAGGTTATTTTATTAGGCCGTGAGCGGGTTCTGCAGGAAGTGGACAGAACTGAGATGATAATTGGCACTAATTCAATAGAAATTTCAAAAAAAGTAAAAAACCTAGGGGTTTACATTGATTCAAATCTTTCTATGTCATCTCAGGTTAGTCACCTCATTCGTATTCTATACATGGAAATCTGGAAAATTGGTAAAATCAGACATCTTATTTCAACTGAAACTGCAGCTGTTTTAGTAAATTCTTTTGTACTTTCAAAGCTTGACTATTGCAACTCCCTTTTGGCTGGAATTTCACAAAAAAATATTAGAAAACTCCAAATTGCTCAAAACAATGCAGCGAGACTTGTTTTGAAGAAAAAGAAAAGAGATTCAGCACTGCCACTTCTGCAGAGTTTGCACTGGCTGCCAGTCGAGAAAAGAATAATGTACAAATTGTCATCCATTTGTCACAAATGTGTCAATAATACTGCTCCATCGTACCTAGTTGATTTAACTGATTACTATGTTCCATCTCGTCAACTAAGATCATCATCTGACACTACAAAATTGAAAGTACCTAAAATGAATCTGTCCACTGTAGGAGAAAAGTCCTTTTCATTTCTTGGCCCTACCATCTGGAACACTCTTCCAAAGACAACCAGGGAAATTAATGACATTGGTTCTTTCAAACGCCATCTGAAGACCCATTTCTTTCAGACAAACTAGGCTAGGTGTTTTTCGGCAGCAACAATAGTAAATATTTTTGAATTTCTTTTGTGTATGCGTGTGTGTGTGTGTGTGTAAGAGTTTGTTAAAGCGCCCAGAGCTTGTCATCGACGGGGTTGGGCGCTATATAAATGCAATATATTATTATTATTATTATTATATGGATATATTTTGCGACTGCATTTAGGTTTAAGAACTAACTACACCCCACTCCAAGCATACCAATCACTAGATAACAAAATTGTGTAACTTTTTGGTCAGGCCTGCAGGGCCTGAACCACGATGTAATAAACAAGTACAATATAAATATATAAATGTAAAACAAAATCAATAGCAATTTAGAATGAAACCCCTCTAATATAAATCGAATTCAAGCTAACTTAGTTAACTAAACTACATCCATTCCATTCTCATAAATCCCTCACTAAAACACTAGCTTCTTTATGCTATGCCTATCGTTATGCACAAGACAGAGCAGGTATGGTTACTCAAGTAATTCTACAGGTCGTACAGAAGCTGTAGACTGAATATTTCAGACTATACTGAAATCCAAAACAATTTTCAAACTTGCCTAGCTCACTACGGAGACCTGGGCATATAATAATTTAGACGCAATGATAAATCCCATAGGTAGGATAGCAGATCTACATTTAAAAGACACTCATACCATCAAAATAACTTCACTTGGCGTAATTGTTCTCGAACTGTGATGAGCTGGTAATTCCCAGTCTCACCAAGTTCAAAAGACAGTTTAAATTCACAAAATAGATAATTTCTAAATGTTGACTTCCAACCCTGGTCTACTCATCCTGTCCCCCGCTAAAGATAGTTTTATGTCAAGATGGCTACTCTCATCTTCGGAAGCACGTGGCTTTTCGTCAACGACTGTCCCTACTACTTACGATTGTCTGGCTGATCCAATCAGCCAGAAATCTTTCAAAAGCTTTGGATGGTTAGTGACATGGCCATGGTCATGGTCTGCTGTTCAACAAAGCAGGTTATCAGCACGTTCATACTCAGCACGTTGCCACACCTTAGTTTCACTTCAAGTAGAAAACGTGAAAGACTGAATGATCTCACGGGCGGGCTTGCTCGCCTAACACTACTGAACGCGATGAGTTCTTTTGTTTCTCGGGGGCCTCAGCATAGTGCTGAACGCTCGTGGCGCAGTCGCTAATATAGTCTTAACTCCAATAGTCACATGACCACAGCTAGGCTTCTGATTAGTTCACTAGCTCTAAGTAAAAGCATATCCATACATGAACACGATTTTGATTATCTATGTGCAATTCTGTTAATTGGGTTATTTCCCCTATCCCAAAAAGTCGTTCGTAACACAGACTCCGTTCAAAAGTAAAAATATTTCTAAGGTCAATATTAACTAAATCGTATTCGCCTGATGATCGTTTTGGTAGACTTTCAAATTATAAACAATATGAAAATACTTTGACTATGGCTGGAATTAAATATCCTGTTAAAATAAAAAAAGATATTCCTAAATTTAATTTGAGAAACAGAATGATATTTCAATAAACGTTTTTGCTTTAGAAAAACCAAAAGATAAATATTCTCTATATATCCAATTTAATTATACTAATAAAAATGATCAGCAAAGCTGCGATTTACTATATAAAGAGGATAATGGAAATACTCATTACTGCCTTATAAAAGATTTGGAAAGTTTATTGGCCGATAGATCTCGTAACAAAGCTTTCATCTGTGGGGTTTGTAGGAATATATTTAAAAGAGAAGAGACATTAAATAATCATAAAGAGAAATGCCTAAATCATAAAATGTGTAAAAGAATCCTTCCAAAAGAAGATAAAATAATTACAATTTACAACTCATCATTTCAAATCGAGATTACCAATATAATTGTTTTCTACTGTGATTTTGAAACATGTAATAAAAAAAATATTTACATCACAACCAAATCCAAATGAACCTTATGAAAATAAAATTTTTAAACAAGAATCAGTTAGTTTTGGAATGTATATAAAATCCGATAATGAAAATTTATGTCCTTCTGTGTATCACACTTAGATGTAATATTTAAAATATTACATATTTACTATACATACTTAAAGTAGACACTCCATTTCATTTTCGAAAACTCTTAAATTTGATAAAACATGAAGCAGTTTAGTTACATTCATGGACAAATTATGTACTCCTTCATCTGGATCCACTAGTATGTACTGTACGACAAAGTTTGCAGCCACACCCATCACTGTTATCATTGGCATGGCGTGGGGGTGCCACAGGGGCGGTTGCCTCCAAATTTCAAAAGAAAACAAAATAAACTAGAAATAATCAGTAAAAAAAATAACGCGCCAGTCAAGCTGTTCTAATATTATCCTGGCTTATCGCCAGGGCAATGGTGAGTTGCGATAACATCAGGGACATGCTTCGTCGAGGCTAGATCTAGCAGACGAGCGTATTCAACGTATACTTATCCTGTAATGGAGAGCGAGATGATATCACCAGGAATGGCTGTTTAAAACCTAAAACTGTTCATGAGGAGACTGGGATTTGCCAGTCCATCATAGATCTAATTACATATCGATGGTATATTAAATTTTATTGTAGATCTAGCAAATTGTGAGATACACTACTCTACCTATAGATCTGGAGGCTAGATCTAGGTTTTGTTGTTAATTCTGAACATTTATTATGCCTATGTGGGGTCTCCATAGTGAGCTAGGCAAGCCATAAATATGAAATGATTAGTAGAGTATTATATTGGAGTTTAGACAGTGTTAGTATTAGAAGAAGTAAGGGTTTAGTGTTTCAGTGGGGGATTTAGAAGGATTTGGAATTATAATAATTATATTAGAAGTAAATCAACGTTTAGAACATAATAGCTTTGAATCTGAATATGTTATGAATTTAATATGAATTATTGTGATATTGTTTCTGACTCATATTTGTTATTGTAGTTAGAGTAGTAATTAAACCCTGCAGGTCTGCCAGTTAATCTGTTTGTTATTTAGTATCTGGTGTGTGAGTGGAATTTAGATTTAGATTTAATACCTCTCAAATTATAAAAATGCAGTCGAACGAATAAACCCATGCATCTAAATTAACAAACATAACACACCATTCTTAACATGTTAAAGTGGGTTTACATCTGGAGGGAAAAACTTAATTGGCAGCCCCTGATATCTGGAGAGGGACACGGTAAGAACCGTTAATAATAATATCGTACCGTAATTTGACTCTGGAGAGGGACACCCTAAGAACTTTTAATATCTACCCTAATTTAACATCTTGAAAGGTACATCCTAAGGAATTTAATATCTTAGCATTATTTAACATTTGGAGAGTTCTTGGACACATATTATCTGAGGGAGCTTAATAGATCTATAATATGATATAGAAATGTGGATTTGATTAGTTGATTAACTAGCTGGTTGTTTAGATGAAATTGTCATTATGTGGATACATCTGGATCTAGATACACATATTATATAGTAATATACAATGTATATTAATGACATTCTTTGTTTGAATTTCATATCTGTCGATCCCATTGACCCGACGATCACGGGCGAGGGACAAGATCTACTACTACATCTGTCAAGGTTAAAGTTATAATTGTCGTGCTGGGTCACGACTTGATTTTTTTCACGGTCTCGTTGATTATAGCCAGCGTAAACGTCCTTGAACTGTTCTCGTGAACAGTTTGTTTTTGTAACACTTTTTCTTAGAGATGGAAAGAAAGTGGGGCAAGATAGAATAAATGGATAAGTAGGGGTGACGGTGCAATTCTCGACCCCGTGATTTTGATGAGCTCTGACAGGGGAAGAGAAGGGGTGAATAAGGGAGATAGTAAATTCGTACATAAAACGTAGAAAGCACGAGGGTTTAGAGATTTTAGTAAGGGTTTTGACATTTTAATTTGACCTTGTCTGTTTCTGGTACAAGGCCGTGACCAACTTCCATGCAGAATCTATTAATACTACGAGCTGAGCTCGAAATGGATGCACCAATCAAATCTAGGCATTTGGACGGTAATTTGCAGCTGGCCGCACAGTATATAAGCGTAGCCATTCCTATGTTTCATTACTCCATGCAGAAAATTCCATCTGTGCAGGCGTCGGCGTGATTCTGCCAGAAGAATCAGAAGACTGCTATTTTCATGTCTATGTCCATTATAGACTCTGAATGAGACCATATGCTCCTTCGTGATATATACCCACTGCTGTTATCTACTGTTCCCTGATTCCTTATCAGGGACCAAGTGTAAGTGTCTGTCTGTTGATTCAACAATGAACGTGGAGCTGACCTTAATATTTCCAGTAGGACAGGATTGCCTCATGGGCTAGGAGTGCTACCGAAGAATGCAAGACAACGATGTATATTAACTTGCAACTAGATCTAGTATGAATGTTGGCATACACATTTGTAAATTGGAATTGATTTGTCTGGATGAGGCTGGGGATTGCCAGCCCATCCTAAAGTAGATCTAGATCTAACTTAACTACGTCAGTTTGTATTGACGAGTTTGATCCATTATAAGCGGTAGGCACAAATAACTGAGATAACATTGTCGTCTGAGACATTAGAATATTACTTGATAGATAGTAGGCAGACTATATCTGAGAGATAGATAAGTAATAATTAAATTGTGAGTGAGTCAGAATGATATAATCTTTTAGGAATCTAGAGGAGACTTCTAGTGACATATTATTGAATTTTCATTTGATGCTGCTGATGTTGTCTTTTTAGTATGTAAGAGCTAGACGAAATTGTTAGGGAATATAAAGTAAATAAATTTGTGGCCCTGCAGGTCTGTTGATAAAACCATTCAGATTGTTATTAGTATGTGGCATGGTATGAAAGAGTAATTCTTAAATACCTCTCGATTTTTAAATGCAGTCGTAACACCTATAATTCCTTAATACCAGACTCGTAACACTGGAGAGGGACCCCTTAAAGAACTTAAATAACGCCATACAATATAGGTAAATTATTCTAAAATCTATTGCATTTTATCCCATTATTTGATATTGTACTTTTATAACATTTGATTTCAGGTCCTTTTTATTTTAGATTACAGGCAATTTGTATTAATATAACATTTTGGTTCAATTTCATATGGTGACCTCATCATCCCATGGACCCGACGACACCGGCGAGGGACACCATTCACCTTACAGATCTACATGAGACAGAAACACATTTTTTTGGGCTTGGAACGAGCTATGGATTGAGGACATTACCATCTGAATTCCTCAAAAACAAAGTTAAGTGAACCATCTGTTGTCAGTCTTGAGGAGGGCGAGGTACTTTCCGCTCTGTGTTTCCAGGCTTTTTTCCATTTACTATATGTTTAGTTTAAGAGCGGGAGGTTGGTTGGGATCATAGTTTAGCATATCTTCTTTGCCATTACGAAGGATATTGGAGTGCCTTGGTGGCTATTGATAACTCGGGGGGATTTGCTTCACTGTGAATAGTTCTATTAGGGATCCATTATTCGTATAGATTGTGGCGTTTCTCTTGCTTCCTTACATTTTTTTAGGAAGATGTCTCTCCTGTCTTTTTCTTAAACTTTCTGTAATATAGGTTAGGACTTGTAGGGTCTGTTATCGTTCGTCTTTCTTGTGAGTCTAGCGTCCTGTTTATTGTATTTCTTTTTTCTTCCTTATAAACTTTAAACTAGTATACTAACATTGCTATGTTTACAATATATGCCTGAGGTGTTTCACGTGCTAAAACCACGTTGAATTGTAATCTGGTATTGATATGTGAGAGAGAGAGAGATAATAAATTTTTGATCACGTGATAATTTCACGTCGAATATAGAGAGAATAATTTTGCAGTGGTAACAGAAGACACTGCGTGTGCGCGTTTTGAGAAGAGAGAGATATTTCAAATTTGTCGCGTTGAGAGAGAGATATATTTCTGATTCGTCGCGTTGAGAGAGACATAAATTTTGAGAGTGATCACTCAAGACACTGATTTGTCGCATTGAAGGCGATACATATATATTTTATTGCAGTGGGAGCAACGGATAGACGGCACTGCCTTACTAGTATCCATATTCAGAGAGAGAAAGATAAAGTTTTTGCAGTGGAAGAGACACTGCCTGCAATTTACAGAGAGAGATAGAACGTTCTTTTCGCGAAGCAGTGCTAACGTAGAACACTGAATTAATATTGAGAGAGACTAACTGTTGGAGATAATATAACTGATACCGCGATATACCGTAACAGTAGGTAAATACTTACTAATTGTGCACACATCAGGGTGCCAGTGTTTGATTCTATACGAATCCATACGAGTAACAGATTTTAATACACATTATGGCCGAGTTTCTCAAATACATTGAATCTGCCAAGGCTCTGGGTATACCAGAAGAAGAACGCGCCTCGTGGTGCGAACGACAAGTACAGCAGGACCGAGACCGAGAGGATCGAAAAGAAGCAAGAGAGAGAGAAAAAGAACAAAGAGAAAGAGAAAGAGAAAAAGAAGAAAGAGAAAGAGAAAAAGGAAGAGAGAGAGAAAAGGAAAGAGAGCATGAACTCGCAATAAAGAAGTTAGAGCGAGAATCGCTTATAGCCCCCACTGCTGCCAGCAATACTTATGCTACGAAACCGAAGCTTCCGACGTTTAATGAAAAACTCTACCGGATCGACGCATATTTGCATCGGTTCGAGCTACACGCTAAATGCGTCGGATGGCAGCAGGCGATGTACAGTTCATGCCTGTCTAATTTACTAACAGGTAAGGCTCTAGAAGTATTTCATAGCCTCAAAGTAGAGGATGCCAACGACTATGACAAGCTTAAAACAGCACTGCTTAAGCGATTCCAGCATACCGAGGATGGCTTTCATCAGAGATTTCGCGCATGTAAACCTGAGCCATCTGAAAATTTCTCAACTTATGTGAATCGGCTGAAACATTACTTAGATCGCTGGATCGAGCTCGCGAACGTGACTACCGGAAATTATTTCCAACTTTATGATTTGGTCTTAAAAGACCAAATCTATACGGCATGTCATTCCGATTTGGTTGCCCACCTTAAAGAGAGGGCACCGACATCCTCTGAAGAAATCACATCGTGCGCGGAACGTTATGCGTCCGCCCACCCAAATCGTCCTTTGGCAAAGCCTTCAACTACAGCACCGTGTTATGCCAACGTGGGCAAAGGAGCGCCAACCGGACACGATCGTTCAAGGCCGACTCGTCGTCAGGCCCCAAATCCGCGCTCTCAATCAGAGCCGCCTTTTTTTAGACAGAGGGATTTTCCGAATCGAAGTAATTTATCCCCGCGTCGAGGATACCAGAGCTATTCTTTTTACGGGCCTCGCCCATATTATCGTGGCAACTATCCAGGCCAACAATATAACCGGCCTCAGGGACCGCCGCGACGAGTGCATTTTGATAATAATCATGATTATGATAGACCGCAGAGTCTTCCTTATCGTGGAAACGATCCTCATCGTATTATGTGTTTTAGATGTAATAGGGTAGGCCACATACAAAAATTTTGTAACGTGAAAATGGAAGCGGCAAATGCCTGCTCTGTTAAATCTACACCTTATGAGACTGACGGTCATTCTGAATCTTCATGACAATCAAAAGCTATTCCAGTCATGTCCGCCCTACATGAACTGGCTGAATTAACATTTTACCAGGGCCGCGTGAACGCGATTCGCGCTTCTGTTCTACGTGACTCCAGATGCACGATTATCGGCGTTCGACAGTCACTAGTCCGTCCAACACAATTTTTGGATAAGGATGTAACTTGTATTACTTTTGGCGGATCTGTAGAGCGATTCCGTCTTGCAGAAGTTTATATTGATACACCTTTTCTCACAGGTATTGTTACCGCATGTGTACTGCCTAATCCGGTGGCTGATGTAATCATAGGGAATGTACCTCAAGTAAATAAGTTTCCTATCGGTAACTTGGAAATTTGGACTGAGGATGAGAGTGTTGCTTGTGCGACAACACGCCTACAATCGAGTCGACGAGCAGACAGTGCATTAAGTAACCCTACTATTGAAGTGAACATAACGTCTAGTGCATTCCATGATGAGCAACATTCAGACCCCACATTGAAACATTTGTTTGCTAAGGTTGATCCTACCGCGCCGGATACCTCTAAGTTTCTTATTAAAGATGACTTATTATATCGTAATTTTCGGAATAAGCGAGAGGCCGTTATGCAGCTTGTAGTACCAAGATCTTTTCGTCGCGACATTATTCGTCTCGCGCATGACACTTCCTTGGCGGGTCACCAAGGAAAGGCCAGAACTAAGTCTCGAATACTATCGCAATTTTTTTGGCCCAGTATTTACGCAGATGTAAACCGGTTCGTATCAACATGTGACATATGTCAGAGACGTACTCCTAAAGGGAGAGCATCGCGGGCTCCTCTGCAGGAGATGCCTATGGTCTCCAGACCATTTGAGCGCGTGGCCGTAGATATAGTTGGGCCTCTACACAAGTCAGACAGAGGACATCGTTTTATACTTTCTGTCATTGACTATGCAACCCGTTGGCCAGAGGCCATTCCACTAAAAGACATTTCAGCCGATCATGTGGCTGAAGCCCTTATTACTATTTTTTCGCGTCTTGGATTTCCGGTTGAAATTTTATCGGACAGAGGTCCACAGTTTACCTCTGAGCTTTTTAAGAAAGTCTTGGAATTGGTAGGGATTAAACAAAGATTGACATCTCCATACCACCCACAGTCTAATGGCTGCTGTGAACGGTGGAATGCTACCATGAAAGCTATGCTTGCGCGAGTTTCGGCCGACAAGCCGAGTGATTGGGATCGACAACTCCCCGCTATTCTCTTTGCATACCGAGAACTACCGAATGCATCGACGGGTTTTTCCCCCTTCGAATTATTGTATGGTCGCAAGCCGCGTGGTCCAATGGCCATACTCCGTGATTTATTCGCCGGATCAGACACCGACGACAACGATACGCGGTCTGCATATCAATACGTTGTAGACTTACGCCATCGAATTCTTAACGCATGTCAGCTCGCACAAAAATCTTCAGCTGCGCATGCAAGTCTTTATAAACTATATCGTGATCAAGGTAGCCGATTGCGAACCTTGGCCGTCGGAGACCAAACTCTTGTTCTCCTTCCGGAGACGAAAAATAAACTCCTTCTTACATGGAAGGGACCTTTTAAAGTCCTAAAGAGACTTTCTCGAGTAAATTATCTTATCAAGATTCGGGGACAGGACAAAGTCTTCCATATAAATATGTTAAAGCAGTACCTGTCCGACGATGATAATCGTCAGAATAATCGCCGAAATGTGGTTGCTCAGGCCAGTGCGGCCTTAGTTTCAGTTGACGATGATGATCCTATTAAGATAGAGCATTCAATCCCCGCACTTCGATCTTCTGAAAATACGTCGGATGTAAATATAAATCCAGATCTGTCTGAATCGCAAAAACAAGATATAAGAGATTTGCTTAACGAGTTTACTACGGTCTTTACTGATCTACCAGGTAATACTTCTTTGGTACAACATGTTATAAGATTAAAGACGGATATACCCGTCTTTGTTAAACCATACCCGCGTCCGCTGCACGCACAGGAGACTATAATATCCGAGGTACGTAACATGTTTCACCTGGGAGTGATAGAGCGATCGACGAGCCCATATAACTCACCCATCGTCTTAGTGAAAAAAAAAGATGATACAGTGCGTTTTTGTATTGACTATCGTAAACTTAATGAGGTTACGATATATGACGCTGAACCGATTCCCAACCAGGAGAATCTTTTTGCGCAGTTAACGAGGGCAACGACTTTTTCTAAAATTGACCTTTCCAAAGGCTATTGGCAAATTCCGCTTGATGAGAATAGCAAGCAATATACCGCTTTTCAGACCCCGTTGGGTCTTATGCAGTGGCGCTATATGCCTTTCGGGTTAGTTACAGCCCCTGCCACTTTCGCCCGTATGATGACAATATTGCTCCAGAATATGAATTCCGTATTGTCGTATTTTGACGACATTTGTATTTATGAAACCAATTGGTCGGGCCACCTCGCAGCCCTACGACAAGTTTTTATTGCTCTTCGTCGAGCTGGCCTTACGGCGAAACCCAGTAAGGTGTTTTTAGGATATAATGAAATTAATTTTCTGGGCCATACAATTGCCCACGGCGTTCAGACCCCTGATGACAAGAAGATAACTACCATCTTAAAGCTCCAACCCCCTCGAACTAAGAAAGAAGTTCGTAGTTTATTGGGCTTTCTTAACTATTATAGGAAGTTCATTCCAAATTTTTCTTCGCTTACAGCTCCGTTGTCGGACCTCACAAGAAAGAATTTTCCTAATAAAGTGAAATGGACAACCGAATGTGCTGATACACTTCGTACCGTTCAACGATTGTTTTCGACTTCACCCATTCTCATACTTCCAGATATAAACCAAATATTTATTGTCCGCACTGATGCGTCGGACAAGGGATTAGGAGCTGTGTTATTACAGGAACGAGACGATACCTTGCGGCCATGTCTATACGCCAGCCGCAAGTTGCTAGATAGGGAATGCCGCTATGCAATTATCGAGCGAGAGTGCCTCGCTATCATTTTTGCTGTAAACGCATTTTCGCGATATCTACTCATGTCCGAGTTTATAATTGAAACGGACCATCGTCCGTTGTTATTCTTAAAGGCTAACAGGGCTAAAAATGCTCGATTAACCAGGTGGAGTCTTGCACTCCAGGAATACCGGTTTGTTATCCGGGCTATCCCTGGCGGTGACAATTCCCAAGCTGATGTTTTGTCACGTCTAATTTAGTTCCCTATTAAAGAGTGTTGTGTCTTGTATTGGGGTTGGATAGTGCTTGTCCCCCTCAATTCTAGACGGTGGATGGATTCACATTTATCTTGTTCATTACTTTATGAACCAGTTTTACAATCCTTTTTTTTGTGAATATCCTCTTTCCACCAGCGTCATTCCGGACTGTGACCTGAACTTCTGACAAACCTGACGCCCTTGTCAGCGGGTCAATGAGATGGAGACATGGCAAACCAAGCTACCAGAGCTACTGCTGCCATTGGATACCACAGTATTTTAATTAACAATATATTGTGTGTGAATGTGTATATAAGCAGCAATTATGTGTGTTGACTAGATAATTATGAGCCTATTCCTTCAGTAAGGCCTGATTGTTTGATAGTAGTTATACTTTAATTCAGCAGTATACAGTGATATACTCATTGTTATTATAGATGTTCCTGAGAAGTTTGATTGTGTGCAGTAAGAATGTTTCGATAGACTAGATTCTATAGAACGTGGCATCAATAATTGTATGCTTTTTGTCCATCCAATATGCACGTTCTTAGTTAAAAAAATTTTTTGTTCTCAAGCTTAAGGCTCGTTTTTCTACAGTAGTACTTAAGCCCCTACCACAATAACTTTGGGATTTCTTGGATCCTATCGTGTAAATTTTTCTTAAAATTTCCACTGGGGTGGGGGATGTCAAGGTTAAAGTTATAATTGCCGTGCTGGGTCACGACTTGATTTTTTTCACGGTCTCGTTGATTATAGCCAGCGTAAACGTCCTTGAACTGTTCTCGTGAACAGTTTGTTTTTGTAACACTTTTTCTTAGAGATGGAAAGAAAGTGGGGCAAGATAGAATAAATGGATAAGTAGGGGTGACGGTGCAATTCTCGACCCCGTGATTTTGATGAGCTCTGACAGGGGAAGAGAAGGGGTGAATAAGGGAGATAGTAAATTCGTACATAAAACGTAGAAAGCACGAGGGTTTAGAGATTTTAGTAAGGGTTTTGACATTTTAATTTGACCTTGTCTGTTTCTGGTACAAGGCCGTGACCAACTTCCATGCAGAATCTATTAATACTACGAGCTGAGCTCGAAATGGATGCACCAATCAAATCTAGGCATTTGGACGGTAATTTGCAGCTGGCCGCACAGTATATAAGCGTAGCCATTCCTATGTTTCATTACTCCATGCAGAAAATTCCATCTGTGCAGGCGTCGGCGTGATTCTGCCAGAAGAATCAGAAGACTGCTATTTTCATGTCTATGTCCATTATAGACACTGAATGAGACCATATGCTCCTTCGTGATATATACCCACTGCTGTTATCTACTGTTCCCTGATTCCTTATCAGGGACCAAGTGTAAGTGTCTGTCTGTTGATTCAACAATGAACGTGGAGCTGACCTTAATATTTCCAGTAGGACAGGATTGCCTCATGGGCTAGGAGTGCTACCGAAGAATGCAAGACAACGATGTATATTAACTTGCAACTAGATCTAGTATGAATGTTGGCATACACATTTGTAAATTGGAATTGATTTGTCTGGATGAGGCTGGGGATTGCCAGCCCATCCTAGAGTAGATCTAGATCTAACTTAACTACGTCAGTTTGTATTGACGAGTTTGATCCATTATAAGCGGTAGGCACAAATAACTGAGATAACATTGTCGTCTGAGACATTAGAATATTACTTGATAGATAGTAGGCAGACTATATCTGAGAGATAGATAAGTAATAATTAAATTGTGAGTGAGTCAGAATGATATAATCTTTTAGGAATCTAGAGGAGACTTCTAGTGACATATTATTGAATTTTCATTTGATGCTGCTGATGTTGTCTTTTTAGTATGTAAGAGCTAGACGAAATTGTTAGGGAATATAAAGTAAATAAATTTGTGGCCCTGCAGGTCTGTTGATAAAACCATTCAGATTGTTATTAGTATGTGGCATGGTATGAAAGAGTAATTCCTAAATACCTCTCGATTTTTAAATGCAGTCGTAACAGCTATAATTCCTTAATACCAGACTCGTAACAACATCCATAACGTGTATCTACATGGGAAAGTAAAGACGAGACTTTGGACTTGGGAGTGAACTATGGACGGAGGAACTCAAACATCTGTATTCCTATAAAAGAGATAAGTGGTCCATTGAATTTGTCCACGTTGGGGAGTGAGAGTGATTCTTCCCCATTCTATTTGACAGGCTTTTTACACTTTTTCTGCATGTTTAGTTTAGTTAGCGGGTTGGTTGGATGGGATCATAGCTTAGCATATCTTCTTTGCCAGGCGGATGATATTAGAGTGCATCGGTGGCTATAGATAACTCGGGGGGATTTGCTATGCTGTGAATAGTTCTGTAGGGATCTGTTTATTCGTATAGATTGTGGCGTTCTTTGCTTCCTCGCTTTCTTTAGGAAGATGTCTCTCCTGTCCTTCTTCTAAACTATCTTGTAAGATAAGTTCAGGCTTGCAAGGTCTGTTATCGTTCGTCTTTCTTATTAGTATCACGTCCTGTTCAGTGTATTTTTTTTCCTTATACCTTTTTAAACTATTATATTGACGTTGCTTTGTTTAAAATATAATGCCTGAGTGTTTCACGTGCCAATGTCACGTTGAATTTTAATCTGGTTATTGACGTTAAGTGAATTATTAGAACCCGTGCAGTTAATACTGCCAGTTCTGGGTTAGTATGTAATAACCGATTCGTCTTTAAATTGATGAGCCCCCGAGAGGACAGTGGCAGACTGTTGTATGGGAAGTGAGTTATGTGAAGTGAGAGATGAGTGATGTGTGGTGAATATTGGTGTTATTCTCGGCTGGTGCGGCCACCCGAGGAGCAAAGAGTTTATTGTCTCATGGGACTTGCTCGTACCAGTATTGAGGTAACATCTTTATAAAAGACACGTGGTATGGTGAGAGAGAGAGATAGAATTGTATTTTTTGCAGTGAGTAACAGATTGATGGCACTGCTTTGTTGAGAGAGAGAGAGAGAGATTTTTGTAGTGAGTAAGAAATTGATGACACTGCATTGTTGTATTGAGATTTATGCAGTGATAACATAGGACACTGATAAGTCGTTCGTATTCTATAACCGATTCTGTCATGAGTATCGTATGACCGATTATGCTTTAACTTTCCATAGGCCTGTGGATTAGCTACCACCATACCGAATATGAATAATACCGGATTCGATACTGAAATTAAATAAATAAATAAAATCATGGTGTAATTGGATTGAAAAAGTTCTATACTATTGTTGCATTTAAGGCTGCACCACGCGAATTTGGAATGTAAACGTTAAGCTAATTAACTTTTCGCCGTTTTGGTTGTTTCGGCTTCATTATACGGAAATTCGTTGTAAAATGTAAGACAGACCAAAAATTTCCTTACTCTATTAAAGAGTCTGTCTTGTATTGGGGTTGAATAACTTTTCCGCCTCATTCCTGGACGGTGGATGGATTCACATTATATTGTTCACCTTTTTATGAACAATTTTTACATTCATTTCTGTGAATATCCTCTTTCCACCAGCGTCATTCCGGACTGTGACCTGAACTACAGACAAACCTGACACCCTTGTCTGCGGGTCAATGAGATGAACTTATGGCAAACCGAGCGACCAGAGCTACTGCTGCCAAGGGACAACACTTTTCCTTGATTATTATCTGTTGTTTGTGATGTTGCATACACATATATAATTAGCAACATAGTTTCCTTTTATAGAGCATGAATGTGTGAATATAACCATGCTTTAATTTATGAGTGTCATAGTGGAAAATCAAAATTTAATTGAATATATGTATTAATACAGAACGTTGCATTTAATGTTTATGCACTTTTGTCCATCCATTATGCACGTTCTTAGTAAATGTTTCTCCAGCTTAGGATTAAGCTTTCTAATTTAGTGCACAAGCCCTTCACCATAATGTTATTTTCATGAGTTGAGATCTCTTAGATTAGATCGTGAAAATTTTTCTTGAAATTTCCACTGGGGTGGGGGGATGTCAAGTACCGCACAACGATGTTAGGGTTGGCCTAAGAGTGAATGTAACTATTGTGAAAAACCAAGATATCTGTTGGAGTGGCCTTAAAACAGGGTCGTTTGTGACGTCAAATTGTAACAGTAACAAATTAGCATAGACGGGAAATTAGCATTGCGGAAGTTTGAAACAGTAATAGAACTCTTCGTATATTGATAATTATAAGAAAAGTAAAAGTAAACATGTATATTGGTAGCTAGTAAAGAGTTAAATAAAAGCCGTTAGGGTTTAGAGGGAAGATTAGCGCCCCAGTGTTAAATTGAAGAGGGGATTGTATTTTTACTGACGTCACTGACGGTTCAAGAGCTAACCAATGAGGGTTGGCGTAGAGATCGCAACGCCGTGCTGGCGCCTGCGGTGGTACTTCTTCTTCACTTACCATGCAGATAGTCCTCTGTGCGGGTGGTCGGCGTTATCTCTGGCCTGACAAGAGAGTTTTGTGGACATAAATAATTTATTATGCCTAGCGTCGTTCGTTGACAGCTATGGCAGTCTGAACAATTGAAAAAGCTGTTCTAATATTATCCTGGCTTATCGCCAGGGCCATGGTGAGTTGCGATAACATCAGGGACACGCTTCGTCGAGACTAGATCTAGCAGACGAGCGTATTCAACGTATACTTATCCTTTAATGGAGAACGAGATGATATCACCAGGAATTGATGTTTAACCTAAAACTGTTCACGAGGAGACTGGGATTTGCCAGTCCATCATAGATCTAGTTACATCTCGATGTTATATGAAATTTTATTGTAGATGTAGCAAATTGTAAGATACACTATGTCACGAGCAGAGTTAAGGTCTTGGGGATCTAACTCGACTGCACGAGAGGCAGCTAACTCACACTCGGACACAAACACACAAGAATTTATTATTGGAATAACAAGAGTATATGTTTGTCAGGCCGGCCGGGCCGTAATAATTACATAAATATGGATATATGAAACAAAAGACAATGGAGGTATGTTCAAAATAAAGTTCCAAAATGCTAACTTATACTAAGCTGTCTACCATAATTAATATTCAATTGGTGTATCATCATAAGAAACAAGATATCTATCTATATCTATCTATACTATATATATTTGTGGACTTGAGATTTTTCGTTGCAAAAGGCTTCTGAACCACTCAACACTCAGACTTCAAATTTTATATGGTGCATCAGAATGGATGTAAGGGTGCACAGTTTTCAATAGAAGTCTCAAATGGATGTAGTTTTTTTTATTGGAAATTTATTGTTTCGCCATCATTTAGATCTATTTCGAGTCAAGGTTCGCCATTTTAAGGTTTCGTTATCACTTCCTGCGATGTGTTCACTATCAAACACACTAACCCGTGCGCAAATCATGCTGTTGGACGGGATGCGCAGGGTGTCAACTCACAAAGGCAGAGCAGTAAGACTTATTTAAAAACAAACAAACAAAAATAAAATAAACAAATAGGAACAGGCCAGATGAAGCAGGTCCATAATAACCACCCAGAACTGATACCAATATTCAAACCGATTTATCCCGGGCAGGGCCGGGGACCTCAGCTAGTTATATATATTTGTGGACTTGAGATTTTTCGTTGCAAAAGGCTTCTGAACCACTCAACACTCAGACTTCAAATTTTATATGGTGCATCAGAATGGATGTAAGGGTGCACAGTTTTTAATAGAAGTCTCAAATGGATGTAGTTTTTTTTATTGGAAATTTATTGTTTCGCCATCATTTAGATCTATTTCGATTCATGGTTCGCCATTTTAAGGTTTCGTTATCACTTCCTGCGATGTGTTCACTATCAAACACACTAACCCGTGCGCAAATAATGCTGTTGTACGGGATGTGCAGGGTGTCAACTCACAAAGGCAGAGCAGTAAGACTTATTTAAAAACAAACAAACAAAAATAAAATAAACAAATAGGAACAGATGAAGCAGGTCCATAATAACCACTCAGAACTGAAACCAATATTCAAACTGATTTATCCCGGGCAGGGCCGGGGACCTCAGCTAGTCAATCTATAGTAGCAGTTGAGTCGCCACTGGCCAGTCGCCAGGCAAACTCTCCAGAAATAATATGGGTTCCCAATGCACACTGAATGCTACGAGAGCCCAGTACGTTCAAAGCCTATAGAAGCACGATTTCGGCTTGCAGATATTAAGTAGCTTGTACCTATAATTCTATACACGCACTCACTCTAATATTCATATCAATATAATGGGCTCGTGCCGTGATGAGTCACAAGCTAACAATAAGTCTTCAAATGCCTATAGATAATTTTGTTATCAGCTGACGCTCGTTCGTCGAGTCCAAGCTGTGGTTTTCTCTGACTTCCTATGAGGTTGTGGGTTTTCTCTCTATCTCTGAACTTCTATGATTATGAGTGAATAAGATCAGTTACCGCTATTAACACCTAACTCGTGTAATGGAATGCTTTGTCATATCATGTTTCATGTAGTAATTCTATTCAAGGGATACAATAGAAGTACTATTGTGCCAGTTGTGATTTGTTATTGTAGTTCATTCCCCTTATAGGGTGGTATTTAAGGAGTTGCTTCCCTAGCAGGAAGGCAGTTATGATGTAGGTAGCAGGAAATAAAGATGTCAGCCAACTCAGACCATGTGCTTGCTTGAGTCTCTTTACATTGGCGACGAGAATCGGTCAGCATCTAACTCACAGATAGCCATCCAGGGTTGCGAACAACTGTCCAAGCAACAGCAGACCCTCACAAACAAGATCCAGGTGATATTTTTCATGTGTGTATCATCATTTTCAGAATCTAGACATAGAATCTAGTCATGGCATTTGCACAACTGCCAAGCTATGAACCCTTAGACACAAGATCTGAAGGAGTATCAATCAGATGGTCCAAATGGATCAAGAGACTGACAGACAATCTCTCTGTAGCATATGATATGACTGATGACAAACGAAAAAAGGCACTCATGCTCACATATGCAGGCAACGACCTCAATGACATCGTAGAGAATCTCCCTCACGAACTAACCACACCTGGAGAGGATGAAAATGTATTTGACAAACTTGTGGATGCCATCACGAAACACTTCAATCCTAAAATCAACACAGAAATACAAAGATACACATTTCGTCAAATGAAACAAACTACAGATGAAATCGATGACTTCTACATTGAATTGTCAAAGCTAGCGCCCTCATGTAATTTCCATGACCCAGATGAGGAGATAAAGTCACAGTTGATAGCAGGCTGTCGATCGGCAAGGGTAAGAGAGAAGGGACTTTGCAATCCAAGTTTAAGCTTACAAGATCTCCTGCGATATGCCAGAACAACAGAACTATCTAAAAAACATGCACAGCATGTTGAGCACGAAGCAAGGTGTGACAGACTTAATACGCAAAAAAAACATCAATCACAAAGACCCAAAAGCAACTTTTCTGGTAGACCGAACAGGAATCCGAATCAGAAATGTAGGAACTGTGGACGAGACTGGCCGCATTTTGGAGGACAATCCAACTGCCCCGCACATGGTAAAACCTGCAATTCATGTGGGAGACAAAATCACTTTGCGACAGTATGCAAAAGTACAAAGAATCCTCAAACTCAGAGACATACAAATCAATATCAACCAGACAGGAGACAGTCAAACAATACAAACAGATCGCTCAGAACAAGAAAGTCAAATGTACGAAATGTGCAAGAAGAATCGGACGAATCTTCATCTGATGACTATGTATTTTCGTCAAGTAGTATGAGAAAAGACATACCAATCCTAGGATGGAAAGCAAGCCAGGAACTGAAACTCCTGAGCATGGTTAACAAACTAGACGTTAATAACATCACAAAACAGTACCCTGATGTATTCACTGGCCTTGGGAAACTAAAGAATTATCAAGTTAGTCTCCACATTGACAAGAATGTTCCGCCGGTAGCCCAACGATACAGAAGAATCCCCTTCCACATGCGAAGACAATTGGATGAACACCTTAACAAAGAGGAAGAACTCGGAGTAATCGAACGAGCGACAGGTCCGACACCATGGGTGAGCCCGCTGGTCATCGTTCCGAAACCAAAAAGTCCAAACAAAATAAGAGTATGTGTTGATATGAGAGCAGCTAACAAAGCAATCAAAAGAGAACGCCACAACACGCCTACTCTAGATGAACTGACGACAGTGCTGTCTGGAGCAAGATGGTTCAGCAAACTTGACCTCAACCAAGGCTACAACCAGCTCGAACTGGACGAGGCATCGAGATACATCACCACCTTCGCTACGCATAGAGGATTGTATCGCTTCAAAAGATTAAATTTTGGAGTGAACAGCGCTGCTGAAGTATTTCAAGAGGCGATCAGACAAACTCTGAATGGACTGCCTGGAGTGGTGAATGTTAGTGACGATATCTTGGTTTTGGGCGGAGACGAAAAGAAGCACGATCACAACCTGAAACAAGTTCTGGACAGACTGCGTGAGAGGAACTTGACTCTGAACCTCGACAAATGTCAGTTCATGAAAGAATCTGTCGAATTCCTAGGACACACTTTCTCTTCGGAAGGAATAAAACCATCACCGAGCAAGCTGAAAAGCATAAGCGAGATGCCGACACCAACAAATGTCACTGAAGTGAGAAGTCTACTTGGAATGTTGAACTTTTGTGGAACAAGGTTCATTCCTGACTATGCAACACTAACATACAAGCTCAGACAGCTGACACAAAAGAACATGAAGTTCAAATGGACAAAAGAACATGATGAAGCTCTCGAAGCTATCACAACTGAACTAAGAAAATCAGTGAGCTTGTCATACTTCAATCCAAACATGTCTACTCAAATGCATGTAGATGCAAGTCCGGTCGGAATATCAGCAATCCTCACACAAGGCAAGAGTGGAAACCATCAAGTGGTTCAATTTGCCAGCCGATCTCTGTCTGAAACTGAACAAAGATACTCACAAACAGAAAGAGAAGCACTAGCCGTAACATGGGCTTGTGAGTACTTTCATGTTTATCTGTTTGGATCACCAACATTCACAGTGTACACAGATCACAAACCCCTTGTGACGCTGTTTGGAAACCCGAAAACGCAGTTACCAGTCAGAATTGAAAGATGGGTCATGCGAACGCAAGCATATAACATGAATGTTGTCTTCAGACCAGGAAAAGACAATCCTGCTGATTATATGAGTAGACATCCTCACCGACAAACGAGACTAAGTTCAAGAGAGGAAAAGATAGCCGAAGAATACATCCAATACATTGCAAAAAATGATGTTCCAAAGGCAATGACTCTAGAAACGGTGCAAGAAGAGACATTGAAAGATCCTACAATACAAGCTGTCCTAGAATCCATTAAAACAAACAACTGGTCAAGACATCAACAAGTGCCTCCTGATGAAATCAGAAACTTTGAAACTCTTAAACAGTGTGCAAATGAACTCACTGTCACTCAGGATGGACTTCTTCTCAAGTGCAAACAGATTGTCTTACCGAGATCTTTACAAGACAAAGCTGTTCAAATTGCACACAGTGGACACCAAGGAAAGACGAAAACATTATCACTACTACGAGAAAAGGTTTACTTCCAGGGCATGAGCAGTGCAGTTGAGAAATCTGTCAAAAACTGCCTAGCTTGTCAAATTGCTACACCCTCCACAACTAGGGAACCATTACGAATGTCTGAACTACCTCTCAAACCATGGTCACAACTCAGCGCTGACTTTGGACACCTGCCAGATGGCACATACTTACTGGTCGTAACAGATGAATATTCACGATATGTTGTTGTAGACACGCTGAAAAGCACATCCGCACAAGCTGTTATACCTAAACTTGACAAGATTTTCTCTGAATTCGGTATCCCTGATGAACTGAAAACCGACAATGGACCACCATTCAATGGTACAGAACTCAGAACATACCTTCAAAACATGGGGGTCAAACACCGAAAGATAACTCCCCTATGGCCTAGAGCTAATGCAGAAACTGAAAGGTTCATGAGAACAATCAAGAAATCCATCAAAGCTGCAAGAGCTGAAGGAAAATCATGGAAGCAAGAAATGTTCAAATTTCTGCTCGCATACCGGACAACTCCACATTCTACAACAGGACTAGCACCAGCACAAGTACTGTTTGGTAGAAACTTGAAAACGAAGTTACCTGAACCTCCCACTGAACTAGACCTCTGTTCTGATATTGATATTGACACTATCATCAGACAAAACGACGCTAAGGCGAAGCAACGAATGAAGTTTCATGCGGACAAGAAACCAAACATTAAACCGTCCTTGATCAACATTGGAGACAGTGTGTTAGTAAAAGACACAACCAAAATCAATCCTATGACTCCATATGAACCTACACCATATGTCGTACAATCTAAGACAGGTTCCATGATCACCGCGAGAAGAAACAACAAATCTATCACACGTAACATCAGTTTCTTCAAGAAATCTCCGAAACATTCAACTGGCGCGGAAGAAGAAAGTGAAGAAGAACCAGACGAACTGTACAAGGAAGAAACAGGAACAGCAGAAACTGAAACACCAGTTGAAACCAACCACAGTGATGAGAACCAACAAATTCAGCCCGAACCTGTTCCTGAACCTGAACAAAGACCAAGGAGAACAAGAAGACCTCCCAAACGCTTTGAAGACTACCGGTACCAGCGATACTGATGATTCTAGATCTAATCTAGATAACAAAATCGAGCATCGAATTCTACGTTCAAGTCGTATCGTTTCCTATGGGCATTCTCCAATTCCAGCAGACACTCACCAGATGATGATGTTATGCCCCAACAAACTAACAAGGCAAAAGCTCGTTAAGCCTTGTCGCCCTTTATTTTGACCCTTATGGTCTCATCATTTATTTGATACAATTCGTATCCAAACTTATTCGTTTCATCGTTTACTTGTGGTTAAGAAGAGCACACACATTGTGACACCAAAATAGAATCTAATCCATCATGCCATTATTATTGCTTGACTGAACCTCAAACTCAAGCTTAAAGATTTTTCTCTATAGACTAGACCTAGATGGTCTTCCATTCATTTGGCAGTGCCTTAAAGATGTCTCAAATATCTACCTACCAACAATAAACACTCCAGTAATTAATCCATGAACAATTTGAACCAAAGAACTTCAACACAGTCGTTACTTTTGAAATTTGCTCATTTCATGTTTTGTTTCAGCCTTAGATTATAATTATTGACTTAGTCCTGATACAACTTGAAGCAATCTGAAACCCATCCCCGAAGGCTCTGACTCTGACGACTTTGGCTCAGTTATTATTACATAGCATCAAATCCGAGGAGGGAAGAGATGTAATGGAATGCTTTGTCATATCATGTTTCATGTAGTAATTCTATTCAAGGGATACAATAGAAGTACTATTGTGCCAGTTGTGATTTGTTATTGTAGTTCATTCCCCTTATAGGGTGGTATTTAAGGAGTTGCTTCCCTAGCAGGAAGGCAGTTATGATGTAGGTAGCAGGAAATAAAGATGTCAGCCAACTCAGACCATGTGCTTGCTTGAGTCTCTTTACTACTCGTAGGCGTGAAAAATCAGGATAGCGCAGTGTGGACTCTTTAGGTCAGTCCACCCAGACCTTTCTTTCTAGAGCTCTCTCTGTTACTTCTATCAGCTCTCTCTATATGCTACGTCAGTCCGATGACAATGGACTGCTCGTCTTCGTGCCACACAGTTCAGGTACTGGCCAACCGGAGATATTTCACGGAACGATGCTTGGCTTCTCGTCTGTACTCAATGAATTTCAACGTTACACGATCTTTTATACTAGCCAAATACCCAGCAGTGTTAGTCTGCTGGTAAAATTAGTTCAGCAATCTCATTGGCCGAAACCCCCACCATTTTGAATGTAAGGATATGTCTGCACTATTCTACCAGCCAGTTAACGTGCAAAAACTTGTCTAGTCATACTTAACAATGTTGGCAATCCCCACCTTATCTCACCCCTACTCCATTACTTCTAATCACGAACATTAAAACCCAAAAGCGTGAATCTAATATTTTAACTTTATAATTCTTTACTTACAAACAATAATTCGCGGGGACCGTTCAAGGGCACCAGCCAATTTCTCATGGCCCTGACACGTAAACAACTAACGGCTCTGCGTGAATTTTAATAACACTAGACTCATGACACACTACTCTACCTATAGATCTGGAGACTAGATTTAGGTTTTGTTGTTAATTCTGAACATTTATCATGCCTATGTGGTGTCTCCGTAGTGAGCTAGGCATGCCATAAATATGAAATGATTAGTAGAGTATTATATTGGAGTTTAGACAGTGTTAGTATTAGAAGAAGTAAGGGTTTAGTGTTTCAGTGGGGGATTTAGAAGGATTTGGAATTATAATAATTATATTAGAAGTAAATCAACGTTCAGAACATAATAGCTTTGAATCTGAATATGTTATGAATTTAATATGAATTATTGTGATATTGTTTCTGACTCATATTTGTTATTGTAGTTAGAGTAGTAATTAAACCCTGCAGGTCTACCAGTTAATCTGTTTGTTATTTAGTATCTGGTGTGTGAGTGGAATTTAGATTTAGATTTAATACCTCTCAAATTATAAAAATGCAGTCGAACAAATAAACCCATGCATCTAAATTAATAAACATAACACACCATTCTTAACATCTTAAAGTGGCTTTACATCTGGAGGGAAAAACTTAATTGGCAGCCCCTGACAACGCCCTCCCCCTCACATAGAAAACATCCCAATATTCCAACATTCAACTCTTTTTCAACATGACGGGGTAAATAAATGTTGCCACCCGCGTACTATTGATCAGCCCACGGTTCAGAGGGCACAATGTGGGAGTTCACGGGCCGAGATCCAGTGAGTAGTATTTGATGTGATCGGACCCTTAGGTTAAAAAGTGGTATTTTGGGAGTTACTGGAGTCACGCCCTGAGGCGGTAGGTTGTACTAAGAATGCACGGAGATGTGAACTCATGGAGCACGCATTTAGGGAGGGAAGCTCCACGGGGTTATTTCTGCTATAAAAGGGTTGATCCGCCATATTATTTTATTTAGAGACGGCTGTAGGCATTGCACAGTGAGGCGCTCTCGGCTCATTCTCCTGAGTCTGAAGTAGGAGACGAAACATGGACAACAGCCGAAGACAAAAGAGCTAACGTAAAGAACTAGCTGTTCAACGCCTTGTCGTACCGGGCCAAGGGTGCGAACCGCGTCATTATTTTGGATTCGCGCTCGCTGGCGAGCGCAGAATGGTAAGGTCCAGCGATTAGCCAGAGAAGACAGGGCTACCCTGACAAAGAAGAAATCCACTGTCAGCTATAAGGACTAAGTCCCCGAGTTCAGATATCTCGTTCAACAGGATTGATCGTTTAGACATCTAAGGAACCTTTACCCGAGTGTAGTGGATGAAGGCAGTAGCTATAGTGTTGTGATTAATAGAGTAGCCAGGAATGTGAGGAATTGTTAAATATCCATGTCGAGTAGTTCGACATAAATTCTAGTAAGGAATTGAGCTGTATAAGTTAGAAAGCCATGACGGCTACAAGTTCAGATGTATAACATATTTGCTTGAATTTATATGTGTGGTTGCTAGTTATAATTAGAAAAGTGCTAGTCAGTTAATTGGAATTATACCCTTGATACTATATGATTACTATTATGTATTATGCAGTCAGAATTGTCATATTGTAATAATAAATAAGGCCCCTCACGCCTGACTAAATATACAACTTGTGTTATTTGAGTATTTATGGTATGCCTGTGCGAGTGTGAGTTGGCCTCTTGAACAGTCGAAGGGCTATCTTCCCCATATCCCGACTCACCTTGCTCTTGACAACAATACTTGCCTTGCCCCGAGTGCTGGCAACTCGCACTACGCCATTGATTCTTGTTATACAAAAAAAAAACTTTGGTTGTTATTCGGATCATTTAGAGAAGTACATTATATTAGTAGGGCATTTATTATACAACCTGTGCTTGCCAGACTCTCAATCTCAATTGAAGTACCTTCGTCTTCTTCTTTAAGTGCCGGATCTGGAACAGATATCGACGATCATAGTTCGCCACTCATTCATCCGATAGGATGCTCTCAAAAAGCCCATATTGTCCTGGTTTTTCCCTGTCGCGCATCTCTTCAAATTCTCTAGACATGTTATTCTTTGTCTACCTCTGATTTTTTTTTTTGCACTGTATTTTTCCAGTTAGAGCAAGGTATTCAAGACCTTTGTTCCGATTCAGAAAGTATCATTACCAAAGTGACTTTTGAAGTTTCTGTGACGTGCTGGATGTATGTGTGAGAGTGGACTGTGACAATCATTGTTAGTTTTGTTTTACAGTTGGGAACATTTGATTTATCAGATGGGGAGTCACCAGCATCTCATCTCTGCAGTTGTGTGGAGAGGGGAGATTGTACACCAGAGAAGGTAGCACTGCAATTCAAGAGTTTGCACAAAGACACCATTCCAGATCAGCTGCACCTGTATTGAAGGGTGAAACAGCGCACTAAAGATGAGACTAAGATCTTAGGTCGCAGCCATAACATGGAAAGAAGCACAAATGTTAATAAAAATTGGAAAATTACTGTCCCATGGACATTCCTTAGTCTTTATGTCATTACATAATAGGGATCTGACTTTAAAAATATCTGATCTGAAAATTTAGCCCGTCACTCAGAGACCTGCTGAGACTGCATAGAATGGGTTTAAATGCTATGTCTGTCCCCGGGAAAATTTGCCTTTGCCCCAATTAGCAAATCGAGGCTGCAAAATTTGCAAAAGTTGGCAAAAACTTGGACAAATTCAAGCTCGGTAGCTCATAATAATAAAATAACAGAAAGAGCCATTCAAACCGACGAACAGACCTAGTCCCGACCGGAACCAGAAATTTCAACGGCTTGCACTTTTGCACTCGCTTTCAATTAGATCTAGTGGCAAGCGATATTTCCATAAAAGTATGGATACCAGTAGCGACATCGATCTTTTTTGATATATCGAAAGGAAAAATAGTCAACTAAAATATTAATGTCTTTTCTGGATAGGGGACACGATGACAAAAGAAGGTAATAATGAGTCGTTACTAATATCGATATGTATTTATTTATTTATTTATTTGTTTATTCACTTATTTATTACATGTATTTATTCTTATTTATGTATGTCAGGCCAGAGTTTTCTGCTATTGTATGACAGTACACAATACAGCCTGCTACTGTCACCCCCACTGTCTTGTGGGTCATCTCGGGAGAGAGGAAGACTAGGGGAAGGTAACCCTGAATACAAATACCACACTGCCTTGTGTGTTGCTATGATAGCAAAGGCTATGGGAGTAAACCCAGACAGAAAATCAGGAGTGGAGACCCGAAAGTGGTTGTCAGGGAGAACTGCATCAAACTGGCTTCCAGCATCTCCTGCAGCCGGACTAGTTCCAAATGTATTGACCTGGTCTCTCCCTTGGGTTTAACTAGAATGGCAGAGAGAGGGGTGGTGCCTCTGGGCAAAGCACCATCTCTTAAAAATAGCCCAGGCAAGGCAGCAAAACGAGGAGGCGAGATATGAAAACCGCCTTTAGTCAGATGAAAGTAGCTCTTGGGCCAATCATCACCAAAAGCGCCCCACTTAAGTCTGTAAATGGTGAACCCATCACAGATAAAAATGAACAACTGAATAGGTGGGTAGAGCATTACTCTCTGTTGTATTCAACTGAGAAAAATATTCCACCAGATTTTGAGGAACACCTCCAAAAACTGCCAATAATGGCCGAACTTGACGCTGAACCTTCCTTAGTCGAGCTTTCCAATGCAATCGACCACCTGTCTGCTGGAAAAGCCACAGGAAGTGACAACATTCCTGCAGAGGTATTAAAAGACCTAAAAGGCCCACTATTACCACACCTGTATAATCTGTTACTGCAGTGTTGGAAAGAAGGCGTGATACCACATGATATGAGAGACGCCAAAATTGTCACACTTTACAAGAACAAAGGAGACAAAGGCGACTGCAACAACTATCGAGGCATATCCCTCCTCAGCATTACTGGACAGGCTTTTGCTCGCGTCATCCTCTGCCGCCTTCAACAACTGGCGGAAAAAGTCTTACCAGAAACACAATGTGGCTTTCGAAGCAAACGATCAACTATTGACATGATATTTGCACTTTGGCAAATCCAAGAAAAATGTAAAGAACAAAACAGGCCGCTTATAACATGCTTTGTGGACCTAACAAAGGCTTTCGACACCGTAAGCCGATCTGGCCTGTATGCAGTCCTTAAATCCATAGGCTGTCCACCAACATTGCTAAAACTTATTGCATCCTTCCACACTGACATGAGGGCATGTGTCAACTTTGAGGGCTGCACATCCAATTCATTTGCTGTAAACAGCGGTGTGAAGCAGGGATGTGTTCTTGCTCCTACCTTATTTGGTATATATTTTGCAGCCCTACTCAAGAATGCCTTTGGTCAATGTTCAGGTGGAGTACTTATTAACACCAGAGTGGACGGCTCCATTTTTAATGTTGCCAGACTAAAAGCAAAATCTCGTACAGAGCATATTATGTTACAAGAGCTCCTCTTCGCAGATGATGCTGCAATCGTGGCCCACGATGAAACCACGCTCCAGGCTCTCATCAATAGCCTTGCCAAAGCCTGTGACAAATTCATGCTAAAGATCAGTGTCTCAAAAACTGTAGTTTTGACACCAGGCTTGAGAAACCCCAACCCAATCATGCTGAATGGCTCTCCTCTGGAGCAAGTGGGAAAATTCTGCTACCTAGGCTCAACCATCAGTGGTAGCACAGACATAACAACTGAAATAAATGCCAGAATAGGAAAGGCGGCCACAGCTTTTGGCAAACTCTCAAAAAGGGTGTGGAACAACAGCAAGCTGACCATCAAAACAAAGGTACTCGTGTACCAAACTTGCGTCCTAAGCACCCTGCTGTATGGCTCAGAGACATGGACCACCTACTCCAAACATGAAAGATCCCTCAACTCCTTCCACCTGCACTGCCTACGCAAAATTCTCAAGATCAAGTGGCAAGACAGGATCTCAAATATCGAAGTTCTGAGCCGAGCCAACATTCCATCAACTCAGGCTCTCCTAGGCAAAAAAAGACTGCGGTGGCTTGGACATCTCCACCGTATGGAAAATGATCGCATCCCCAGACAAATTCTCTACGGGGAACTTGCTACTGGCAACCGACCCAGAGGTAGGCCACATCTGCGATTCAAAGACACTTGCAAGGTCACGATGAAAGCATTCAACATCAACCCCAATGAATGGGAGAACCTTGCAAATGATCGAAGCAGATGGAGACAAAAATTGCGCAGTGGCACGCTCGCAATAGACTTCAAGGCAAAAGAAACATACCTGACAAAACGTCAGAGGCGGAATGAAAACACTCGCCAAAGTGAACCCAAAAGACTGACCTGCAATCACTGCCATCGCACTCTCGGGTCAAACATTGGTAGAATAAGCCACGAGAGAAGCTGTCAGTCAAAGTGAAAGTGAATATTCTAGCTGCTAAGACCGTCTGTAAAGACGCTAAAGGCCATATATATTATTCTTATTTATTTACTAGATGAGGCAGTCGGTATTTCCCGAGATAGACCTGCTTCCTCCTTCTTTCATCCCACGCTAAAACCTCTATGCCCACCCTCCTCCTATCACCGCCCTCTCGACTCCCTCCACTTTCTCTATTCCTTGCCTTCCCTTTCCACCCATTCCCTTTTCCTTACTCCTGTCTCTGTCCGCCTCAATCACCCCCATCATCTCTCTTTTTCTACGATACTTGCTATTATTATTATTAAACCATAAATCATAATATTATTGGGACATTGAACTGTTTATTATCTTCTACATTATTTACTTTGGAATAAATGCACCAACTTTCACCACATTTCTACCAGTAAGTACTGAGTTATGGTAACTTATGGCATATATATGGCCTTTAGCGTCTTTACAGACGGTCTTAGCAGCTAGAATATTCACTTTCACTTTGACTGACAGCTTCTCTCGTGGCTTATTCTACCAATGTTTGACCCGAGAGTGCGATGGCAGTGATTGCAGGTCAGTCTTTTGGGTTCACTTTGGCGAGTGTTTTCATTCCGCCTCTGACGTTTTGTCAGGTATGTTTCTTTTGCCTTGAAGTCTATTGCGAGCGTGCCACTGCGCAATTTTTGTCTCCATCTGCTTCGATCATTTGCAAGGTTCTCCCATTCATTGGGGTCGATGTTGAATGCTTTCATCGTGACCTTGCAAGTGTCTTTGAATCGCAGATGTGGCCTACCTCTGGGTCGGTTGCCAGTAGCAAGTTCCCCGTAGAGAATTTGTCTGGGGATGCGATCATTTTCCATACGGTGGAGATGTCCAAGCCACCGCAGTCTTTTTTTGCCTAGGAGAGCCTGAGTTGATGGAATGTTGGCTCGGCTCAGAACTTCGATATTTGAGATCCTGTCTTGCCACTTGATCTTGAGAATTTTGCGTAGGCAGCGCAGGTGGAAGGAGTTGAGGGATCTTTCATGTTTGGAGTAGGTGGTCCATGTCTCTGAGCCATACAGCAGGGTGCTTAGGACGCAAGTTTGGTACACGAGTACCTTTGTTTTGATGGTCAGCTTGCTATTGTTCCACACCCTTTTTGAGAGTTTGCCAAAAGCTGTGGCCGCCTTTCCTATTCTGGCATTTATTTCAGTTGTTATGTCTGTGCTACCACTGATGGTTGAGCCTAGGTAGCAGAATTTTCCCACTTGCTCCAGAGGAGAGCCATTCAGCATGATTGGGTTGGGGTTTCTCAAGCCTTGTGTCAAAACTACAGTTTTTGAGACACTGATCTTTAGCATGAATTTGTCACAGGCTTTGGCAAGGCTATTGATGAGAGCCTGGAGCGTGGTTTCATCGTGGGCCACGATTGCAGCATCATCTGCGAAGAGGAGCTCTTTCTTATGGCATAACTACACTACAAAATGAGCAAACAAATCTAAAATTTCGGCCACTTTCACACCCCAAAAATTAATTCTCCTGAACCTGTTGGCCAACATTTAAAGTACATAATAATTATCATTCAGTGTGGAATCAGGAAAAAATAAAATTGCACACGAAATACCAACCATCTACGGTTATGCCCCCTCTCACGAGACGCTGTAAAGGCCTACTGACGCACGCAGCAAAATTTACATGGGCAATGGTGTTGTGCCATTTAATCATGTTTCGAGACCATTCCACGATTACCTTAAAATGTTGTTGTGATTATCACCCACACACTGATAAGCGGTTTGCCAGGTACTGTCGCAGAAAAACACCATAACTCACCCATGGAAGCACGGCTCACGACAAGCAAAAACGCTCTGAATAATAATCGTTCACTCCCATATGTGCAACTGACATTCGAGCCCGCTCTAACGATTGTTGCCAGTATTTATACTAGAATGATACGTAAATCTGAGCCCATGGCGCAAGAACGTTCTGGTAGCACTACGTCGTCTGTTTTGTTTAGGATGCTCAGGTAATCACTGGACAGTGTAACCTATTATAACTCTCTATATCAATGGTCACTAAATATACACCTGATTATCATGCAAATACTGAAATAGTTCAAATACACGATTCTCCTCACCAATGTACAAGAGGGTCATAATTGGAAGTAAAACGAGGTAACTAAAACTGATATGTGATGAAGAGGAGAGAGTGCTGAGCAGAGACTTGCTTCTGATCGATCTCGACTTTTCGATCGACCACTTCAAAATTATTATATCAGCTAAAAGCAGTCTCGATTTCCGAGACCTTTCGAACAAAGAAGAGGTTTGCAGAGTATTAATGTGCTCAGCTGCCCGGTACGTTGATTGTAGCTAGCTTGGCTCTGATAGGCGAGAGACTTCGTCACAGGAAAGTGAACTGCTTCTAGCAATGGGCCAGTAAAGTAAACAAGTCGTCCCCTTAGAATGACAAGGCTGTGTCTCTACTTTTTGGCTGAAATGAGTTAGACACTACACACTACTTCTACTGGCCTTGTCCATTGTGTGTCAAAGTATCAAGCAGATTCGGTGTGCAATTTGCATTACTAAAAAGAAAAAAAAACAAAACAATTCTTTGCTCTTTTAGCTTTGATCATATGAAACTTCGATCCTCAATTTCTGAAAAGTTGACGAAAGGAAGTTTGAACTTTGCCATTCTGAGGGAACGAAGTTCTGTCTAGATGTATAAAAGCAAGTTGGAAGCAGATCATCCGGTCGCATTCAACTGTCCAGATAACTGAACCGTTCCGTCTGTCTGGGTATTTAGATTTAAATTTAGACTCTCTAGTGAAATGGGATTGCCATAATTATGGAACTGATTTTTCTATGTAATGTAAGAAGATTGTAACAGTACTAACACGGGATACAGTTTTGCTCCTTCGTGTTTATGAACAAAAAAGTAATTAAACCTGTTAATTAAAAAATATATAGTTTTATTTAAAAATCTACAGTACCAAGCTGCGCCAAACGCAGTTTAGTGTTTCACCCTGGACAGGAAAACGATTGGTGAATACTCAGCGACACTTCACGCATTGGGGAAGTATCAACTATCATACTACTAAGCCCGGTCAGACACTATCATTTTTATGCTGCCAGGAAAATGTACACCATAGAAATAGCGGCAGAATCTGACTGTGTCCGACGGGGCTTTGTATGATAGGATATTTCGGGATTTACTAAGAAAATATAGTTAATTATGGTCTGCACTTCTTGTCTGACTGTGTCTGACCGGGCTTAGTATGATACCCCCCCCCCTTTAAAGTCCGTGTATTGAACAGTTTAATGATGGGTCAAATTTGACCTGGTGCGACTATTTTTCAATAACCCTCTCAGTTTTCTGCAGCCCGAGGTGGGCATTTTGTGGTATTTCCTTATTCACTTTTCACAATTTAAAAAAAAAAGATGAGGCTTTACCGTATATAAAAAATGCCTTTGAAGACATTTCTTGACAGAGATTACGACCGAACAGGCTGAACCGAAAGTTACTGTGAACACGACAAGAACAAAATTTTATCTAAAATGTAACAGGTGGGCAGTCAGATCTATTTTGATTGTTGTTGGTTTTTCACACGAAGTTTCTTCTTTTTTTTTCTTTTCTTCTTGGTGTAATGGCTTTTGGTGTTAATTTTGAATTAAACTTGAGTGCGAGTTCGGAGGAAGCTCGACACGCTAACAGTTACATAGTCCAAAGAAAAAGCACGGAGTTAGAATAGAGTTATAGGACAGAGAGAGACATCACCAGAAGGAACACTTACCATCCTCTATTTTTGTTTGTTTATTTTCTGTGTTTGTGTGTGTGTGTGTGTGTTTAAAAAAATCGAACTGGTAACTTGAAGCCCAAAACAACCATTGACTTGCTGATGATGTATAGGATGGAAGTAATGATGAATGAGAGATGATAACTGAGGAACGGGATCTCTTTCTCACTGGATAGTTACTGTCAAATAGTTATGGCAAATGAACTGTATCAAAATCACAACTAATCCATCTTTTACAAGGGATGTCAAGACAGCTGAATCTAACACTTAACATTTAATGTGGAATAATTTAATAACAAACGAGAGAAAAAATAATTAACAAAACCGTACGTATTATCTTTCCCAGGTCTCTGCCAATACAGTAGAGCTGTATGGATTTTGGTTGTCAGCGTACAGAACTAAATGCAGAAGGGTGGCTTCGTCTCGATGTTCTAAATGAACATGGGTCTCCTTTGTCAAGGCCGGCGAATTTAAGATTCAGTTCTTTGTCTTCTCGGGTAAACAATTGATACAGTCTGGTTAGAAAGAAACATACCGAGGCTGTCAAATGATTTAGGATAACGATATAACAAAATAGCAATGTTCGTTCAGATGTCTGATTAGGCACATTGAGTGCTGGCAGTACAGCTAGCCATGTTATAATGTTGGTCGACAGGCACACGGCCACAAAATGGTTCTCGTTATAGCGCTTGGGCACATTCCGTGTTGTGAATGAAAAATAAGAACATAAGCAGAGGAGGGCGAGATGAATTACTAAGAAAAGTGTTACTCTCATCACGGGGAAGAAGCAATAAATCTCCACAAAATCATCTGCCTTTTGCTTTGGGCTGCGAATGATTTTTGAGGCCATTTTCACTCCGGAAATCGCATCAAATACTGTCGAAAGTACAATCTGGAAAAAAAGATAAGAACTATAGTGGCGTAAGAGCAGACGGATCATGCAATTTGAGTGACCGTGACTGGTTTTACTTTGATCGATCACATCCCATTTTACTGCGATTATCTGGATATAAGCGTCTCCCTCGCCCATCGTAGTATCTACTGCAGTTGGAATGACTGAAAATAGCAACCCCATCTTCCCCTCTCTCATGTTTATCGGGATAGAAAATTGGCAGGAAAAATGACGAATAATTTTCTTTTAAAGAAAGAACACAGTGAGAAAGTTTCGACCAGGCTTATCTCAGTAATCTTTGTCTGACACATGAATACGCTCAATAAAAAATGTTTATTGTTGACAAGATGGTCGTAGATTTAACATTAAGATAGGAAACATTCCAGCCCGCAGCTAAATTTTTGTTTATGCAAAACACAGTGGCAATAACTTACGGGGAAAAGACGCTCAGCGTTTTCCGGCATGTGAAAGAGGAAAAAAAAAACAACATTCAGTAACATTCTTTCTCTTAATCAACTTTTTAACGGAATGAAGAGCAAACTCAAAAATCGTCATTTTTACGGCCAAATGAGTTTTCCACATGTCAAATGACAATCCACCTGCCCAGCGTGTTTAGACCTCACTTTAGACTTACAAAAATACAGCAGTGTTTTATCTTGTGCAAAATATACAATAGATTACTTGACTTAGACTTTTTATGGTGTTTCTCAACCTGAAAAAGAAACAAAAAACTCTAACACCATGGCCACAGTCTGACAAGTCTCTAATTCCACATATTATCTTCAGTCACCGATATTCTTTAGTCCAAAGAAACGCTTTGTGATTGCCCATTACAGCAAACCTCCAAGGAAACAAAAGATGTGTCACTTTTGGATGAAAGAAGATGCCTTTAATTCATTTATCTCTTCTGTTTGCAAAAGTAAATTATTTTCTCACGTTTACAGTCAAGCTTTCTCAGGAATACTATCGGTTAAATAGAACTCACTCGTTCTGGTGTTGCCAGTTACAGATAGGAAGCTGATCATTTCAAATCGATTGTGAGGTTGTTCTGTAGCCTGAAATGTGTGAACTGCAGGGTTGGATCTACCTGTTTGCATTTGCTTTCACATTTAAATAAGACATGCGCGAAGGACACAACACATCAGTCACTCACCTCTGCCACAGTGAGACCAACCATTGCCACTACTTGCGACTGCCCACTGATGAATTTTAAATTCTCTTGTATTCCTCTGCGCCGATTGAAAATCCTGTTCAGCCGAATGGCTTTCAACAGAGCAGCCTCATACAGCGTATTAAAGCTGAACGACAAGAGCCTGAATGCCGAAGAACATCTCGCCGTCGATGGTGTATGCAGTAGGATCACTATCGCAATGTAACCAGTTAATATGGAGATCATTTGTAATAAACTCAGCTCCAGGCTCGAAGCTCTTATTGCAATGTGATCTTTGTTTGAGAGAAACGCAATGAAAATAGCCGTGGTAAGCACGATGCTGGCCGCAGTCAAGAATACCAAGGTGGGGACCCCAGAACGAGACTTATTGAGAAGAAACTTTGCAGGAATTTGTTTACAGGTAGTCAGTCCAGTAGCAGGATCAGGATTTTGATGCCTCGGACACTGTGAACATTGTGTGTAATTTTTAGTTGCGATCTCATATTTTTTGCATGGAGTGCAGATCCAACAACAGGCAAACGCACGTTTGATCTCACCAGGTCGACACGGTTCAGTACAAGTTGATTTGGGCACCACATTACCGAATTCTTTCCACATGTCTCGACTTATCTGAAACAACACGTCGCTTCTTATATCATAAACTGCAACAAGTTTGGGGTATAGCTCCCCTGCATCGTTTTTACTAGCTTGTAGGACGTTGTATTTGCTTAATTGTGATCCCATGTGGTCAAGCTGGATGTCACCGGATACGCCACGAAAGTTGGTACGCTTAATGAAGTCTATCAGTTCTAGTTTGTGATGGCATACGCATTCTTTAACTTTGGCTTCTGTGACATTCGAACATTTATAGCGTATCAAATTATTCAGGGCATGGGCGTACGTATACATCACATCATAAGTGATGGATAACTCTAGCGATGGTGTGACAGAAAGTAAAATCTCGGTTATATTGCAAGACCTGTTACCGCAGGTGTGGATATCTGCCAGTGCAGTGTGAATCCAGGGATTCTTCGTTGTGTTAGCTTGTATCGTTTTCAAGTACTCTACAAAACCTGGTATATTTCTGTCTGGGAATGAGAAGACAAAAAATGCAGGAGGAACGAACCTATGACTATCTTCTGCTGCAAAAAGGCCCGCCCATGTATCACTGCCAATCCAGACAATTTTTCTCTCCAATCCAAGAGCTTTCACAGCATCTAAAATACAATATGTGGTCTCGTAAAGTCCAAATACAATAACCACACGTGCTTTGTGCTCCTTCATCAAGCTTTCCACCAGATGCCAACAATATATCTTTTCTTTAATAAAGGGCATAGAGATGGCAGCATCAATACAAATCCGCATTGATTTTGCGAATCTCTTAATGCTCTTGTAGGCCGATACACCGTAAGTGCGTTGTGGATACAAAACAGAAATATATTTCCACCCTTGTGACATCACGAATTTCATCATTGCCTTCGCTTGGTGCATAACAGGTGATACTAACCTGAAAAAGTTCGGGTATCTTTTCTGCGAAAGAAACATACCGAAGAGGATGTTGTAAATGATGTTACTATTAATAGTGTATTGGAAATAATGTACATAAATTATCAAGGATGTTTTTTTTTTTATAAAGAGTTCAAGTATATGTGCAGCAGAACACCTGATCGAAAACAAAAAATTGGGATCTTGAGTTCTTTCAAAACAGCTTGAGGTGTTCGGCTTTGGAAATACAGCATTCATTGTTTGACTAAATGAGTGTGGTATGTGGTATTTTGGGATTCAGTATTTTGTCTTAAAGGAGCGTAGGAGCGTGTTCCAATCACAGTGCTTAACTGTGAGCGGCAGTTAGACTGACCCGCCCCCAAGACCGTGGGAGGATGGGAAAGAATCGTATAAAACCCCGGGCCTGTCAAGCCCCAAGCACTGCGTTCGTCTCTAAGTCTGACCGTTCGATAACGCAAATACTTTCCTCTGAATCTGAAGGGGACGGCTCATGTCGCTCTCGCGAATTCGCGACGGACCTCTCGCATTTTCGTGGGGCGCGACCTACAGCAGACACCTTATCAATATCAGGTTGCTCGCCAACCTCTCTCGGTGTGAAGGGTAGCAACAAATTTCGGTGTAATGTCTTTTTAGGACTTTGACCGTCAGCCTTTTGCACGACATATACGGGAATGTCTAAATTAGGTCTTTGTAATACTACATGCTCACAGTTAAGCACTGTGATTGGAACACGCTCCTACGCTCCTTTAAGACAAAATACTGAATCCCAAAATACCACATACCACATGAGAATGTGGAGAATTCTGTAAAACTCTATATTATTGGTATATGGAAAAAATAATGATCAGTTAAAGCCCGACCAATTGTTCAATGGATCTCAAGATATTACTGATTTTCTTTACCACTTTAACATCATATACTATACTTTTTCATCTGAATACTCATCAATTTTGTACACACATTTTTTCATCACACATATTCTGGCCTTGTTTCGAGCAAGCTCCAATGCGAATCATACTAATAAAGTTATGAATTAACGCTGTTCTCTCTGTAACTCCCCCCCCCCCCCGCCCCCAAATACTGCCTGTTCAAGACAAAAATGTCCAGAGCACGCACCGATGCAACTTTAATTTTCCCATTTATTCATTGCCCCAACTCGTTTTTTCTCTGTTGCATATTGCTGGGTTAGCCTTGGGGAGCCCTAGTGGGATGGTTACAGTGCGAAAAGATGTGGAGTTGGTAGGCCGACCACTGGGCTCAAAGATATGCGAAGTGCACTTGTGGCTATTGGGTACTCTATATAAATAACAAAATTAGCCAACTTGGAATAATGTGGCATTGAACCGTGGCCTTCGTAACTACATGGCCAAACACAGCGGGCGCGTGACGTCACAGCAAGCGGCGATGCTCGGCTTTCGGCAGAGGTGTATTGATAACCTGATATCAGTGTACCAACGTAATGTGTACCGTACCGGTACTTGTGTTGTCGTATTACTCAAAGCAAGATGTAGCATGCATGTGCCTTAAGATGAAAGAATGTTTACACTGTAGATCTGCAAGTCTTAAAATTCGACCACTAAAAAGTGACTACTACTATTAATTATTATTTAAAACGGAATAGATCAACGGGAAGCCAAGGCTTAGAGTTTGTCCGACGACTTACTTTACTTATCTACCATTATAGACACCAATATTGCTAGCCTGAGTAGGTTGATGATAATATTATTATCTTAAGCAGCATACCGATATATTTAATAAGGAAATATCGACATAATAATAGATTAGGCCACTGTTGTATTTTAATACATGTATAATGTGTTCACCACTCCTATATCTTTCGTGTCTGTAAGGAAAGAAACGAGAAAAATTGGGAAAGGAGAGAGAGAGAGAGAGAGCACATGCACACTTGATAGACAGGAGAAAAGACAGATGGTGAGAGGAAACTTGCAAACATGAACAGTCTAAGATGCTTTACCTTAGCTGGACATAAGGAGCTGCTCAGACGGATAGAACTAAATCCTTTTTGGTGAACGTCTTCACTTTTCTTGAAGTATTTGCAGATGATGCCTGGTCACAGAAGCTTTTAGTATAATTGTTCAGGAAAATATTTACCACTGGTTTGATACATTTGGCAGCCACCTCTTCATAAAGAACCCCGCATTCTTCACATTTTCTTTGACATAATTCCAGATCCATAACTCTTCGCAGGGACAATTGCAAAAGAATTATTCTGTGGTTTGTGGTCTGCAGAAATTTATTCTCACTGTCATCTTTTCCAACCAGAACTTGAAAAACTTTGAAAGCTTCTGTAATAATTGACACGGCAAGATCAGACGGCCACACTAAACCTCCTCTGTCTAGAGCAGATAAATAGGTGTAACAATCATCAGTCCCCTCCACATGTAGCGTTTTGTCTAGTCTTAACTCGTTCTTGCAGTCGTCACAGTTGGTGCGCGGCAGTACTTTGGAGACTGCATAACCTGACACAAATACTAAAGCTTTTTGTTGTTCCTCTGTTAATTCGACGTTCTCACAGTCGGGGATCAATGGCAGAAACTCTATATACTGGTGAGCTGAAGAATCTTTCAGTTGGGTAACTGTTTCCTCCAGAGGTTCAGTGACATCTTTGAGTGTTAAAGTCCCTTTGGACGCTGAAACCAGTTTTAGGACGCTAATTAGCTTGAGCTTTTTTTCTCCTTCAAGTAACTGTTGGACCGACACGTGGAAGTTACATCCACTCATTTGTCTGTACTGACTAAATCTAAATTCAAGGTTGTCAGTTTGGAACTTGCCCAGTAAAATATATTTGAACTTTTTTTTATCTAACAGGTAGGAAGAAATTTCTTGTAAGCCTCTCAGTGTATGATCCAGAGCAGTCATTGTCTCGTTCGATATAGTGCCTTCTCTTGGTTTCAGATTTAACTTCTGCCACTCCTGAAGCCATTCAACTGCTTTCTTCATATACTGCATGTTCATATCAGAGATGGAGGTTATAACTTTAAAGTCGTCATTCCTGAGTCTCTTAGCTTTGCATGGATGTTTAACATTAACTATGTTCCACAGACGTAGAATTATGTCTAGAAATTCTCTAGTGCCTCGTGTATCTTCCTGCCGGTGCTTCTCAAAATGCTGTAAGGCAAAAATATTTCGTTGATCAAAAACTTTAAGCATCAATTTGACGTTCTGCTTTTCAGTAGCTGTTGGATACAAAGCATTTTGGTTCAGTGCCGGTGCCATTTTTAGTGCAGACGACTTTTCAGCAGAATACAACTTTCTTAAATGAGAAAATGATGCTTTCATAATTTCAGTACAGGCAGAACTTTCAAATGAAGGAAACTGGAATGTTTTCTCCACATCTTTCTGAGCAAGCCAGTTATTTCTGATACATTTAAATATATGCACAGTATCAAACAGAAAGAACAATTTCTCAGAACTGCTGAAGGGATTCTGTGTAGAAAGCTTCAGTTCTCCTCCACACATTTTGGTAAATGCATTACGATTTACTCTGTTGTTGTCTGAGATCACGCATACAACAGAATATCCTATACTGTGGAGCAATTTCAGAACCTCAAGAAGCATGTCGTACAACAAATCAGTGGTCAAATTTTTGACAGGAACAATTCCCACAACATCTTTACTTTTGCATGACAGGGATGATACCATGAAAACTTGAGCTGTGCTGGCTTCTTGAGACAGAGAATTTGAGGCTCTTTGTAGGATACTTGGTGCGCGACATGAATTTCGTCTAACATTAAAATTACCATTCTCTCTCCCTCATTCAAACTTTGACACTTTTGCTTCAAATATTCCTCGTGAACGCTTCCATCTGTCAATCCGCTTCCAATAGTAAATACTGATGAAAGTCTCTTCAAATATGAAGTATGTGGTAGAGTTAAATGAGAGTTTCTTAACATAGAATAGGTTCTAGGGGCTGCTGCAAAAATTTGAAAAGCCCAAAGCAGTGTTTCAGATGAGTATCGTCTCACCGGAGAAGTCAATAGCTTTAACTGTTCCACCAAAAAGGAAAGTTTGTCTTTCAGTGGTAAAACCTGGTCTTCGCTGTGTTCATCAGTTTCTTCTGCTGGTTCGTCTAAGCACAAATTCTGCAAGCCATCAACAAAAACTTGAATTTGCTGTTTGACATCCATCTCTTTGGCGCTGGCACTGGCGAAGTGTGATAGCATTGTATCAAACTGTGACCAGGATGTGAGGATAAGGGGAGATTGCTGACCAAAGAGCCATTTCAAAGATGTGTTTGGAACTTGAACAATACCTGTATTCTCTTGTGTGAAAATCTCTACGTGCATGTCAGAATGTACTCTAATTGCCGAAATTAAAGCTGGCTTGCTGCTAAGTAAATCTTGTAAATTGTAAAAAACTCCAGTATGGACTTTCCTTTTCGTCGGATAAATTGGTGCTGGTAGTGGCATGTTTTTCAACATTGTTGTGTAGCCTATAAATCCAGACGGTCCCTGATACATGACTGTTTAGACTGTTACCAAAATCCGAAAAAGTATCTATTTTGTCACTTTCTAACCAATCAGAAAATGATTCCTCATCTCTTTGCTGGGCCCCCCCCCCCCCTATGCCTTTCTTCCGGTGTTTTTCTTTTTGGAGCTGGTTCGTCAGACAAATACGATGGACAATTTGGAAAAATTGACGGGTAAGCATCATCCCTAAGTTTTGGTTTTGATCTTTGCACCGTCAAAACACTTACGTCTGGTCTTGTAACAGAATCAGATCGGATGAGGAACTGATCACTAAAGTGTTTAGCACACACAACAGACTGAGATGTAGGAGTAAAGTCAGCTCTAGGAATTTTACTTAGCCATAGATCTCGCCTTGTCGATTCAGTCGGGAATTTAAACACAGAAACTTTCTCACCATCATCATAAATTTCCTCTACAACCTGGAACACAGCACTTTCTAGGCATTTTCACATTGAATATTGTGGTGTCGTGCCTGGGGTTTTTAGAATATTACAGAATAACGTAAGTCCTTCTGTATGGTATACAGAGTTGACATTTAATCGACACACATAAGTCTATATACGGATATGAAAGTTACTGTCACTGTATAGGTATACGTTATACACAGAAATAATTTCACATATAAATGAACACTGTACAGATAGGCATAGCACAGGTACACGTCTACTACACCGACTCCCAGGCATCCTACATATATAGTCAAACAAGGACAAAGACGGACAACGAACTTGCTTTCTCACGATGTACAACGACCCTAGGACAGGTGAAGAGGAGCCAAAGACAAGGTTAACTGTTAGGAGGGTACTGACCACATAAATATGCCAGTGTCACTGTGTGTGCGGTCTCCAAGACGTGAGAAGACGTGAGACCGACACAACAAATATCCAATCTTGAGAATAACAATAAGTCTAATAAATCCACACAAAGACAAGAAACAGCAGACAACACACAAGCATTGTTATAGTGCCGGTATTCAAACTTTGTTTCCTGTAGCCTTGGCCTAGAGAGCGCAGCCTTGAGACGGTACCGCCGCATCCCGTGACGTCACTTACCTGCATATCGGCATTGTGTTTGGCCATGTAGTTACGAAGGCCACGATTGAACCCTATTATGAATTTGATTAATTATGATTACTGATTCTATCAATACACACTTCTTGTGAGACAATTTAAGACCAAAAGAATAAAGATTGCACAGAAATCTGTCAGTTGTTGCCTTTATCCTCCAGCCACCACTCTTTTTCACAATGCTAACAATTAATGCAAGAAGAAAGCAATAAAGTACCCTGTCACTCATTCCATCATCTGAGGCCACGGGGCTGATGACTGGGATAGAATACGGTGCCAGAGTTATTGCCGTTAACGAAGATCCTGTGCTCCACTGGCATCCAACCACACCTTCCACAGCAAAAAAGTCCGGTGGTTGTGACTTTTCTGTGGGAATATTAATAATAATAACGACAACAGCACTAACATTAATTACAACAATAATAATAATTATCTTATCATGAAAAAAACAACAAGTTGTGACGGGAGTACTTCATTGTGATGCAGTTTTGAGCTATTTTTTGGTTGATCCTACAGCCTACACAACAGTTTCAAAAATTATAAAGTTAATTTTCTCAACACTCAACTAATCTAACGCACTAGTTTTTGTATCGACCTTTATGTCTATTCAGGTTTCACGTATGTATAAAAGAAAAGTTGTAAAAATGTAAAATATAATGAACTCTTTTTGCGCTCCCTTTGATAAGCCACCTCACCGGGAGATTTGTATTTAACAAGCGTACAGTTAGTGCGCAGTGTTCTGCCGCGCGTGAGTTCTGAGCAAGACTGTTGAATATTAGAGAGAGATAGAGAGAAGGATGGGAGCCAAAGAGCATTATTGAACACATTGGAGTCAGAACTGCGGCGGCGCGCATGGTTCATGAGGTATGCCGAATTGAAAGCTAAACATAGCGGAAGGTTTGGGACAAGCTGTTAATGCTTTTTTCTATGGAAGCGCATATCCGTACATGTAGTACGGATATAGACAGTGCATATCCGTTCAACGCATACAATTCGATGACGTAGAACACACACCGGAATACTATATTACTGACCTTGTTAATTTGCATAGTTTTTAAAAATATGAATCGGCTTAGTAGCAGAACAATCCGACTTCTGCTCGGAGATTGCGTGGTCTGCGCTAATAATTATTATAGGCCTACTTGAGTGTGCGTGGATCACCAACTGCTACCCCAACCCCTTTTCACCTGATTAGTCAATCTGACTACCGCCCATTGATACAAACTGACTAGACCCTCACGCTCCCAGGTCCAACTAATTATTCCATGTGTTGTCACTTTAAAATCGTGAACACCATACCAAGTTTTGTTTCAGCAAACCTTCATCGGTCGCGCTTTTGATAAACATGTTGTACGGATATGCACTGTCCATATCCATACAACATAATGTACGGATATATACACTTCCTTTTCTATACGAAAGGGAAGGGAAAAGTGGCCAGCTTTGTTTTGTGTTGATTGTGTGGCAGAACGGTGGTGCGAGACCCAAGCTTTCATCGACATTCTGAGAGCTTGATCTTCCAAAGAAAATCTTTTGAAAAATAGAAACAAGCCGCTTCCACACCCCTCCCCCACTTCCATAATAAAGATGACAAAAGCAAAACAAATGTTAAATAAAAAGACTAGTCATATCATCATTACCATGGACTGAACACTGATTCTGTAACAGACCAGTGAAAGGATGTTGAAAAAATGGTCTCCAAAGTCATGGCCAGCTAAATTGGCAATATCGTTGACGTTCAGCTCTCGTTTCAAAACGAAAAACAACAACAAAATAAAATAAATAAAAAAAGAGATTGCAAGTGAAATAAACCCGCTAGAAAATCCAACAGTCCTCATGACCGCTGGATTAGATAATGATTGTATCAGTTTTCCCTTTCTGATTATAATACTAAAGGTATTGGTCCATCTGCATGAATCTTACCTTGACATGTATTGTCGCTTGGTACAAAAAGAAGAGCCTTCATGATATTGTTGGCTTCAGTATAACAATCATCCAGGATGACAAAACCCATTCTCAGTCCGGGAAGAAGAGTGGAATCCTGTCACGGAAATAACAAATTAGGAAAAAAAAGTTAACAACAGAAATCAGGTAAAATATAAGTCGAAAGAAAACAAGTTCGTCGATCACGTACAACGACATTTAATAAATTTTGCGAATGTGTGACTGTAATGTCGGTGGAGTGTTCTGATCTAAGGCATTCTCCTGTGATATCTGTTTCAAACTTTTCCAGCTAACATCAGTTTGAGAGTCCTTGCTATGCGAAGTCGAGGGGATGGGGGAGGACAAGGGGAGGGGGAGGGGGGGGGAGGGGACAATCAGTTTTTTTTTTTTCCGAGCTCACTACATTTTTTTTTTTGTACCCCATTAGTGAGTCAGTCTAAGGGTCGCCACACAAAGGCCACCGAATTCGGTCACCGAGCCACTAGGCGCTTTAGGTGAGAAGAATTGCACTACATAAACGGACAGAATCTAGGTGGGCTCTGTGTGCAGTTGTTGAAATTATATAGTGCAATTGTTCTCACCTAAAGCGCCTAGTGGCTCGGTGACCGAATTCGGTGGCCTTTGTGTGGCTACCCTTACTTATTAAATATGATTATGTTTAGACAATACTATCAGTGTTGTGATATCCTGTTAGTTCGATTTTTCGGTTGTTGTTTTTTTTTTTAATGTTTTAGTTGCTGTAAGAGAAACAAAGAAGAAATGCGATCTTTTACTGAAAATGTTTCTTTTTTAGTCTTCTACTTGCCCCTGGTCTATACAGAACCTAAGGGTGAGCATTTCCCACTTTCCCGCTTCATCAAAAAAAAAGCGTCCATTGTTAGTCCTGACGCCACAACAATAATAAAAGACTAAACTGCAGTGGTCCGCTCTAAAGTGGCTGTTTATGTTAGTCCTGTTAATGTCCTAACCAATTCCTAATTGAATGAGACAAAGTGCAGCGGTGGCATGGACAAAGAGGAGAAGGTAATTAACAAATAGCTCATCGGAGGGGATTGAAATCTTCGTAATGAATTTTAGTAGTTGAAAAGGATGGGGGTGTAAATTTGCTTTTGGCACACCGAGACTGCCCCATGGACAATACGTTACATGCATCAAATTCAGTAATATTCTGTCGCCTTGCTATTTAAAGAAGTGTCATTTTCTACTTTTCTATACTTACAGGATATGCTGTAACTGTGTAATCACCATTTCGGAAGACCCAACTGGCGAATAATATTCTGAGTACTTATGTACATTTCTGTCAGGTAGTGGTTTACATTGGCCGTAAGTGAATTTTCACCAATTAAGACATGTAAAACACAGGAGGTGGGGGTAGAAGGGGGGAGGGGGGAGATGGACATGTAGGCAGACAGAAAGAGAAAGAGAGTTTGCCAGAGATAAAAACAGACAAAGAGAGACAAACAGAAAGAAACACAGAGAGACAGAGACAGAGAGAGAACAAAGCAGAAAAAGCGCAACAGAACCGGAGGCAAAAGAGAGATGAGAACCATAGAGAAAACATAGAGCTGAAACACACACACACACACACACACACACAGATACACCAAAAACCAAAAAAAAACACAAAAAACTTAACAGAGACTGAAACCATAGACCAAACAGATTAGAATCAAGGGTAGAGCTGATGACCAAATCCATAGGCCCATATCCATAGAGGAAAAGCAGCCCAGAATCATAGATAATTCAGAAACCAGAACTCTAGACGAAACACAAACCACAACCATGAATAGAACACAGACTGGAACTTTCTGCGGCCTTGAGAAAAAAGACAGCACTAGAATTAATTAACGCAATCAAGTACCTGGTTAATGTTTCGTGCCGCAAACCTCACGGCTTCAGTTAATTGAAGTAATTTCAAACTTCTGATTTTGTTTCCGCAAACCCCTGGTATGTCCGTGATGTCAGTGATAGAGAACACCACACCCAAGTTGATATCGCCTTCCTCCTGATAATATGGTCCCAGCAGGTCAGATGAGGCAGTCTTCGTGATCCATAAGTTGTACAATACAAAGAAGATGTACCAGACGGCCCTTAGGTCACAGTGGAAATGGCACATTGTCAGTGTTTTCTTGGGGTGGATGCTTTGTCAGACTGAAGAGAGAATTATATTCAATATTAATCAGACGAATGTAACAGATTCTATCGGTGTTTCATTTTTAAAAAAATATAATTATGTTACTTAAACGATACTACAGAAGTCTTTTGCCATGCTCGGGATAAACCCGTAGCCGGTCGCCTTCCCTTCAATTATCCACTCCACCCCTCCCCCGCCCCCCCCCCCCACCACAATTCTTACTCTCCACCCCCACCCCTTTCTCCTTCCCTTCCACTTCCTCTCTTCACCCCTTCTTCACCTCTTCCTCTCCCCCGCTTGTTTTTTTTTGTTCCTTCAATGACCTGCTTTGGAGGCCATTGCTACTTGTCATGATCTCGTACCATTTCTAGCTCACTTTCCCTTGTCGCTCATTATTGTGTGCAGAACTTGTACTAAAGAGGAAAACGTCACGGGTTAATGACCTGGTGGCTTTCACAGTATTTTGCCCGTTGTTACTCTTGCAAATTCTTTTATTTCCACATTTAAACAACCTGTCAGTGATTTAAGTAGGTGATACTGAACTGATGCTGAATAGGTTATACATAATGTATCGCCATGGACCTGTCTGGACGGGACCTCTGGTCAAACCGAGATACTGACCATTAAATTTGTTTGTCTGTTTTGGCGTGGAAGTCCGTACTTCTGCATGTGGTACTAAAAAGTATCAAAATTCTCAATTTTTCAAAAACTTAGGATTTTGACATTTTAATCCATTTTTTGTATTTGGCGCAGTGTGCAACAGACACGACACTTTGCGCTTTTAGGGTTCAAATTGGTTTCGATGTATCATTTTTAGTACTGTTATAACATTAAAATAATAATGAATGGAATAAAAGTTCTGTCCATTTATCGTGTCCTAGCAACCCAATGGACAGATCTTTGAGGTAAAATATGTAGTATATTAACAAATATTCATTTTTATTTTCTTTTAGCAGCACATGCCCTTTAGAAGAGACTGAAACTCTTGCACCATAGGGTTTTTGTGCTTTGTTCCGAGTGAAGCATTATTTCCAGTGCCATGTGGTAAACTGTCGTAACTCGACTTTTTTCCCCAAAGAAATTAAGATATTTGGCGTTCTTGTAACCCTTGACAATTTGCATGTTGTCCTATAAGTGCTTGGGGGGGGGGGGGGGTACCATCTGAATTCTCCTGAAACATTTATAAACCCCGACTTACGGCTGTCCTCAATTTTTCAAACATTTTTTGTTTGTTGTAGGACCTATTGTGAAGGGTTGTGGTGTGCCTTTTCCGGGCGTATACCATGCACGCCACATCACAATTAACCAGACTGGAAACACCAGCTTCAGACTGTGTCTTTTTTTACGGAATTTCCCGAGCGGCGGCCGTATAACCAACATGGCCGCCACTCCGGAAATTCCGATTCTAGTTCTATCTGCAGTAGAAATTTCTTTTTATTTGTCAAGATTGGTTGTACATGCATTAATTTCTTGGTGCGGAACCAAACTTCCGCGTTCAGTAGGCGCGTCAAAATGGTATCATTCAAAATTGTAGCTATGCTGAAGCGTCGGTCGTTACCGTAAACCTAATCTGGCGGATGGTTCATGACATTTCGCTGTTTTGTGACGTCACACAATGGGATCATCCAGTCTGGGTATTTTGTTAGTCTGTGCGCCACACATTATGTAGAGGATGATCTCGACATGTTTTCTACTTTTTCCCACTCTCTCTCTTTCTGTTCTGTCTTCACCTTTCCGACTCTCTTTCTGTTCTTTCCTCCCTTTTCGCACTCCCTCGTTTTGTTCATTCCTCCACTTCCCCACTCCCTCTTTTTTGTTTTCTCTCTTTTTCATTCCAACGCCCTCGTGCATAGTCAAATTGCCTTGGATCTGTAAAATTCGTTGGTATTCCTAATAGGTTACTCACTAAGTTTTAATGTATTAAACAACAACTTTTACCGTACTTCAATATGTCAGTTCATGACGCCAAATTGATAGACAGGGCGTCGTCTTCAGTTCGAATGAGGTGCAATAGTGTGTAGATTTGCACACCTTAGCGCGTTCTGTTAATGTGTAAGGATTAAAATCCTACACATGTGCGAATTTCCCAGATTCAGTTTTTACATGTAGTTGTACAAGAATGTATAGGCCCATTGCGGATATCGGCCACTTTAGTTGTAAGGACCGACGCATAACCATTGCGATGGTAGCACTGATTTTGATTCGTTAGCTGATTTGCACTGCAAGTACTTCAGGTGTCGCGAACCAATCGGCGGCGAGCTATAAAAAGTTCACTACAGTAAACAATGACACGTGTGTACACGCACATGGGAGACATTCGGTCAATTCTTTCATTTCCTTTCCCTTTGCTTACACGGTTGGTAGGGAATTTGATCAGCTTGGATCCATCCTTTCCACCCTTGTTATGGCAGTCAACTGCAATGCAACCAGCAGGCATTTTAACCGCTTAGACATATCTCGAAGTTACACTCGTCAGCTGATCCACCCGCCATTTGGGTGTCGGAAATACAAAAAAAACTGTGACGTCATTCGCAATGGGCTTAGACATAACGAAACACCGGAAACATAATTTCATGTCTGATTCTTTTATTACTTATTTGACGCTTTTCATAAGGGCTTCGCAAGTACAGCCTTTTTTTTTTTTTCTTGGCCACTTCAAAACAAGAGTGCTTTTTTTTTTTTTTAAACAGACAAGAAAGAATCAAAATTCAGACTGAAACCCATCACACAATTCAGCTTAGTTCTTGTTTGTTCTATCTCCAGTTTCTAAAAAGCTGGAGATCTTTTATTATGTGGAAGAGGCATAACAAATGTAGTCTCCGACGCTTGTTTCAGAAGCGCAACCTTCCTTCACATTTCTCCAAACCACTGAGTGGAACTTTTGATACTTTGAGCAAAAATATTTTAAATCCAGAGGTATTGCACGACATTCAAACTTTTGGGCAAAATGTTGATGTACGCGGGGCACCAATACAGCAACTGCACGGCCTCACATCCGCGCAGCGTAGAGGGAACATCGGTTGTGGCACTTATTAAGCTGTTTCAGAGTTCCGATTTATTCAAACTCCTTAGCATACTGCTAAAGCCGCACACGTTTAACGTCGACTTTCTCAGCTGTGCAGAAAGTGGAGTTGGGATAAACAAGAACTGAGGTCACGAAATAGAAAACTATGTTTCTCCAATATACAGAGCATTATAGACCTGACTCCACAACGTCCACGAAAGAAAACAGCAGAGCAAAATCAATGAAATGTGAAGGAATATTAACTTAACTGTTTGGCCTAGATCAGAACTTACGAGCAAGAAAAAAATGGCAAAGCAGTTTTTGGTCCCAGGGTCTTTTAACACTGATAGTCTAGAGCATTAGTCGGCAACCAACAGTCCGCGAGCCAGATCCTGCTCGAGAAGTAAATTTGACCGGCCCGCCAGTAAATGGGATAAAATGCTTGTCCGGCACTTGAACGACTTTTCCTTATTTTCAGCGTTTTGCCTGACCCACTGACAGATAAGTTTTAGGGAGGAAAAAAAGGCAAACAGGGACAAACTCAAGTGAATGTCAGATTTTGTTAAGCACACGACTGATTTGCTAGTATACTTTATTCACTGATTTGCTAGTATACTTTATTCACTGATTTGCTAGTATACTTTATTCACTGATTTGCTAGTATACTTTATTCACTGATTTGAGGCAAAATTTAGCTGTGGATAATTCCTATATTTCAAGTTTATTCTCAGTGGCGTTCACTTGGCCCGCCACCTACTCAGTTACGCATTCCAGCCGACAGAGCCGAAGTTTTTGCCGACCCTGGCTTTAGATTTAGTCTAGACCCGTTGCCATTTTTCTGTTGTCTGCATGGGGTGGGCTGTTACTATACTAGATTTTTCTAGAATGGTATTACTCACTTGTCACAGAAAGGCATCCATATTCAATGTCTCTTGAGGACATTGGCTGGCACTTGAGAGATGACTACGCTAGGACAGACTAACCATGTCTGTAGTTCTTGAACAACAATCATCCGCATACTGCATTCTGATCAGCAAGTGTTGTGACACGTATCATCACTGATGTGGACCACTAGCTTAACAAAGACTTTCTTGTTTACGTGCTTGCTGGTTATTTCAATCAGTTTTCTGTCTGGTCTTTGTGGTCTGTCTGAGCTTGCGTTCTATATGAAAACAAAGGCGCGGTCTGGTGCTGCGGGACAAAATGGTGTGCAAATATTTGTCAACCTAAAGCTGCCTCTACACGCACAAGCGGATTGATTGAATCAAGCGGGCTGCACAAGTCGGCCTGCCAAGTCTGCTTGATCGATCTTCCTCCTACATGTTCAAATTTTCTTCATCAAACCTCCTCGACCAAAGTGGAAAACAGTGTGATTCTGATTTCCATTGTGATCAGCGTAATTACTGACAAGAAGGAAAAGAAAACGCTCTACTTGGACAAAGCGATGTCTGTTGGACAGACAGAAACACAAAAACAACAATTTACTATAGACTGATGGCCAGGATGTTTCTTCATCTCTCAGAAACATCATACTTTGAAAGTACCATAGTTTTTGGTATTTGCGTATCTTCTTCGCCTGAATTCTCCACCTTCTTCAATTCCTTCCTGAAATTCGTTCGCAGGATATTTATTTTCTTTGTAACTAATTCTCTATCTGCTTGGGGCTCAAAGGCCTTAGACAAAGACAATACTGGCCGTGTGCCTTTTCTTCTTTTTTTTTTATCAGTTTATTTGCTGCATTCCTTAGGATTTACATTCCATAAACAGTCGAATGATCGACAGTAGTAAAGACCATGGGCGCCTTTAAGCCAAAGTGAAGAAAAAAGTAAAAATTCGAGCTTCATGAAAGTAAAAACACATAAAAATTTAAGCTTTGACAAAAAAATATTCAAAAAATCACCCTGATAAAATTCAAGGCTCACACCGATAATAAAAAAATATCAGAGAAAAAAACCCACCCAAAAATTCACACTATGCTAAAAATGTTCAGAGTTTGAGAATCTTGAAAAGGCGACAACAGACTAAATGAAAAAAACAAAACTAGCCATATGAAAGAGCCCACCAGCCTCGACAGTCTGAAACTATTATAAAGGATTCATCTGTGTGCCATTTCGGCCTGTAAGGCCCTAGTTTTAAATATGTTTCATCCCACTTCCTAGTAAATTGTTTAATAATTGTTTTTCTTCTGGAGATGTATTTGAATCGTTTACTTTTTTTGGTTTAAAAACTTCATTGACTATAAATTTATTAACAGCTTTTTGTCCTAAATCTGATGCTGTTTTCTGTGCAATATTTGTTTGCTACTTCTTTTGCAGTATCTTGCATAACTTTGCTGGTAATAGCTGAAATTATCGAATCGAAAATACCTGATCCTTCATTTTGTTTTTTGTTTACCAAAAGATTTGATCCTCCATAAACATTGGATAATTGTTTTTTGTATCCTCTATCAAAAACCAACATCGTGAAACTATATTTTATATATTAATTTTTTACTGTAACTTTTTATATTGTGTATTATTAATAATTTTTTGTCCATATAACTCATCTACAGCACTTACAATTTCATTTATAACACCCGTATTTCCTGCTTTTTTACTAGCCATTAGTAATGATAGTTTTCGTAGTAAAGCATTTGGAACCGACGGAAGAAATCCATGTCCTAAAGTTACTATAGAACTATCATAAGTTACAGTTGGACCAACGGGTAAACTTCTTTGACTTTCCCAAATTGGTTTTATTATTTCGGTATATTTTTTTCCTTTACTAGATTTAGGTCTTGGATTACTAGGCTCGTTATTCTGTTTCATGGCATTAGTGGAAAAAAGAATACGTGCATAATTAGACCTATCTTCATCTAAAACATTTTTGGGGATCTTTACTAGTTATTAATTCCCACAAAACGGGTGTTTCTTCATATTTATCTTCACCAATAATAATGTCATCGTCACCAACTTTTTTTTCTTTATTTCCAATAAAAAATTTATTACCTTGAGTATAATTTATAAATTCCAAACGTTTTATCCGCATTAGTTGTACCTAAGTATTTTTTTTAAATATGTTGCTGCTGTCGGACCAATTTGCTCAATCGCTTGTAAATGTTGTTCAATTGCTTTTAATGGTTTGACTTTGTTGAATAGCAAGTGGAATTTCCTCTAGCCCGTTGTACCCACATCAATTGTTGCTATTTTTAAAACTCCATCAGTTCCATCGAGTACATTTCTTGCTTTTCAATATTATTTAAATATTTTTCTTCTGTCTTCTTTAGGTTCTTCAAAAACAAAAATTGAACATCAAGAATTTTCTGAATTCTACAGTTAGAAGCTTCAAAAGGATTCAATTCTGGTGCTGTTGGGGGTAATCGCAGGTATATTTTTTCACTCTCCATTTTTATAAAACAAAAATTACACCAAGACATTTATGAATGGAATACTTTTAACCAAATTACTCAAAAAACCTTCACCGTTACAAAGTTGACCTTCACGTTTTAAGTATAATCCATCTCCGTAAGATTGTAATTCTCCTCCACCTTTTACTGGGCCCAAATAAAGCCCTCTTCTATCAGGTTCAATTTTACAGAGACATCCACCTTTTTTAAAATACAATCCGTCACCAACTCCATTATGAGTTTGTAGGTTGATAACCATCACCTAACAATTTTTGAATACCACTACTCGCAAGTCCCGTAAGCCCTCCGATTCCGATAGCTTTTGCGACTGATGGAATAGCTTTAGATAACAATGCGAGTGCCATTCGAGCAAGAGCAGCCAGGAACCCCCCTTCAATTTTCATGTTATATTTTATTTGTTTTCTACTTATAGTAATATTTGCTCCTTTATTTTGATCAAATGCTTTTTGTAATTTATTTATTTGTCTTTGTGTTAAAGCTAAAAGATCATTTCCAGGTTCAGTGATTCTAATTGTAACGGGAATATCATTTTTCGTAGCTCTCTGTATTTTTTCTTTTTGATTATCAGAAATGTTTAATTGAACTTTTTCATACGTCATTTTTTATACCATAAAATTTGAGCTTCTTTATTTTACGTTCAGCTATACGTTAGAACTTCATTCATTGTAATTCCTTTTCATAAAAAGAAAGAATAATTTCTTCATCATCTAATTCTTTTATTTTGTAAATAATTGGATTTGTATATAAAATTTTATCTTTTGTAAATATTTCTTTTGTCCATTTTGGTGTGTAACCTTTTTCAAAATTTTTTTCCTTCTTTGTAATTCTAACCCTGTCATCTAATTTAAATTTAGGATGTTTCTTTGTTTCTTCAAAACCATAGAAATTTCTATATACAGTTATTTCATTTTCTTTTTTACTGCATTCAGCAGGAGTAATTTTTATTGGTGAATGATAGATGTTATTATAATTGTTTACCAAATGTGAGTGTGCATGAGAAAACCAACGATATGTCGGCAGAGCTGATTTTGAGAAAAACGGCTTTGAAGTGAAACTATGGGTCCGACAAAAACTTCTAACTTGGCTGTTGTTTAGGGGACCGTGGCATGTTACAGGGTAAACTGTAGACGAGCAGTGAACACTACCAACTATGATCTCTACAACGGCTTAGTTATTAGACTACGGTCTCCTAACTGCAATCACTCCAATAATACTTGGTCAATTAGCTATTGCCACTTTTAGGATTAAATGCCTTTTTCTCAAAATCTTGTTTTAGGGGGGTCACTGACTTCAATTTATCAGAAATGTCTTGTCTTTTATTATGTGTAACAGAACCCAAAATTTCATGTTTGCGACTTATTGTGGGTTTTTTCATGCACACTCACAAATCATCTAAAACATCTACATACCTTGTAGTATTATTAGCTGTAAAATATTTAAACATTTTTTCTTTCATGTTTCGGTATGATCTATAAGATAATAAACAGTTCAGTGTCCCAATAATATGATTTATGGTTTAATAGAAAGTATCGTAGAAAAAGAGAGATGATGGGGGGTGATTGAGGCAGAGAGAGACAGAGACAGGAGATAAGGAAAAGAGAAAGTGGAGACGGTAAGAGAGGGTGGGGGTGGGAGGAGGGAGGACATGGCCGCAGGGAAAGAGAGCGAGAGAGAGAGAGCATGGGAGGAAAGCAGGTCTATCTCGGGCATTCCGACTGCCTCATCTAGTAAATAAATAAGAATAAATACATGTAATAAATAAGTAAATAAATAAATAAATACATATCGATATTAGTAACGAGTCATTATTACCTTCTTTTGTCATCGTGTCCCCTATCCAGAAAAGACATTAATATTTTAGTTGACCATTTCCCTTTAGATATATCGAAAAATAACGATGTCACTATCGATACTTTCATGGAAGATATATCGCTCGCCACTAGTCTAGATCTTATTTAAAACAGCTGCAAACGTGCAAGCCGTTGAAATTTCTGGTTCCGGTCGGGATTAGATATATTTTTGAATGGCTCTTTTTGTCATTTCGTTATTAATGTTATGAGCTACCCAGCTTGAATATGACCAAATTTTGCCAACTTTTGCAAATTTTGTGGCCGCGATTTGCTAATTGGGGCAAAGGCAAGTTTTCCCGGGGACAGACATAGCATTTAAACCCTTTCCATGCAGTCTCAGCAGGTCTCTGAGTGACGGGCTAAATTTTCAGATCAGATATTTTTAAAGTCAGGTCCCTATTATGTAATAACATAAAGAATAAGGAATGTCCATGGGACAGTAATTTTCCAATCTTTATTAACATTTGTGCTTCTTTCCATGTTATGTCTGCGACCTAAGATCTTAGTCTCATCTTTAGTGCGCTGTTTCACCCTTCAATACAGGTGCAGCTGATCTGGAATGGTGTCTTTGTGCAAACTCTTGAATTGCAGTGCTACCTTCTCTGGTGTACAATCTCCCCTCTCCACACAACTGCAGAGATGAGATGCTGGTGACTCCCCATCTGATAAATCAAATGTTCCCAACTGTAAAACAAAACAAACAATGATTGTCACAGTCCACTCTCACACATACATCCAGTACATCATAGAAACTTCAAAAGTCACTTAAGTACTATCTGAATCGACACAAAGGCCTTGAACACCTTGCTCTAACTGGAAATATAGAGGGCAACAAAAAAAAAAAACAGAGGTGTACGAAGAATAACATATCTAGAGAATTTGAACAGATGGGCGACAGGGAAAAACCAGGACAATATGGGCTTTTTACATAGTCTTCTCGGAAAAAGGACGAAAACCTCGGGGGGCCCTCGTGCACGTTGCGCACGTAAAAATACCTTGGCAGTTGAAAGTCGAGAAGAGCAGACCGAACAAGGCCGCTGCCCGGACAAACTTTAAAAAAAAAACTAACCTCTATCACAAAAGCACACAGAAGTAAGAACAAGAAAAATAAAAACCAGAAAAATGAGGTGTAAATTCCAAGAGCAGCGAACCTCCTAAAATAAAGACCTAAACACGGGTCACATCAGCCAGGTTTCAAAAACTGATAAAATCATTCGAACTGCATGTCGAAGTTGTGTATATAGAAACATCTGCAGTTGAAATGCATTCCCACAGTTTGTAATTATTTTATTCATACTGCTGATGGGGAGATGGCAGAAATATCCCATGCATAGAAATCATGCAGACAAAAAGAAATAAAAGGTACTGGAAAAAAAATTAGAAGGGCAGTTTGGAAAGTCTTTACTTTGCTCACCATCAAAATTATTCTAAAAGTCAAAACATGGCAAACAGAAAAGGTTATATGGAGCAAAGACAATAATTAATAAAATGTACTTTTTCATTGTGTTTTATTGTATCGTTTCAGTATTATTTCTTACACGAGGCTTTGCTACACACAACTTTTTCTTTTTGCCATATTTTGACTTTGTTTCAAGCCTTGCTGCCACCCCACAGTTTTCCGGTGGTTTTTACAATATTTCGTCCATTTCAAAAGATATTGTTTCCAAAAATTAAGTCTTAAAATTACCTGGGCGCGTCCAAAAGAATCAAACTGCCAACTTTGCCAATTTCCAGGGAACCATGAGTATCTGATTTACCCAAAGCATAAGCGGCATTCAAGGTCGCCGCCACTAGAGCCTCAGCCATGGACATCTTCAAGGTCACACATGCCAAGTTCATGACCAGGGGCTTGCCAAGGAGACAGAAATGAATTCAATTTTCATTGCGGGGAAGACAAAATGGGGAAACAAATAGATTATGCGTACGATAAATACTAGAAGCAATGTACACAAAATGGCATATCATTGTACAACTAAAAGGATATTCAGCAAAAGCCAATGGAGGTAAAAATTCACATACAATCACTGAATAAACACCAAGTGAGGAATACATGACATATTAAAATGGTGGACCCTAAAAACAGTGAAAGAAAATTGGCACATCTCTAAAAATGGTATAATAAAAGATAAAAGATAAAACAGCACAGAAAAAATAGATGTTTAGGAAAATGTGGTTTCATTTTTTTCCTCATTACAAATGTACGAATGTGTTTTTTTTTCATGGTTCCAGATGTCCAGAGCCGTCTTCAGGCATGGGCACACTGGACATTTGCCCAGAGGCCCCGGAGGTGTAGGGGGACTCAATACATATTAGTTTTCTGCTGAATTTTGAAACAGTGAAGAAAATCCCCATTGCTTTGCCTAGGGGCCGATAAAGATACATGTATTTGATAGGTCGGCCGTGCAGATATCTTTGACGAATTCCACAATCTGCAGGAACAAAACATTTCCTATCCACCTGTCACTGTAGTTGTGTGTTCTATCAATATTCAATAGTCATTATTTTGAATGCCAGACGGTGAACACAAAATGATATTATAATGTATAGAAATATATTATTATCGGTCAATCTATGCCATAGCTGGACATTCAACATAGATTAATACAGAAAAATACAGTGATTGTGTATCTATCTACATAATTCAGCACACAAAAGTGATAAGCATCTACGCTGATCTCCCTCAAAGAAATTTCTCCCAAAGTCAGGCAAGTGTTGCATGTCAGTTAGACCAGAATGGAAATTGGAAAACTTTTGAATTTACCAGGATATATAGAAAAACTACTGCTTTATTCAAATCGAGGGTTATTTGCCATATATTGTAGTATTTGATTTTGACATTTTGCCGATTTTGAGGTTTCTTCATGAAAGTTTTTCTCTCACATCTGATTTCTTTACGTAGAAGTGTTTTTCTCATCGGTTAAAAACTTTTCAGGTTATGTGTTTGTGACGTAATGTTGCATGAGTGTTAGCCCTTCCGCCAGCCAAACTTCAATCCTCGTTTTCTCCAAAAGGCAAAAATGCACATACAACAATAATGGCAGATACCCGTCGAAATTGTCTTTGATCTTAGTTCTTACTGCGTGAAGGGGAGGCTACCTGTAAAGGAACTAAAGCAAATGCTGCAGGTCAGAAGAAAAGAAAAGAAATAAAAAAGTGATTTCCCATAATTCCAAGTTTGCTGTCATCCCTTTATATATAAATATATATTTCTCAAAATGAGAAAAATGGATATATCTCATTTTGCGATCAAACCCTTCATATATACTGTATGTAAGTGAATCCCTACTCTACTGGAATACCTTCTCAACTTAAACGGTACTGGGACAGTAACATTTCAGCCTACAAAAGACTTCAGGAACCCTGAACCCCTAAATGATGGTTCTTCTTCTTCCTGTATGGTGAGGGCTGAATAACATCAGCAGCTTTACTTTCCAAAAGGAGGGGATTCAGAGGAGCACAACACAATGTATAGAAGACAGGTCTTGAGAATTTCCTCGGGACAAATACGCTCTTTACCATAGCCAAACAATGAGCATTTGGATTGAAATCTGAACCAAGAGCCACGATAACTCCAGCCTCTATCATGTCCCTGGCTGGAGGTGGTCGAAGACGTAAGTTGTAGGCGGTGGTAGGGAGCAGGACAGCAGCACTGCCAGACCCTGCCATGGCCTTAATGCCTTGAGGTGATATTTCCTCCAGATGACTGATGGCATGGGCTCCTAGGGCAGCACCCATCTGCAGATGTAACACTGTTTGGTTCAGGGAGATGTCAGGAAAAGCGAGATATAGAGGTACATGTATTGCATTGGGATTTATACTCATTCACATGCATTTTTATTATCAAGCGCCACAAGGGACATTTCAATAATTATGACCAATGATACTAGACACAATAAGATGAGACGGCTACCGTGGTTAGCGTGCACAGATTTAGCACCACCACCTAGGGGCAAATGCAGGGAAGTCATGAACAATGCCGTACTTTACAGAGCCAAACAGGGAAAATATTGATTTTGTTCACTGTTCAGCTGTCGCCGTAAGCCTTGATTGATGTCACTTACTTTGTAATTATAACTTCGATCGTTATGGGAAAACTCGGGCAAATTTTTCTTATTTTTAGTCGCAGTAACACTGCAGCAAATCCGCATCTTTAATATATCATTATATCAAGCATTCTTTTCATGCTGTGCGTCATAGGCCTCGCCCCCAATCAGTGCGCAAAGTGTGTTCGCAATTTTTTTAGAGGTGCCGAGAAGGGAGTGTCTCATCTTATCGCATATAGTATCTTTGATATGACTGACTTAAAGGCTTTTTTTTTTTTTTGCGCATTTTGTTGAGCAAAATATCTTGTGAAAATATGGCATGCTACAATATGAGCAACAAGGAGTTTGCTTCCTGTGAGTAAATCTCAAAATAGGCTCTGCTAGAAACATCTTTTAACCATAGCTCATACACATAACAGTTCTTCATTTTTTTTATGTATATGCCCAACATTGGTTACACAGATATTTTTGACGCAGTGCCCGAGACGTTTAACTCCTAAAGATCAGATTTGTTATGAATAATATAATTATCATATTTTTTTCATTAAAAAACAACTTTTCTTCTTTTTTTCTTTCTCAACAACTGGCATTGTCAGAACTGTGACACTCTGAATTATTGCCACAGACTTCATGACAAAGACATCACTTGTCAGAGCGCTCAGTATTTTAACTCAGACACCCAACTACAGTGAAAAAAATATAAGATAGAAAAAAATATATATATTAACCAACCTCAGCAGAGTTTAGTCTGTGCAGCTCTTCACCGTGAAAGTTGATCTGCAGCCCCGCCTCCTTCCCAGCTGACAGAATGTCTCGTGACTGATCCAGAGTGAACACGCCTTCCTCACAGAACACATCGATGTTGTCAACATGCAACTCGCTTGACATCCTCAAACGTTTGATACACGGAATCTGATTGGTGATGATGTCTTGGGTTGCCTCGTCAGATGTTTTCCCCCTGTGTGACAAGTAAAAAAACGGCTCTTGTCACAGCGTCCGCTCCACTCGGCCATTTTTACGGACAATGACGTTAAACACTCTTTGCTTCTGTGTATTTGTTCACAGCATCCGTTCCGCTCCGCTCCTCACCGCTATAAAGGCAAAGAGAGTTTTCATACGTCATTTTCCGTAAAAATAGTGGAGCGGATACTGTGGACAAGACCATCTAGTTAAAAAAAAAACCTACAAGGGTTTTCAAGTTATCACTCTTCCATTCATGCAATGCCGTTTGCCAGAGGAAAAAAAGGATAAATGGGTGGAAGAATAAATTAATGGAGCAAAGAATAACTGGAGGAATGGTTGACTGAGTAACTGAAGAACGGATCCATTAAAAAGACAGACAGACATTGGCTGAAGATGAAAACGGCTGTTGAATGAGTAAGATGTAGATCTATGTATAACTGGCCTCAACAGACGGCAAGTAAAGCTGAAGGAACAGAGAATTTGTTTTTTTAATTGATTGAATAAGCCGACAAGTGAATTCTGTAGGAACCCTAGGTCAACTGATGAAATAGCAAGACGCAAGATGAAGGGATGAAAAAAAAGAAGAAGAGGAAAATAAAGACTAACTTGGGAATAGCATGGGCACCACAGTAAGTGCTAGAAATGTCCACTTTCTCCTGTGTCCTCACTTTGTCTATTACACGTAACATCTTTAACTCAGTGTCCAAGTCCAGCCCATAACCACTTTTACACTCCACTAGAGTTGTGCCGGACTCCGCCATCTGACGTACCCTGTCACGGAAACTGGCCAGAAGCGTGTCTTCGCTGGCCGACCTGGTATGGTTCACTGTGAAGTGAATCCCACCACCCATTTTGTGGATGTCCATGTAGGTTGCGCCTGCCAGCTGATGAAAACGAGTGATGCAAAGTTTCCCATGTAAAATTCGCCTTATATAAAGAAGCAGAGGTGAATCTTCAGATTAACAATACAGTCATGGTCATTGGAGGTTTTCGAATTAAACATGGGAAATACAGAAATATGGGCACAGTGACCTGAGTTAAGCAGGTTAAACATAGTTAAACATAGGCTAAATTTTAGATGGTCCTGAAAAAAAAAACAACAGAAGAAATTAAAAATGAAGGTCGAGGTTTCTTAATGACACAATGTTTCCCACGGAACGTCCAGAAATGAAGAATGAATTCACCTACCCAAAGTCCTGAACGTGTCTTCGACTGAAATGAGGTTTTTAACAACAACAACAAAATACAACTCACGGTGTTTCACATACCATCCCCAAGCTGAAGTTGCCGACTTCTTAGAGTCATTTCTCATCCGTACTTTCACTCTAAATGAGAGATATACGGTCAGTGGGGTACATGGAGAGTTTACTCACCTTCATGGCAAATTCGTGTACCCGATCTCCTGCCCAAACTGGGTGTGTGTGAGCATCCACCAGACCTGGCATGGGTGCAAGGAACCAATCATCAATCAATTAGTCAAACAATCAAATAATCAACCAATCAATCAGTGATCAATCATCCAATGTCCCTACTAGTCCCACTTTTCCATGAACCAGTTCAACATTATTTCACATAATTGTATTATAGTTATACATATTGTACAGCGTCCTAAATAGGCATTTGTTACCTCACTCACTCACACTCACTCACTCACTCACTCACTCACTCACTCATTCACTTACCAGGAAGGATACATTTCCCTCGAGCATCAACCACTGTATCAATTTTTACTGTACTGTATTTCTGGTCTATCTCCGAACTGGGACCAATATCCGCGATGTTGCCATCTCTGAAAAACATCAACACCACTCATCGACAATATCATCATCATCATCATCATCGTCGTCGTCGTCAGCAGTATCAAAGTGGTTTCCTCACTGTTGGGTACAGGATTTTACTTAAGATTATGTAATGCTTTCCAAAAATGTAAGACTGCCCCGCACCCCCTCCCCCCCCCCTTCCCAAGAGGATTATGTTCAGCAGCAAATGAAAATTATCATACCTCGCAGGAAGGCGAGCGGGATGGGCCCTACTTTCTCTCCTCGGTAGGTGGGACTAACTGGCTTGAAATTTCTGGACCCATCAGGCTGACTACAGTTAAGTGACGGTATCTCTTGATATATTTTTCAAATAATTATTCTGTTAAAAAGAAGTAAAACGGCGTGAAGAAAGAGACTTTTACACTGATGGAATACATAATATTGGTCAAACACACACACACACACACACACACACACACACACACGGACACATACACACATTTCAGAAAGGGCAGCATTGTGCCATTTGTCATTAGATGTGTATTTTTTCGTTCTTGCGTTCTTTCTTTCTTTTTAATCCTTTTTTTTTTTCTGAACACGTCCCACCGCCCTGAACTTTAGTTCGGCGCCGAACGGAAACAAAATCTCAAAGCCGAGACGCCAATCGGTGTGAGAACCGACATCTGCCTGTGTATTGTGTGAATCCTGACTGGTTGACTGGAAATCCTATTCTTAATAGTTTCTTTTACATAGTCTTACTCACAGACTAATAAATTTTATGCATCTAACTACACGCAGTTTCGTTCCGTAACTATTAAACGTTTCAGTAAATAAGTGGGATAGGATATGGGTAGAATATAAAATTAATCTAGAATTATCTGTTCACAGTATGTGGCTCTCACACAAAGTAAGTTTGGCCACCTCTGGTAAAGATGAAAGAGAAACTTTGTGACACTGCCTTGGCTTTTTCCCGCAGGCCTCAGTTACTGAAGTGTATAACCTTTAAATTTCATACACTTCTCACCGATGTTCGTCTTTAGGATTCTGTCGCACGCAAATGATCCAAGCATGGGAAATTATACAGTGCTCATTTTATTTTCCTTTTAATTTTCCCCTTACAACTGTAACCAGACTGTTCTAACAACAAAGTTTTCAAGGATTATTACATCAATGGGTATTTGCCATTGTTGTATGGGACATTTTGCCGATTCTGAAGTTTTGTCATGAAAAAGGTTATCTCATTCCTAATTTCAATATGTACAAGTATCATTCCAATCGATCTAAAACTTACCGAGATAATTATGTCTTTGTGACGTAATGTTTTATGCGTTTTAGCCACTATGCCGACCAAACTTTATTCCTCACATTCTCGAAAAGGCAAAAATACACACACAACAATAATTATGGCAAATATCCGAGCGCACGCATTCCGTGTCCACCGAACAAATTTCTCTTTTTTTGTAAACTGATGAAGTTAGAAGTGATTAGCTATACATTGGAGTGGGTCTAGTCTGGGATGCGATGGGGTAGTTACTCTGATTGGTGGCCAAGTGCAAAGACTTTACAAGATATTCATTCCTGCAAGTCAATGTTTAGATCTTCATTTTATGAGGTTCACTGTCTTTGGCATTTATACTATACCTCACTTTCTTGTTTTTATTTTTCTTGTCCATGTTTCTGTGTGTTTTTGTGGAAGGGATTGGTTGTTGTTGTTCTTTAGAATTTTGCCCTCTCAGCGACCTTGTTCGGCTTGCTCTTCTCGTCTTTCAACTGCCAAGGTATCTTTAATGGGCGCAACGTGCACACGGGTCCTCCGAGTTTTTCGTCCTTTTCTGAGAAGTCTAGATGCTCGATCCTATCTACCACAGGATCAGGGACAGGAGGCCCACCCCCCAAAAAAATTTTTTTTAAATTCCAACATGCCTGCACCGTCAGGGGATCGAACCTGGTACCCTTGGCATGAGAGACAAGCACTTTGCTTCTAGACCAACGTGTCCTCTGCAAGTCTTGGCTACTGCTAATGCAAAGTTTTTCAGTCACGCTTAGAATGAATGTACAGTGTGCTTTCACGTGGACAAATTAACAGCTATGACATAATTTATCTTAAAAATCTCACCTGTCAACCAAAATGCTGTAGCCTTCCTCGTCCCCCTGGAGAACATGGACACTTTTCATGTCGCCTTTGACCAGCGCACGAGCCCCGTGATTACACACTTGTACAACTTGACGTGCATGCCGGATGAGTAGCTTGTAGGACATCGTCATCCCTGCCATGCCCACAGATATTTGTTTACTGTAAGGCAGCAAATCGAAATTTCAGCGGCAGTAGTTTCAATAATTCGAGGTAATTAAGATATGATTGACAGGTTTCAAATTTCTGTACCATTACCTTGTATAATCCAGTAGTAAGACATTTATACCTATCTAGCAACTGACTGTAACCAACCCAGCTAGCACCCCTGTCAGTCCTACGGGTAGTACTGACTGCAAGTTTGCTCACAGGAATACAATTTTTGCTAGCTAGATCTGCTGGTTATGACGTCAGCCGCCTTAAAGGTAATCCTTCCAATCATACAGAAATTCTTTGCAAATCTACATTGGATTGACGCACGGAAACTGGCTACCAGATGTTTTTTCCCACCACATCCCGAACTATAAATGTTTTGATTCCAAGACACAAACAAAACAAAGGTAAACTCAAAACCCAGAGGAATTAACCGGCAAAGGAATTGAAACCTGACGAGCTTTACGCAACAATCGGAAGCCACATTGAGCGAGACGAGACAAAACGTCATTGGCAAATCGTGGCGCAGACAATACCATTGTTTTCTTCTAGGACACAATGTGAAACAAACAGCATGCACTGGTATACACCAGAATAACACGTACGAAGTAGTTATCAAGTCAAAGATGTGTTCAGTTGAAATTGTCAAAGGAAAAGCTAACTGTGGGCTTTTTTCATTATGAGCCCTCAGAATGTATTTAGTGGATTTCGTCGTTTTAGTTTTGACAGCACCTTGACCTTTTTTATTAACTTACGTAAAAACGGCCCAACGACACGTCATGGGTGTGGGTACTCTGAGAATCTGATCAAAATATGATTTAAACAACACAATATTCACCTGTGTAACGTTCTCCACAAGATGTGTAGTTCACACTACTTGTGGCAATGCGGCTGGGTTTGAAGCTGATAAGCCCAGATCAGTAGTGTGTCAAATTAGTCAGGCGTTGTTATGCTGTTGTATGGTCACTGTGTCTAGACCTTGTTGTCGTAGCCTACATGTATCTGTGTCAACAAAGACGGAAAGATCAGCAGTGAATGCGTGGCTTGTCTTGACCTGAAGCCAGAACAGCTTTGGATCATTTTAAGTGGTCTTGTCCACAGCATCCGGCCCGCTCCGCTACTTTGCGGAAAATGACGTATGAAAAAGTAAACACTCGTTGTCTCTATGGTGATGAGGAGGGAGCAGAACGGATGCTGTGGACAAGTATACAGAGGCAAAGATAGTTTTACTTTTTCATACGTCATTTTCCGTAAACATAGCGGGGCAGAGCGGATGCAGTGCACAGACCACTTACATATTGTTTTATTTTGGTTTCTCTCAAGTCTTATAAAAAGTGGGGGAAGGGGTTTATCGTGTGTTGACCAGAAATTAACGTTTGCCCATGGTAATCCGTTTGTTTATCACAGAATGTGGACTTCCGCTCTAAGCGGCTGCCTTGGGCCTGTTGCAACTGTCTCTATGTGCGTTTGTGTGTGTGTGTGCGTTTGTGTGTGCGAGTATGTGTGTATTCGTCCCTGCATGTGTGTATATTTTTTGGCCTAACGAACCAGCATGCGAAGTTATGCATGTGATTGTATGTTATACGAGTATCTGTGACTGAGTGGGCATTTAAAGGAAAGAAAGAGTAAATTAAAAATTAGCAGAGAGAGAAAATCGGATTGAGCAACGAGAAGACTGAGGCTTTTCGTTAGCATATGAATATCTTCGTTGTTATGACTAAGTGACCCGAGCAAGATAAATCTTGCAAATACTATGTACCAAACCCAGCTGTGCATCTAGATCTAAGTCACATTAATAACTGGCACTTGGATTCAATGCAAAGACCGATATGACTTATTGTTTCACCACAATTTCATACACAAATAGCCTACGCAGAAGTGATGGAGTTTGTCACAAATCCCAGACTGGGAGATGTAATAACTATAACAGGACAACAATCACGAACGAACACGTATAACACTTAACAGAACAACCCATCAGACTCACACATTTATTAAACATAAAGATAAAGATAACAATGCAATTACATACATTATATTACTCTAATCAACTGCCGTCCAACGGCCTTCTTTCCCTCAAGCACTCTTCCTCGGGTCCACAACCCGGTAGTTACTTTTAAATACACTTCGGCTCCAGCCTCTCCACTCAATCCCCTCCTAGGGCAATAACACCTGAGCATTCAAATAGCTCCTCAACATGGCAATAGCACGTTAATAGTTCAATTCACATTAATATCACAATAGCACAGTCGTATATCAATATCACATGTAGTACATCTTAAGAGCACGTTAACAATTCTATACACATCCCTGTCTGTGGCCAGACTGCCACGACTCATGCGCCCCTCCTGTCCTGCTCGACAGCTTCACTCCACTGGCCTATGCGTAGCCTTCAGCCCTATGCTGGCCTATCCCCTGTGCTAGTTCGCTTACCGCGGGTGGCATCTCTGCCCGACCCCGGCACCTACAAGAAGAACATTACATTGGTATAATACCATACCATTTCTAACCACTTCACCCCTCATTACAAACCATGAAGCGTACACACAATAGTCCACCTTTCACTCACCACACATCTTACGGTAACACACCACCGTACCACACAGCACTCACTCTCGCTACGAATCCATGAACCTAACTTACATCTATCGCTCATGGCGCACATTTCTATACACAGTAATCAATGACTTCCACATTCCTCATATATACTTATTTACATCATGGTCATAGGCGAATATAATACATCAATCCTCATAATTATCAATCATCGTTCCACCTACCAGTCATCACTGGAAAACACATCACAATCTCCCGACTGCCTCTGATCTCACGTCTGTCCCCTGGGACCTCTTAACTTGCAGTGATCTGACTATTCAGATTTTGCCTCTACTACGCCTCAACTTCACTCACAACATAATAATAATAATTGTCACGAGCAGAGTTAGGGTCTTGGGGATGTTACGACTGCACGAGAGGCAGCTAACTCACACTCGGACACAACCACACAAGAAAAGTACTAAATAACTAGAGCGTATATATGTCAGGCCGGTCAGGCCATAGTTTACATAAATATTAATAACAAAACAAAAGACAATAGAGGTATATATTCAAACCAAAAACTCTAATTAATAACTTAACCAATGATATTCATGTAACTATGGAGGTACTGCAATCAATAGTAAATAGGTATATTATACGAAACTGGATATCAATTTAAAGTGACAGTTGAGTCGCCACTGGCCAGTCGCCAGGCAAACTCTCCATAAATCATATGGGCTTAAATGTTAGGAGAGCCCAGTACGTTCAAAGCCTACAGAAGCACTCTTCGGCTTGTAGGTAATTTAAGCAGTTGCCAAAAGACTATATTTTATGCACAATCACCATTCAATTCATCAACAATGTGCTATATTATTCCAATCATACTATGGCAATAGATCTATCATACAGGACACTCGTGGTCGAGTGCCAGCTGGGGTTTCCTTAGTCTTCCTATGAGGCTGTAGTTCTCTCTCTATCTCCGATCTCTATTATACTTGAATAATTAAGATATATTACCATTGCTCACGCCTACTGAGAGGCGCGAACATCAAAATAGCGCAGCGTGGGCTTTCAAAGGTCAGCCCACTCAGACCTTTCTTTCTAGAGCTCAGTCAGTCCGTTAGCAAGGACTTCTTAGTCTTCAGACCACACAGTTCAGGTACTGGCCAACCGGAGATACTTCACGAAACGATGCTTCTCTCGTCTGTATTCACTAAATCTGAACGTTACACGATGTTATATACTAACCAACTACCCAGCGTGCTAGTCCGCTGGCCCAATTAGTTCAGCTATCTCATAGGTCGAAACCTCCCACCATTTTAACTGTAGTAATACGTCTGCACTATTCTACCAGCCAGTTAACGTGCAAAACTTGTCTAGTCATACTTAACAATGTCAACTGTCCCCACCTTGTTTCACCCCTACTCCATTACTTATTAATCACGAACATAAGCCGACAAGCGTGACTCTAGCAGTTTAACTCTACATTTATTTACTCACCAACTATAATTTGGCGAGGACCGTTCAAGGCCACCAGCCAATTTCTCATGGCCCTGGTAAACAACAACAACTCACTCTCTGCGTGAGTTTTAACAATATCCGAATCATGACATATCCCCCACCCCAGTTAAAATTTGCAATTTTAACGATATAAATTATTATCGTAAAGGGAAGGCATGAGTCGAGAAATTGCTCGAAAGGTTAACTTAACTAAGAATACTAGGTAATAACTAAGACTAGTACTAAAGTTGAAAAAAACCTACAGGACGGGTATCATTGATGGACAAAACTTCATGAAAATCTTAAGGCTCCGTCCAAAAGTATATATCTCTTTGAGGATTAAATCTTACCTCTAAATAGGTAGACATTAACAATCATAACTCTAAAATTTTAGAGTACAACACTGATCCTGTGCGAATGTCATCAGGAATGCATACATACAATGAATAATACTCAAGAAAAGATAACTATAGTAGCATCGATGGCATTAGTGGATCTGGACTCCTGGTCTGCCATGATCTTCTCGTCCTCGACCCTGGGCAACAACGTCTGGTGTGGCCAAAATACGGGTCGACGTCAGTAAAATAGCTGTTGGAACAAAGGAAAGCACAGGGGTAGGTGAAAAGTGTTCACAATGGGTGAACAATATGTGATACCATCCCTCGGTCTCTGAATGAGGTGCTAATCAGTATCCAACGCCAATACATATGACAGACTAAAATACAACAAGATTAAGGTAACCGTGATAATAGGTCGGCATGGACATTATCTCCACCAGGAATGGCCTTTATAATGAAGCGGTATTCCTGAAGGGCCAGACTCCATCTGGTCAAACGAGCGTTCTTGGCTCGGTTCGATTTTAAAAATAACAACGGTTTATGGTCTGTCTCGATGACGAATTCTGTCATAAGTAGGTAGCGGGAAAACGCGTCTACGGCGTATACAATCGCCAGGCATTCTCGCTCTATAATAGCCTATCTCTGCTCTCTCGGAAGTAATTTCCGGCTAGCGTACATACAAGGGCGCAATAAGCCATCTCTTTCCTGAAGCAAAACAGCTCCAATTCCCTGGTCCGACGCGTCAGTTCGGACGGTGAAGGTGCGCCTAATATTCGGTAGTATAAGCAGCGGCGAACTGGAGAACAGTTGCTGCACTGTCGCGAGCGCGGTGGCGCACTGCGTATTCCAGGTAATTTTGTTGGGTCTGTCTTTTCTTGTAAGATCGGATAACGGGGCCGTAAGGGCCGAAAAATTAGGAACAAATTTCCGATAATAGCTTAAGAAGCCTAACAGGCTACGAACCTGCTTCTTAGTATGAGGAGCCTGGAGTTTTAAAATCTTACTTATCTTACTGTCGTCCGGTGTTTGGACGCCTTTGGCGATAGTATGTCCCAGAAAGTTAATCTGCGTATAACCCAGGAAGACTTTGCTAGGCTTAGCTGTAAGCCCGGCATCTCGAAGTTTACTAAGCACTTGACGAAGTGCTTCTAAGTGGCCTTTCCAATCCGTATGGAAAGCGCAAATGTCGTCAAAGTAGCTTAGGACGCATGGTGTCTGCTGCAATAGGATGTTCATCATCCTCGCAAATGTCGCTGGTGCCGTTACGAGACCGAATGGCATGAATCTCCATTGCATGAGACCCATAGGGGTCTGAAACGCTGTGTACTGTTTACCGGCCTCTTCCATTGGGATTTGCCAGTAGCCTTTAGCCAAATCTATTTTCGAAAACACGGACGACTCGGCCAATCGCGCAAATAGATCTTCCTGATTCGGGATAGGTTCAGCATCGTAAATGGTTAGAGCGTTAAGCTTCCTGTAATCGATACAAAATCTAACGGAACCGTCTGTTTTCTTTACTAGTACAATCGGCGAGCAGTAAGGGCTCGTCGAGCGCTCAATGACTCCTAAGCTGAGCATCTTTTCCACCTCGGACTGTATGGTGTCGTGTGCTTGCAGCGGGCGCGGGTAGGGTTTGACAAACACGGGTACGTCCGAGTGCAACCGGATGACGTGTTGAACTAAGGATGTTTTACCCGGCAAATCAGTGAATACTGGCGAAAACTCCCGAACAAGATTCATGATGTCCTGTGTCTTACTTTGATCCAGCTCTGGATTGATATTAACGGAAGTCGCGTCCTCTGTGGCTTGCAAGGATAGGAGCGATCTTGTCATAGATAATGGCTCCCGGTCGTTGTCATCGATAGTGACCATCGCTGCGTTTGCTTGGGCCACAACATGGCATGAATGATCGTGATGAGTTTGATCATCGGTAAGATACTTTTTCAACATATTAATATGGTACACCTTATCGTTACCACGTATGGTAATGAGATAATTAACTCTCGAGAGTCGCTTTTTAACTAGAAAGGGGCCTTTCCAAGTGAGGAGTAGTTTGTTATTCGTTTCTGGTAACAGCACCAATGCCCGATCTCCGACTGACAGGGTTCTTAACCGACTACCCTGATCGCGATATCCTATAAATGACCTGGTCCGTACGCATGCAAATTGTCGAGCCAGGTCGCATGCATTAACTATTCTATGTCGGAGATCGACTATGTACTGATACGCGGATCGCGTATCAGGAACGTCGGTATCAGAACCGGCGTATAAATCGCGTAAAATGGCCATCGGGCCACGTGGTTTTCGACCGTATAACAGTTCAAACGGGGAAAAACCCGTTGTCGCATTTGGGAGTTCCCTATATGCGAACAAGATGGCCGGAAGTCGACGGTCCCAGTCACCAGGTCTATCGGCGGAAACGCGTGCCAGCATAGTTTTCATGGTGGCATTCCAGCGCTCGCAACAGCCATTGGACTGTGGATGGTATGGCGACGTAAGTTTCTGCCTAATGCCCGTGAGTTCCAATACTTTCCTGAAAAGGTCAGAGGTGAATTGCGGACCTCTATCAGATAATAATTCGGACGGGAATCCGACACGTGTGAATATGGTCACCAATGCCTCGGCGACGTGATCGGCCGATATTTCCTTTAAAGGGACAGCCTCAGGCCAACGGGTGGGATAATCGATTACTGATAGAATAAACCGATGGCCTCTATCCGACTTCGGTAATGGCCCGACGATGTCGACGGCAACTCGCTGAAATGGAGTGGAAACCGGCGGCATCTCTTGTATAGGCGCCCGCGAAGTTTTTCCTTTGGGGGTTCTTTTCTGGCATGTATCGCAACGCGACACATAGCTATTTATGTCCCCGTAAACCCCGGGCCAAAAAAACTGAGACAGGACTCTCGATTTTGTTCTCGCTTTGCCTTGGTGGCCCGCCAATGGCGTGTCGTGCGCGAGGCGGGTGATGTCTCGGCGAAATGATCTCGGTATGACCAATTGCAAAATAGTTTCGCGCTTTCCCCGAAAAACGCGATATAGGAGGTCGTCTTTAAGGCAGAACCTGGATGTATCCGGGTTGTCCGGATCAATCTTAGCAAAGAGGGGCTTTAGTGATGGATCTGTGCGCTGTTCGTTACGAAAAATCTCGGGGGTTACATCCAAATCGACGACAGGCGATCGTAATGTGTCGTCACTCTGGCGACGCGATTGTTGTCTTGTCGTGACACACGCAATGTCGTTATCATCCCAAATCCCGAGTTCGCAATCGGAGACGTCCTTTAAGTGGGGAATATTCCCAATGATTAGGTCGGCGACCGGATTTGGTAGCACGCAGGCCGTGACAACACCAGTTATAAACGGTGTGTCAACATATATTTCCGCCAAACGAAAATGTTCAACTGAACCACCAAAAGTAATGCAAGTCGCATCGCGATCCAGGAGTTGTGCAGGACGGACCAGGGATTCACGTACACCGACGGTCGTACAGCCTGAATCTCGCAATACGGATGCTCGTATGGCGTTTACTCGTCCCTCATACAATGTCAGCGCGCCTCGCTCGTGGAGGGCGGACATCACTGGAATAACTTTATCTACGGTTTCGGCATTCCTAGTTCTGTAACCGCGGTTTTCGGTGAATGCTACAGAGCATGCATTTGCCGCATCTAATCTAACTCTGCATTGTCGCGCAATGTGGCCTCCGGCGCCACATCTATAACAGTAGACTGGATTATCATCCCTTCGAGGTGTACCTCGATAAGAAGGAAATGTGGGCGCTTGATAGTAGTTGTTACGCGGTCCTCCGGTAGGGAAAGGACGTGTATATCGGGGTTCCCAGTCCCGAGAAAATTTATGGGGATTCGGTTGCCTCCTGCTAACCCGCGGCTCGGACCGTGGACGAACCTGCGGCGACTGTCGAAAGGGCTGTCTTGATTGTCTCGACGGTACCGGTGTCTTAGTAGCAGCGCCGGCGTAACACGGTTCGTTTACTTTAGCTTTAGCTAACGATCGATTAGGGTGAGCTGCAGCATACCGTTCCGCTATCGATGTTATCTCTACGGTAGTTTTGGGGGCTTGTTCCTTAAAATGCGCCACCAGGTCCGTGTGGCAGGACATATATATTTGGTCTTTAATTATCAAATCATATAGTTTCTTATAGTTTCCCTCTTCCACACCGGCCAACTCAGTCCAACGGCTGAGTAGGTGGCGGAGGCGGTCCACGTAAGTAGAGAAATTCTCAGATGCCTCCGGCTTGCAATCGCGGAAACGCTTATGAAATCCATCTTCCGTATGTTGGAAACGCTTTAATAGCGCGGTCTTTAGAATGTCATAGTCCCTAGCGTCATCAATAGTGAGGCTATGGAAAACTTCCAACGCTCTCCCTGTCAAAAGATTGGCGAGGCATGACGTGTACTCACTACGCTGCCATCCCGCGCAAACGGCATGGAGTTCGAAGCGGTGTAGGTAGGAATCAATACGATCAACCTTATCATTAAAGGTTGGCAATTTAGGCTTCGTTTTATTATTGGAAGTAACTTCCGGAGCCCCGGTAGGTTGGGCTTGCTTCGCTTCTAACTGTTTCAAAGCGAGCTCGTACTCTCTTTGAGCCTGTTTTTCCGCGCGTTCCGCGGCTCTATCTTCTCGTTCCGCGGCTTTTTCTTCTCGTAATCTCTCCGCGGCCTTTTCTTCTCGTAATCTCTCCGCGGCCTTTTCTTCTCGTAATCTCTCCGCGGCCTTTTCTTCTCGTTCTTCTTTCAGTTTCTGGTCTACCCAAGAAGCACGCTGAGCTTCCGGTATGCCAAATGATTGGGCCAGTTCCAAATATTTCTGTAGTTCGGCCATGATATCGGTCGATAATACGATATAATAATGTCCTAATCGAGGACAGCTCCTGAAAAATCTCCAACTTTATTCTCCCTTGAAGCAATTTATCAATTGCACTCTGCGGGTGCTCGTTCCTGCAGTATGAACGAAATTAACGAAATCAACAACAAACTGTACGTCTTAGTCAACCAAGTAGTGGTTGAGCTGTCTCAGTGATCACTTAACTCCACTTATTTCTCCTAATCCTCAAGCAGTGAGTCTACTGCTTCCGTGATTGGTCGTTACTAACGATACCAATGTAATATTCCCAGTGTATTTTCCGTACACTCCTAGCAGCGTTCCCTCTGCTATAAATCGGAATAAATCAATATTCACGATATGAACTTCCTTGGCTATACCAGCCTAACAACTCTAATATCCAGATTATCTCTCAACGTGCCCTAGACACGTGATTTATCCCAGGCAATAATATAGCAAGTATGAATACAAAATATAATAATGCAACACTATAATGGAAAAGAATTACATGGAGAGTAAGACGAGACTAACAGAAAGAACAAACGACAACAGACCTGACTAACCTGAAACTATGTACAGAAAGGTAAGAAAAAGAACAGGAGAGACGTCTTCCTAAAATACGAGGAAGATAGAACGCTAACAATCTATACGAATAACAGGTCCCTACAGAACTATTCAAGGCAAAGCGTATCTCCCATCCGTTTTAAACGCCATCTAGATCTGCTAGTCTGGCAAAAAGAGGTATGCTAAGTCTCGATCCCTTCCAACCTCCCGCCTATCTAATCTAACACAAAAGAAAAAAATAATGCCTGTCAAAAGTAGGGGAGCTGGAACGACGAACCCCTCAAACGAAGACAAATACAGATGGTTCACTTAACTGGGCAAAATGGACTGGCTCTTTCCTTTGGTCCACAGCGCTGGTCTTGTCTTTTCCTGATGCTAGCTGTCAGTCCCTCGTAGTGGTCCCAGGATCAATGACGAGAGGACATGCCAGACATGTGGGGGAGAAACAAAAACAAAAAAATCAGCAGTATACAAAACTATAAACTACAAAAATTACATAAATAACAGTGGAGTCTTAGAGTGGTAGACCTGCAGCTGTTGACGGGGTCCTCTTCCGATGATAGTAGTGTTCTCTAGATGTCAGAAGGTGACGGGTCCTCTTCCGATGTCAGTGGGGTCCCCTCCAGATGTCACGAGCAGAGTTAGGGTCTTGGGGATGTTACGACTGCACGAGAGGCAGCTAACTCACACTCGGACACAACCACACAAGAAAAGTACTAAATAACTAGAGCGTATATATGTCAGGCCGGTCAGGCCATAGTTTACATAAATATTAATAACAAAACAAAAGACAATAGAGGTATATATTCAAACCAAAAACTCTAATTAATAACTTAACCAATGATATTCATGTAACTATGGAGGTACTGCAATCAATAGTAAATAGGTATATTATACGAAACTGGATATCAATTTAAAGTGACAGTTGAGTCGCCACTGGCCAGTCGCCAGGCAAACTCTCCATAAATCATATGGGCTTAAATGTTAGGAGAGCCCAGTACGTTCAAAGCCTACAGAAGCACTCTTCGGCTTGTAGGTAATTTAAGCAGTTGCCAAAAGACTATATTTTATGCACAATCACCATTCAATTCATCAACAATGTGCTATATTATTCCAATCATACTATGGCAATAGATCTATCATACAGGACACTCGTGGTCGAGTGCCAGCTGGGGTTTCCTTAGTCTTCCTATGAGGCTGTAGTTCTCTCTCTATCTCCGATCTCTATTATACTTGAATAATTAAGATATATTACCATTGCTCACGCCTACTGAGAGGCGCGAACATCAAAATAGCGCAGCGTGGGCTTTCAAAGGTCAGCCCACTCAGACCTTTCTTTCTAGAGCTCAGTCAGTCCGTTAGCAAGGACTTCTTAGTCTTCAGACCACACAGTTCAGGTACTGGCCAACCGGAGATACTTCACGAAACGATGCTTCTCTCGTCTGTATTCACTAAATCTGAACGTTACACGATGTTATATACTAACCAACTACCCAGCGTGCTAGTCCGCTGGCCCAATTAGTTCAGCTATCTCATAGGTCGAAACCTCCCACCATTTTAACTGTAGTAATACGTCTGCACTATTCTACCAGCCAGTTAACGTGCAAAACTTGTCTCGTCATACTTAACAATGTCAACTGTCCCCACCTTGTTTCACCCCTACTCCATTACTTATTAATCACGAACATAAGCCGACAAGCGTGACTCTAGCAGTTTAACTCTACATTTATTTACTCACCAACTATAATTTGGCGAGGACCGTTCAAGGCCACCAGCCAATTTCTCATGGCCCTGGTAAACAACAACAACTCACTCTCTGCGTGAGTTTTAACAATATCCGAATCATGACAATAATATAATAATATATTGCATTTATATAGCGCCCAACCCCGTCGATGACAAGCTCTGGGCGCTTTAACAAACTCTTACACACACACACACACACGCATACACAAAAGAAATTCAAAAATATTTACTATTGTTGCTGCCGAAAAACACCTAGCCTAGTTTGTCTGAAAGAAATGGGTCTTCAGATGGCGTTTGAAAGAACCAATGTCATTAATTTCCCTGGTTGTCTTTGGAAGAGTGTTCCAGATGGTAGGGCCAAGAAATGAAAAGGACTTTTCTCCTACAGTGGACAGATTCATTTTAGGTACTTTCAATTTTGTAGTGTCAGATGATGATCTTAGTTGACGAGATGGAACATAGTAATCAGTTAAATCAACTAGGTACGATGGAGCAGTATTATTGACACATTTGTGACAAATGGATGACAATTTGTACATTATTCTTTTCTCGACTGGCAGCCAGTGCAAACTCTGCAGAAGTGGCAGTGCTGAATCTCTTTTCTTTTTCTTCAAAACAAGTCTCGCTGCATTGTTTTGAGCAATTTGGAGTTTTCTAATATTTTTTTGTGAAATTCCAGCCAAAAGGGAGTTGCAATAGTCAAGCTTTGAAAGTACAAAAGAATTTACTAAAACAGCCGCAGTTTCAGTTGAAATAAGATGTCTGATTTTACCAATTTTCCAGATTTCCATGTATAGAATACGAATGAGGTGACTAACCTGAGATGACATAGAAAGATTTGAATCAATGTAAACCCCTAGGTTTTTTACTTTTTTTGAAATTTCTATTGAATTAGTGCCAATTATCATCTCAGTTCTGTCCACTTCTTGCAGAACCCGCTCACGGCCTAATAAAATAACCTCAGTTTTATCCTCATTTAGTGCCAGTTTGTTTTGGTTCATCCAGCTTTTAATTTCTGTTATACAGTTTCCAGCCTGCTGCAGAAGGCTGTCAACATCGCATGGCAAGGCAGAACTGTAGAGCTGGGTATCATCAGCATAGAAATGATATTGTAAATTAAATTTCTTTATTTCATGTACAAGTGGAATAGTATAGATAGTAAACAAAATAGGACCAAGCACTGAGCCTTGTGGTACGCCATACTGAAGCGCATAAGAAAAAGATCTTATTTTGTTGGTTACAACAAATTGGTGGCGATTTGACAGGTAAGATTCGACCCATTTAAGGGCGACCCCTCTGATTCCAAACGATGTTTCTAGCCTTCTGAGCAGGATTTCGTGATCGATGCACGCTTTAACGTTAACTAACAGAAGTCAATATAGGTGAGCAGCCTCACTATCCCGTGAGTCAATCCTACACTTCCATGCCCCCGTAATCCTTGAATCTCGCTCACTCCACTCGTGACAGAGTTGATGTTCGGCTAGCAATATATCAAAAACTGATGCAGTACACCAAGTTTCATAATTAATTAAAAAATGGGTAATAATTAAGTGGTTTTGTCCACATCATTCCTTCCGCTCCGATCCACTACTTTTACTGAAAATGATGTCGGAAAAAGTAAAACACTCGAATTTGCCTCTGTAGGCTATACTCGTGCACAGCATCCGTTCCGCTCAATTCCTCGCCGCTATAGAGGGAAAGAGAGTTTTTCAAATGTCATTTTCCGTAAAGAAAAAAAGAGCGGAGCTCAGTGGATGCTGTGGACATGTGGACAAGACCACTGGCGTGTTGAGGGTGATGGGTGTTCTGAGACTTCTATTACACTCTAGCTTGGTTGGTCCTGGCCTTGGGCTGTTTTTAATCAGTTCCTTGACCTACTAGATCTAGATCTATACAGTCTCTCCGTGAACTATCAGTTGTTTATCTATGTATGTTGTCAGTGACTCTCAAAATAGTGAATTTAGACGCTTTTGTTTAGTTTTATGTTATTTGAAAGTTCATCTTGTTTTCGGTAAAATAATTATTTCTCTATCCACGACGAAAGGTAAAAAGAAAGTAAGGAAGAGTTCTTAAGTACTACTCGGTGGTTTATGTTTTTGAAGTGTTTTACGGTTTCTGGTGAGCGTCCATGTCTTCTATTAATCTGTTGGGTTTTTGTTGTTGTTTTTAAGGATTTGTTTGGTGAATTGGGGTAAAGATGAAGTAAAAAGAGTTAACTTAATATTGTTAACTTGTCCCCTTAACATGGGCCGGTTCTAGCTCCCTTCTGTCAACTTTTTGTTTGAGAAATTGGTGATTGAAGTTTCATGTACTGATAGCTTTTAGCGAAACCTTTTAGTGTTTTTGTTTTTAGCGAATAGCAATACTTGCAAATTACACATCGAATCCTCTTCATGCTTTGACACACAATAGAGATTGAAGGCCTGTAGAAGTAGTGTGTAACTCAGTTCAGCCAAAAAATGGAGATAGAGCCTCCGCATTCTAAGGGGACCAGCTGTTAAGCATTTGCGTCACTGGAATTTGGAAATGTTTTGCTCCTGCAGATTGTGGATTTCGTGAAGAGATCTGCAGGGCTGTCATAACATCCTTAAGGGCCGCTGAGCAGAGCAATGGGGATTTCCTTCCCCGTTTCAAAATTCAGCCGAAATTTTACACATGCATGGGCCGACGGGGACCCCGTACACCCTTGGGGCCCCTAGGCAACTGTCCAGTGTGCCCATGCGTTAAAACGGCTCTGGACATCTGGAACCATGGAAAAAAAAGTACATTTGTGCTTTAATGAGGAAAAAATGAAACCACAAAATGTTTCTGAAACACCTACATGGTATTTTTGTCTGCGCTTTTATCTTTTATCAACTATTTTTTAGAATTGTATTGTGCCAATTTTCTTTCTCTTTAAGGGTCCATCATGTTATTATAAATGTATTTTTCACTTGGTGTTTATTCAGTGATTGATTTATGTGAATTTTTACCTCCACTGGCTTTTTGCTGAATATCCTTTGAGTTGTACACTGTGCCATTTTATGTGCATTATCTCTAGTATTTATTGTATAGTCTATTAATTTGTTTCCTCGTTTTATCTTCCTCGCATTGAAAATTGACATCGTTGACCCTTCTGTCTCCCTGGCCAGACCCTGGTCATGAACTTGGCATGTGTGACCTTAGAGATGTCAATGACTGAGATTTTAGTGGCAGCGACCTTGAATGCCATTTATGCGGTTGGTAAATCAGATAGGCCTACTCATGGTTCCCTGGAAATTGGCAAAGTTGTCAGTTGGATTGTTTTGCATGCGCCCAGGTAACTATCTTTAACTACTTTAAGACTTTATTCTTGGAAACATCTTTTAAAATGGTCGAAATATTATAAAAACCACCGAAAAACTGTGGGGTCGCAGCAAGGCTGCGTTTAGTTATAACTTGCCAAGTCCCGTCTTTATCCAAACACTTGCACCGCATATTACACTAATTTTCAATGACTGCCTGAAAGGGGCCATACTCAAGCAAAATTTAAATTGCCCAGTTTTGGGAAAAACGCTCTTTAGTGATGTACCCCTTCATCTGGATCCAAAATGTAAAAGAATGTTTGCAGGGGAGATTGTACACTAGAGAAGATAACACTGCAAATTCAAGAGTTTGGACAAAAGTGTCATTCCTGCATCTGCACTTGAAATAATTGAAGGGTGAAACATGGCACTAAAGATAAAATTAAGATCTTATGTCACAATCATAGCATGGAAAAAAAGCAAAAATGTTAATAATAAAGATTAATTTCCACATCAGGTATTTTATTTTTATCACATAGCTATTACAGTGGGAAAAAAACATGGCGAGGTCTGGTTAACGGCTATAAGCAGTGTTGTTAAACATAATGGACCTGGCATTAAAAATATCTGGTTTGAAAATTTATCCCGTCAATCGCAGACCCGCTGAGACTGAATGGAATGGGTTAAAATCCCATATAAATCAAAGGTCTTTAACAAATGCCGGAAAAACCTTAACACATCTAGAAACTGTTCAAACATGGTGAAAACATACATTTGTTGTTGCTTGTGTTCCATTTAATGCCACATTTTAAAATTCTTTTTGATTTGGTATCTACAGCAGTATACAATCACTATCATCAGCAGAAGTCATACTGCTAAATAAACTGCAGTTTCATGCCTAACAAACTGCCTGGGTTGAGCGACTCTGCCCATAGTAACACCTGAGATGCAATAAATTATATTTCTTTTTTTTTTTTTTGGCTCTGCCAATATAATTGACATAATCTAAAGACTTCAAAATTTGAATTCTAAAAATGTTAAATTTTGCATTTCATATTCACTAGACCCCTCAGAGTTCAGATTTTAGTCTCAGAAATGTTTATGGCCATGAAATCTTCCGATGTATGCCGTGAAGGAGGTCAGGAATGTGGAATAATGTCAAAAAAATAAAAATAAATAAATAATAAAATAAATGCAAGGTATCCACAAAATGATCCTTTAGCATTTTCTGTCAAAACATGTACAGTACTTCTCGCTGTCTCCACAAGGACAATTACCCAAGAACATGAAAATGAAGCAGCCATCAATTATATAACTTATTTCAGAAAAAGGCTTTTATTGAACATAAAATTAATATTATCAAAAGGTAATCAAATTAAGAAGTGATACCAGTAACAATTTTATCACAACTAGAGAGATCTGAATAGAATTAATATAAAGCACCATTTAAGTGACATCCAAAATAAGCCGCTTGACATACATTTTTTTCCCTTGCATTTCAACAGTCATAGCAATGTCTGCAGAAGCACTGAACATCTTCAGAACAATTACCTTTCACATTCAGTAGTCAAAACAGCATAAAACCAAAAGTGATGCAAGTTGAAATTTGTCAGCAGTGAAGTCCAACAGCCATAAAACTGGTAAATCAAAGCAAATCCATATACATATATTATAAATATTAAAGAAGTTTTACATACTCTGATAAAATATAATTAATTAACCAACAATGTGATTATAAATGAAAGCAAAGAACTGCAACCTTTGTACAAAAATGATTATGTAATAAATAATTTCAAACATCTCTCTGATTAATTTATATTCCATATTGGAAAAAAGACAAAAATGAACACATTCACCTCATTTCATCATGCCCCGCAGAAATTATTTAATTTACATGTGACATAAGAAGAAATCTGAAATTTTTGAAAACTGCACAAACAAAACCAGATACGTGTACACCTGTGAGAAAAAGAAAATCAATGAAATAGAGGAAAGAACAATTGCTGGCCATTTCTGACTGATTCAGTACAAAGAATGGAGGAGTTTGGATTTGCTGGTGAAAATGAAATACATTACTCTGATAATTCCGCAACCTGAGCATTCAAACATGCAAACTTTTGATAGCAAGAGGAAGGCTTATAAAATAATGTCAGTCATAGGCTGATTTTAAAAAAGTACCAGCTGTTCACATTCAACTTCACACCTTACGATGAGTGAGAGGCTCTCCATGTGTCGCCACATAACATTAAATGCTTGCATGTAGTAATGTATAAATAATTAAAATAAAATGTAAACTAAAATACAACTTTAAAATTTGATACAGGTGGAAAGTCTTAATCAGACATCCAAAAGGTAATATGAACATCTGAACAAAACATTGCAACAATGTCTTTCAAAAAAAATCTGCCCTGATCAAATTCTACAATTTAACAATACTATCAACTTAGTTTTTATTTACTGCTGAGAGATAACTACCATATGAAGTTGTAATAGTATAGAGCTCAAATCCGCAAACAAATATGATGTGCCCTGGGGCGCTGAGCTGAAATTAGAAACAGGATTAACTTAAGATCAATTCATCACGTTCCCACTTACACACATTAACATTTGAACTTGATCTACTCTCGTCCTCAAACCTCTGAGACCAAAAAGGGACATCATTCACTTTCAAGAAAACAGTCCTGAACAATTCACTTTTGAGCCTTTTTTAAAATATGACAGTGTTCTCACTTTTCCTAGTGTCAACGTTGATGTTGTTCCACAATTTAAGCCCACCAATAGAAAAAGCCTTTTCACTTTAAAAGCAACAATCTGACGGTGGGTGTCTCAAGAAGTTTCACATCTATTGATCTTAAAGCCCGTGATGGTTGGTATGATTCCACTAGCTCTGAAATATCTCAGCCTGAAATGAATGTTAATGAAATGCCAGAGAATACTGACTGAATTTTGCTGAAATAAAAATCTGATTCCCTTCAGTGTCCTTTGATAGCGAATATCACACTAGAACAATACACAAGATAGAATGCACAAAACCAAACCAAACTGAATAGCTGCTCCTATATTATCCACATTAGTATGAAATGTAAAGACAAAAATCAATTCGCAACAATCAGCTGTGGAACCAAGTGAAGAGTAATAATTACATGCATGTTTGACTTTTGTGTTATGTAGTAGTAGTAGTCACTTCGGTCTTCTGTAAAATCCCACCCCATCTAAATTATTACAGTACTTCAATTCATAATAGTGAATGATCAAAGAAAATGCATGAGGAGAGAAAAAGCATGAGTCTCAGAAGGTTAAGAAGTGACTAACCTCTCAAGATAACAAATGAAGTCTTAATATAGTCAATGTAATATTTTTTACAATTTTAGTTTCTCACTTTCACTGCATATTTCAAAGGTTCTCTTGCATAAATGTTCAGCCATTGCATTTAGTGCCTATTCTGTCAAACTTTCAGATACATTGCTATGGAAGTTATTTAAGCTAAGGAAGTTTTATAATTGCATTGTCAAGTTCAATAATTCACACAAGAAATAATTCCAAAAAACAAATTGTCATATGTTCAAAAGACATAGGCTATACATACATTATAACAAAATGCAGCACTGCTGCTAGTGATACAACATCATAAGTGCAAATATTTTCTTTCTCTCACTAAGACACTTTTTCTTCACATAACATGAGCTTGCTGGTAATAGTACACATTATGAACACAAAAATTGGTGATTATGGCAGTACAGCACTTAAAACAGACCTATGACAAACAACAAATAAATGTGACCTGTCACATGCAATGGAATAGCTGCACTGTATTGAAAGGAGGTACTGGACAAAAAGGGACCAAGAGTTACATTTTATCAGTTCTGAGATCTCCCTGAATTTTGACAGGTTAAAAGTTCCATTTTTTAAATCTTATGTGGCAGGTTTCACAAATTGGGACACTTGAGATAACTCAGAACTTACACATTATCTATTTTTTGTTTTTCAATGCCTCTTGTGAGAGTTTTGATTTTAGTGCGTTTGAAATGCATAAAAGATATAAAAAACATAATTTCATTGTCTTTGGTTTTTATTTGAAGCTTCTGTAACGAAATTTTGGGGTGATAACATATGTTTATAGACTGACACGATTTCTTAATTTGCAGAGGTATGTTTAAATCACTGTGTGTGTGGTATTTGAGCTAAATTAACAGTGACTCTAAAACATCTGTGTTTGCATGATGTGCTAGAGGTGATATTCAAACCAAAATAGCCATCCAGATTGTGAAATTAGTGGTGCAAACCAACCTCGGAAATGTCCGATAAATCTCGGATCTTGTTTGTCCAGATTTCGCACCACTGTTATCATCCCACAAATTGTGCCATTTGCATTTATTTTTTAAAATTTTTTCTTTGAAACGGACTGTTAATACATTATTTCACCACGAAAGAAATGATAGTTAAAAAAAAAAAAAAGAAAATTGTGAAAAAAAATCGTTTTTATTGTTCCGAACTTGTTGGTCTAGGAGAAATCATGTTAGCTGCCACACTTCAAAATTTTTTTATTTGTCACATAGGCCACCTGGAGCCTCCATCAGGCATGTGCACATCCATAGTTCATCACAGTTTTTAAATATGTTACAGACATTGATTATATATCTATTCATTGGGAAAGGAAGGATGGATGATTGATGTTTGTCAGTCCAGATATGTTAGAGGAGTGATGTTAGAGGTGGATTTTCATCAAAGAGTTTAAATTGTCTATCAAACTGTCACTGGATGATAAAATTATAAAAAAGGAGGAACTATTGGCTCAATGGTTTCTTTAGGGTCAGTGTGGTCATAATCAAGGCCCAAAGTAGCAGTTTTTGTTATAATTCTCTACACAAATAATTTTATTATTTAAGTACATATTAAGTACATATCACTTTTATCAGGGTACGGAATTACTAAGGGGCACAACTCCCCACATTTGATTTCATTTTCCTATTGCCACATTTAGCAAGCATTTGTCTGTCTATAATCTTTTTCTCTAGGCAATAATTTTAAACACATGTTTATGTAAATGTTTTTTGTACCAGAACTTGCTGCTGTGGAGTGAATATTTACATGTTGTAGAATTAGGTGGTCACGTATTCAAAAGATTGGTACTTGAAGAGCTGAATTTTTGTGCCTTCGAGCAGACAATCTTTGAGTTTGAATATCTTTCATACCAGAAGCTTGCTATCTATGTAGATAGCTAAACTGTATTCCTGACATCCTAAGCTTTAATTTGATATATCATACATGGGAAATCTTGATGATGAATATTTCTAAAAAATTAGAAATCCTAATGTCCAATTTTGTGAAACCTGCCTCGTGCAAGTTTCAAGCCTCAATTTAATCAATAAATTTTAACTTTAAAGGCAATTTACTTGTACTGCACAATCATCCCCAAATCCTTTCTCTGTCTCTAATGCCCATTTTTCTTGGCCACCCACTAGAACAATCCAACCCAAGATCTTGAAGTTTTGGGGGGGGGGGGGGGGGGGCTGGCTTTGGACCAAGATTATTTTTTTATTAAACCATGTCATAAAGAGGAATGGTTCACCTTTCTAAAAAGTATCCTTTATAATAGGTAACTAGTATCATCAAAACGCAACTTTTATTCCGTTTGCATGTATTGATGTAATGTAATAGATCCATCACAAATGCTGGTGAGTGAAGTTAAATAAATCCCAGAGATATTTGATGAAATGCACAAACACTGGAGGGTATGGTGATCAAAACCATTTTTATATAATACAAAATTTGTTTTCTATCCCCATTGTTAAAATAAAATATTTCCATCAAGGACTTTAAAAACAGACTATTTGGAAGGCGTTCCGTACATATTGACCACTTTAAACTCAGACAATTAAGATCAAGAAGGATAAGGACAGGACTAGGGATAGGTTTACAGTTCAGGATAGAGTTAGGAAAAGGTTTAAATTTAAGTGTAGGGTTAGAGTTGAGAATAAAATAATCCACTTTTACTGTTTCAGTGGTAGCACATATTATATCTTGACAAGGTGGTCGAGATTACGGAACTCTTCCTAACTCATCAGGCAGCAGTTTATCCAAATCCATACAAAAATGTTGACGCCTTAGAACTTAGAGAATACTATATGACCTAAGCTAGGTGTATTGTAAATAAATTAATCATGATGTTTGGAATCCCTGTAACACTCATTTTGTACACATACCATGATACATATAATGTATAAATGTTAAGGTCCAAAACACTTTGATGCTGATGACATGCTACATTACCATTACGTGTAAGCAATCTCAAGTTCAAAATATGCCATTAGCTTTGCCTGATATCTCAATTTATAACCTTCTGAGCATACCTTGATGTATGTCGCGAATATGAGAATTGAGATCACTTGAACGGATTTAGGCAATATCCTCCTTTATCTTTACAAAAGTCGGATCATGCAACATAAATTTTATCCCTGATCATAATAGTTTTTAATACACATATATTTTGCAGAGGAAAATATGAACATTCGAAGCAGAATGTGTTTCACTGTTTGCAATAAATTCAGGGGTTTGTAATCTTCCTTCTCCATCGGGTATCCCATTCGGCTTAGATTTTGGGTCACACTTCGAGTGCACTTCATCTTCACATGATCACAGAGTTTTGACTCAGCTCAACAACATCAAAAGTGGAGAGAAATTTTATATATTCCTTTTTTTTTTCTCAAAGTAAATCTTGTAGTGGCAAGTCTGCAAGAGGTAGAATTTAACAGACTTGGGGTTCATTTTCAACAATTTCAAATCATTCAAATTTGTGGTGCATATTTCTGTTCCAACGCCACTAAAGGACAGGCCTCTTAAGATTGCCGGGGTAATGGACAAGAATCAGAAAGTTCACCACAGTTAGGATAAAGATTGAGATTAGGATTATCTAAATCTCCTCTGTTCTTGTGATTGGTACTGTCAGGATCATTGGACGGGGGACCTGTGGTCCTAACACATGCACACCTTGGGTTCTGTGTACCAGCTGTGTAGTACATTCTTGGCACACCAGCCCAGTCTCGTTCAACTCCACCACTCCTAGTAGAACACCATACCCTTCCACCTCTGGCTTGGCTCCACTCCGAGTTACAAGGAGGAAACAATTTTTTGTCATGCTCATGAAGATCTTTTTCAAGAAGTGCCACTTTCATCTTTTTCCTATATACATCCACCATTGGGAGTTCATTACCTTTCTTATCATAGAAAGATCCCTCAACTCTGCCTACGAATTTGTAGTCCTTTTCATAGAATGATTTCCAATTATCAAGGGACAGAATTTCAGCTGGTGACAACTCCGAGATATCATCCACTAAACCTTCTTTATCAAATTGTCCTGTCACAAAAGCTTTAGTGCCATCAATGCCTGCAAAGAATTCATATCCTCCTCCAGGTCCATAATGCTTCCTGCCTCTGCTGACATCATAGACATTGCCAATAACAGCCAAATAAACACTTCCACCATCCTCTCCTTTGTACTTTGCCAACTCCTCTTTAGTAAAAATCTTGATATTGCCATTATCAGTGTCCGTCGCAGTCCTTGGAATGAAACCAAATAATTTCCTGACTAGATTTGTTGCAAACCTGGGATTAATTACGTAAGCTAAGACACAAATCAGTACAGAAATTAGGAAAACAATGTTCGCATTCATGGCTGGGTCAGTCTCCACAATGACAATCACAAGCGATGGAATCCCGGAAGTTTATCAAAATTTAATGACAGTGACAGTAAGAATAGCCAACTTATTCGTACAGGTTGTGCTTCCTGGACGTTTTCATGTTGGCGTCGAATTGTTAGTTTGGTGCACCTGCTTGACGTACGAAATGGATTAATCATATAACGCAATTATTTTATTAATCATTTCATCCATGCTGATGGTAAATACAATAAAGGAAGAGGATCTATTTGATATTGCCATAATAATTTTCTTCCCACATAGATCTAGATCTAGATCTAGTTATTTCCATTGTTTGGCAGAATTAAAAAATCTGGAAAGTGTTGTTAACAGAAAGCGTCAAAATGGCTGCGTTTGGATTACACTTTGGCACGTGTTCTGCATGTTTGGCAGTTTACAGAGTAAGTTGCGACCGCTACTTGAATGAGAAAGAGACATTTCAAGCCTATATAAATCTTCTCAAGACGTCTGTATTCATAACTGACACCAATGAATAAAACCATTTAGGCCTACCAGTGCTGTTGTAGGTAGAGCTCTAGAAGCTAGACTAGATCTATGTTACCTATGTATCTCAAGACCCGGAGTCTCTAGGCCTCGATACTGGAAATATGTGTAATCTTGTTGTTATTTCGAAAGGAGTAACATATGAGTTACAGAACTTTAGTCTGGCACATATTTCGTGTTCTGAGTATTAATGGTTGAGCTCCGCACTTAAACATCCATCTAGAGATCCAACTTGCCTAGCGACCCCTTGCCTCACGGACGCCCTTTTAAAAGTTACTCCTTGTAACTTGTTTAGTATCCCTATCGCGTAACTCTAATGGAACTCCTCCCGTTATTTTACACAGCTTTTGAGTTTAAGGGCTATAGTTTCTGCCCATGATCAGTGTATTTAGTGCGAGAATTCTCATCTATCTAGAGTCTAGATCTAGTAGGATAGGCCTTCTAGATATATATAGGCCTCTAGAGTGCTGAGTGAGACCTGCATGGTTTGTTGTCTAGGGTTTAGAATTAATTCTGGGTTTGGTGGTATGATTCTGGTTTTAAGCGCAATCTGACAAAGATGTATTCAGATGTGTGTGACTTGCATTAAAATTGTAATTTTTTAGAGGCCTGTTTACACTGGTGGCTCTAAATTAAAAAAGGGAGTGGGGGCAGAGCCCTTCTCTGGCTTTCAGATTTCCCCCTCGAAAAACTGCTAGGGTCTATTTGTTTACATTGCTCTGCTCTGGAATGAGAAGAGACGTGCATCATTTGTTTAATGCTGAAGCTAGAATCAAGACCCACTATACCAAGACGGTGCAATCGATCGTTAAATACAAAGGCGAAGAGTTCCGCCGCGTGCGTTGTCTGCTAGACTGACCCAGCGCGTATGGTGTGCCCAGTCATGGCTCGGTTAGCAAAGATTTAATGGTGGCATGAAGTAAACAGGGATATTTTCTTTATGTCCTATTGGATGAGATGAGGTTAATAGACTACCAAGAACTGTACAATAGATCATCTATTCAAAGAATTAATTTAATGATTAAAGCAAATAAATGAGTATAGACTGGAAATTTTGAATGGAGTTTCTACATACATAAAACCAAAGGGGAACTGTACCGGTACATCTTCTAATCTTGTCAAAAAGTGTAGGGATAACCAGGGTAGCAGAACAAGAGGAATGAAGTAGGAAAAGAGACCAGATGGGCCATTATTTAAATGATTAAAGCAAATAAATGGGTATAAAACACAAACTTTGAATGAAGTTCTCACATACATCAGACCAGAGAGGAAATTTACATCTTCTAATTGATGAAAAAGTGTAGAGATAACCAGGGTAGCAGAAAAAGGGTAATGAAGTAGGAAAAGTGACCAGATGGGCGATTTAAAAAAGTCAACAAAAACTCAACAAAATCCAGCCGCAGTATTCTGATGATAATGAACGTTCAAAAAGTGTTAGCCTACTCATGTTGCAGCTTCTTCAGTTTTCCAACTTTCTTTCCTGAAATTTTCTGTTTTGGAGCACTATTTCTGATTGAATTTCTATTGCTTGAAGATTAATAAGGAAAAAGGAAAGAAAGAAAGAAACAAACAAACAAACAACAACAACAACAACAAAACACTTCCTTTAAAAGAAATTCGGGATGATCAAGTGGAAAAGTTCATTCACATAATTACTGATTGTACGTATGGGCATTCCTTAGCTTTGAGAAAGTTTATCAGTATTTGATCCATGACGTTTTACGGCTTCCTCAAAGAAACAAAAAAGTACATGTATACCGAAAGTTGAATTAGCAATTAGACTTTTAAGCCCCTCCCTCTTCACAAACACAAACACACAACTGATGATCTCCATAGCACACATGCATTAGTCCAACACAACAATATTGGGACTGTATGAGGAGTGCAAAGGTGTATGTCTGAAGTCCAATTTACTATAATAAACGAACTTAAGTCGGCAAACAGCCTTGCAAAGTGTTAATTTTGATTCTTCACAAAGGAGCACTGGTCTCCTCGATTAACACATACCGGTACGACGAACCGCATGCCTGTGTTTACGATTGTACGCGCCGGACTATTTTTAGAAACTCCTGGCCAGCAGACGGAAGTGCTTGAATTGCACCGTCTTGGTATAGTGGGTCTTGGGTTAGAACTTAGAAGAGTGGAGGAGTTGTTCAGGTCAGCTTAAATCAAGGTGTGAATTAAAACTAATCTGACATTTCATTTTCAAGACATTTATTGCTCGCTAAAATTTCAAATGGCAGGTTTCAGAAAATTGGGCGTTCAGACTTCCCTAGAAAAGCACTTCCGTCAGTCAAAACATGTGACCATCGCACATAAGCCTGGGTAGGGCAATAGAAAATGTCTCCTAAAAGTATTAAAACCGCATGGTTTGACTTTGTTGCACCCTTAATCATGCTGGGAAAGGCTGCCGATTACACGGATAAGGTAAACGCGGTAAAATCTATCGGTCATAGGTTTTCAATTCCCGAGTTTTTCGACCTGCGTAAGCTCTTGTGAAAGCGCCGTTGCGAATTGTTTTGACAGGCATTTTTAATACAAAAACTACGACAAATAGAAAGGAGTATAAAACACAGCACTTATCTGTTTTGTTTCGTGGATGCATGCAGATTTTGTATCTCCCGGAAGTGAACCCGGTTGGTGTTCAACAACAAAAGAACGGAACTGGAAAGATTGCGTGTGACGGTCACGTAATTTTGACTGACACGTGCCTCGCGAGATTTTTGGTTGGATTTCACACTTTTTTTTAAACAAAAGCTGTACAGTGCAATCCTAATATCTCGACATCAGTGGGGCCGTCTAACTTTTGTCGAGTAATGAGAAAGTCGAAATAGCAGATTTGTGGTGGAAGAGAAAAAAAAAGGGGGGGGGGGATCAAACATCTCCATAATGGCATAATGTGAAGTGCCCAATAAATAACGCAATTATGTCCCTTTTTCTTTTAATATAAATCCATTTATCGGCATATTGTCACCTGTTCCTCCAATATCAATGTTGCGCAGAGCAGTTGCGGAGCAAAGATTTACCAATAGCCTACCGGAGAAATAGTGCAGCTATATAATATATATATATGCATAGTACTTTTTTTTTTTAACCTCGTCTTGTCTGTTTCTTGAGAAGAAGTGATGGTACCGATACATACACAGTACGGCAGTGAACCGAGAGATCTAGGTCGCCTAGTATCAACGGCGCACGAATGTTTTGTGGGGAAAAAATTACTGTTTGTAGATTTTTCTCTGTACCTTTACTGCCGTTGGCCTACGCTTATAAATGCAAGGCACTCCACACTGGCGTTTTTACTGAAGGCAAGGGTCATCCTCTGTGTCCACACACCCCCTTCCCGCCAGCACCGTTAAAAGAAATAAAGAGGTCTTATATGCGGGGAGTTGCGTGGGCATTTTTTGGTAGCACAGTAGTAGATCTAATGCACTTGTTTTGCCGTGGTCGGGGAGAAACGTGTCGATATAAGAGGAAAGGATGGAATAAAACGTCGAGTTACGGGGAAATATTTAGTAGCATTAAAGAAGAAACAGGTTGGGACTTAAAAATTGTGTCGAGTTACCCAGAATGTCGAGAAAAGCCGTGTCGAGATAAGTGGATTGGACTGTAATTTTTTTTTCTTTCATACCATTTTAAAGGTTTGTTTTATTTTTGACTGTGAAAATTGGGACTAAAGATTATTTTTAAAGCAGTTTAGTTACTGACTGAAGTAGGTCAATTTTTTTACTGACACATTGCGCAATATTTGGCAAAAAATGTAAACCTTCTTCTTTTCTTTTGCTTCTGGGGACTTTTTCTAGGGTTTATACACACCACCAGCAACCATTTTTGCTACCATTCCATATTCAAAAACAATATTACCTGTGCCATGTTGGTACAATGGTAGATACATTGATTCTTTGTTGTCAAGGTAAATTCAGGGAAGTTTTGTATGTCAAGTATGTGACGTTCGCAACACAAAAAAGTTGAATAAAAACCCACAAACACATTTATAATATATGAACAAATTTATAATTTTTATTTCTTCTGATCATCATGTGTGGGCTGAAATCAAAATATTCAAGAAAAACACAATATTTATGAAATTATAAGACGCTGAAAGTGAAATCTGAACTGTCTTTGTGACCCAATTTTCTGAAACCTGCCAAATTCAAGGCCTTTGGAGTTTGGTTTTCACATGCTTGTAAATGTTACGATATGTATGTGAGCGATTTCATTCATATTATAATCCTATAGAAAGCTCTCACTTTCAAACATTTTTGGTGAAAGTTTCATTGATAGAATGATAGTTCAACCAAACAAACACCATTTTACACCAAGGAGGTTCTCATATGAGGCAAACCTTTCCGGAATCGGAATGAAAATAGAAATGGCTCTATTTCAGTTTTTCAGGGGGAAATTACAAAAGAGGCAGATTTCATTCTGATGTCTGAACAGTGAAAACACAATGCTTAATTCCACAAAATTTCTTTCCTAAAACCTACTAGTGTAAACAGACATTTAAACTGCCCAGCTGATTGATTGTCTTCGCATTTTAAATTTAATGTTGTTTTCTTTGATTTCAGGATGGTAAAACCAATGTTGTGGCAAATGATTTGGGAGACAGGGTAACGCCAGCCGTGGTCGCATTTACAGATCATGAAATGGTAAGTATTTGTTTAGAGTGAAAGCATTGGTGAACTGGGAGCTCTTGCAATGTTGAAAGAAAATCATAAAACTTATTAAAATAAAAGCACCATTAGATTACTCAACTACCTGGATACAAGTCGATGAGTTGGAAAAGAAAAAAAAATTATTTACTGCAATCTTGATGTGTACATAGAAATAACAATACAGATACAGATTGAGATTGCAAAGACACTGAAGGGAGTGAAAAGGGCTCCTTTTCTATTAAATACAGCGTGTATTCATCCCCGTGCCAACATTTTTTATTGCCTTATAATTTCAGTCAGTCGGTGCTGCAGCCAAGCAGGGAATAATCCGAAATGCTGCCAACACAGTGTCACATGTGAAGCGGTTAGTTGGGTGTCAGATGGATGACCCTCAAGTAAAGGAATATATTGGTACATCACCTGTAAATGTAAGGTTCTTCCCATTGTTTGAAAAATTCATTAAATGTAAAGCTAAACTATTTAAAGTCTTCTTTTTCTAATGTTCATTTCTTCAAAAATTTGATTTATTTTAAATGTGAATTTGCTCAAGAGGAATCTTTCCTACTTAGGATGATTGATGATTCTGATTTAGCAGAGTTATTGGTAATAAGATCTCACCTTGCTATGGGTGTTCTTATCACTCTTTACGAAAATATTTTAAATTTAGAATTGAAGTTGATACTCTAAGGCAAAAGGAATAAATGCATCTTACTATTACAGCTATTTTATTGAGCACATAATTTTTCAGTATTTTAAGGAGAAAACCCAAGTTTTACGTCAGTTGGTCGCTGGATTGTTTTGATTGTTTCTCTGTTTTGTTGATGCTGACAGGTAGTAAGTGACAAAGGAGAACCTGTATTTGAAGTGGAACAGAAAGGGAAACAAGTGCGATACACATCTAGTCAGATTATGGAGCTCATTTACAAAAAAATGTTAGGTAAGATTTACCTCAATCTTGGTCTTGATGAAAATCAAGATAGTTATTCTATCATCCATGTTCCCCAACACAAGTGTCAAGCAGTAAAGTTATGCCAGACTAAGGCCCTGGCCACAGTGCATCTGTGTCTGTGTCTAACTCTCGCACTGCGGCTGCATCCCGTTATAAGTTATAGGCCACACCCATTTCATTGTCGTGCGCTGCAATGGGTCTGGTTCTGACCGAGATGCCAGCGGGCGTGTCAGCTAGCATTTTCTTTTTTACCCACCTGCGGTATATTGCGTCTTGCAAGCTCGCAACGTGTGTCTTCGCCTGCGGCATTTCCCAGCTCTTTTCTGAATCTACAGCGATGGCAAGGTATGTTTAATACTTTCAGTAAATGTATTTCAATGAATTCTTTATATGTACTGAAGTTTATATGTATTAGACTTGCCAGAGTGATGTTATTCTCATTTTTCAATCGTGAAGCGATGGTGACCTACTTTTGGGACCATCCGGCTACGCTGTGTAGCACTCCTGTGTGCACCCAACACCTCGCCAAAACTATTTTGTATTGCGTTTCACATGCCTTTGCTGTGACAGTGTGATCTTGTTTCAGTTAAACGAAGGGTCTGAAACAATGTAGTTCATAATTTTAATGTAAAATCATATTTGGAACACACCCATTGTGTTGATGACTTGATGGCATAGAAACCCTACCAAGGAAAGTAAAATCATAAATTAAATTCTTCCAAAGAATGTGAAATTACTGTAATATACAGTAGTGATCAAAATTAACGCAACACTTTTATTTTAGCACCTGGTGGGATATGTCTTAACAAAACTTAAGAAACCGATATACCAATCGAAAGAGAATTAAATTCTGCGTACAGTGGTACCTCATTCTTTAGTCAGTGTCAAGTATTAAGTGAAATACGATCTGTCAAACCCAAATCTTCAAATTTGCAGACTTGGCAAACAGTACTTTGAGGCTCTAAATAAATGTCTTTGGTTACCACACTATTGGTTTACACACCACTGCACCATTCTAAACCACTGTTGAACGCATTGTTTTCTTCCTGTTAATGTCTGCTGGTCTTAGCCATTTTCTGTTTAAAACCCAGATCTAGATCTAATTCAAAATAAAGATGCCTAAACTAAGCACTGAAGAAAGGTGCAGAATAATTGGTCATCTTGAAGCTGGATGTAGTGTGACGCAGGTTGCACTCATGTTTCATGTGTCAAGATCATCTGTGTACAGGCTTCAGGAGAAGTATGAGGTCACCGGGAGTGTGAAAGACTTGGAAAGAGAAGGGCGCCCGCGAGTGACGAACGGACAGGGGAATGGGAACATCGTTCTCATGCACGAAGCCGAGCCCTTTAGGACAGCTGTAGAGACTGCAGCACAGATGAATTGCAGCCGACACACGGTGAGACGGCGTCTTCTAGAGGCAGGTCTACGTGCCAGACGTCCAGGAGTGGGACCCATGCTTTCACAACAACACCGACTAGACAGACTGCAGTGGGCGCGACAGCATGTGCGGTGGACACATGACCAGTGGTCACATGTTCTTTTCTCCGACGAAGCAGCGTTCCAAGTGGACAGAAAAGACGGTAGGCTGATGTGCTACAGAAGGACAAATGAACGATTTTCACAACAGAACATTCAGGAAGTTCTAAACCGAGGTTACGGTACTGTGAGTGTTTGGGGTGGGATTGTTGGTGGGAGAAAAACACCTCTAATCCGCATCAACGGAAGGTTAAACGGACAGCAGTACATCGATCAAATCCTACGGCCCCACGCTGTCCCATTCGTAAATGACCCCGTTAACAACGTTGGCATCTTTGTTCAAGACAATGCTCCTCCTCACCGCGCACAAGTTACAAAAGACTTCCTTAGAGACAATGGAATAGAAACCTTGACGTGGCCTTCACTGTCACCAGACATGAACCCGGTGGAGCACATGTGGTCACTGATTAAACGAAACCTCAAGCGACATGACCTGACAAGAGATAACGATGCACTGTTTGCTCTGGCAAACGAACTCTGGGAGGAAGTACCAGATGACATTGTCTTAAATCTTACACAGTCCACGGGACGGAGAGTCAGAAGTTTGGTTCAGGTGGAAGGAGGACACACCAAGTACTAGATCTAACTGTATTTTTCCAATTGAAACTGTTATTGTAAAGGAAAAAAACAAGCTGTAATAAATGTATGTGGTTAATTACATTGTTAACTGTTAACTTTTGTTATGACTTTTTATCATATGCATGTGACAGAAGAGCGTGTTTAACATAACATTACCGTAACAAAAACACAAACAATTTAAAAACGAAACAAAACAAAACAGCGATCGACAATAGCAGGTGAACCTACATTACATGCATTTTTTTTCATTTTTCAAAAACCGGCATTAGATCTAATTTTGCAAATTTCGAAAAATGAAACATTCGTCTTTTAGACCAGATATATCAATGAATACACACCAGAGATGCATGCGCCTGGTATCAGCGTATGCAGAATTTAATTTTCTTTAAGATGATATATGATTCGATTGCTTGTGTAAAAAACTGTTTTCTTCAGTTTAAGAAATAAAAGTGTTGCGTTAATTTTGATCACTACTGTATATCTGATTTTGTTAATTGTTAATGTGCACAGACACTCAAACACAGACATGATATATTTAATAATAATAATACAAACGTGCTCCTACACACACACACACACAAACATTGAAACAAACACAGAGTTTAAGAAATAATGTAGATAAGTACATGTATTTTTTTTTCTTGTTTTTTTTTTTTAAATCTCAGGTAATCGATAGTGTCATAAAAGTGAAAAATGCTTTTAATTTTTATTTTTTTTTGACATTTATCAGGAACTCTCAGACAGACAGAGATTTCGGTGAAAAGCTGGTCTCGGAGGTACAGAGACGGCCCATCCTGTACGACCCCAGCCAACCAGACTACAAGGACAGAGGGAAGGTGGAGCTTGAGTGGGCGATTGTCGCAGCTGCATTGGATGTTTCAGGTAGGTGATCCACATGTGCTGCAGCATTCTGCCATGGGACTGACAGTGTGTTCACAAAGAGCTGAGCAAATTTGTCCCTTTGTTTCTATTGCCTCCTGAGAAGGCCTACCATTTAAGTTTTGACTGTCAGTGTCAGCATTATTCCACTGGCTACTGGTGGTTGATAGCTGAGATGGTGCTTGCCCTCCAGTGATGTCAGTAGATTCGCAGTGTCGTACATAGTTGTGAAGGACACAACACGACAATACCACTTTCACAACATTGGTGGGATTGACGGTTAGGGTACCTTTAAGGACAGCCCATTTTGCTGCCATCATGCCGAAGGCACATTCTACAGACCTCCTAGCACGGGGAGTGCCTGTAGTTGTATATAAACGCCTTGTGTTGTCTAGTCCTCGTAATGGATATGGACGTAATAAATTCTTCAGCAATGGGTAAGCAGCATCACCAGTGAAGGCATAGGGTAGGGGCTCATTTAAATCATTGTTTTTAATGTCTGTGTCTGCCCTGGGAATTGGGAGCTGATTTGCATACAGGGCTCTCCCAAAAGCAGACTGCTTCCCAAAGTCTCCTACATCAACCACAATAAAATTTCCATCTGCATCTGCCACACCTTGCAGCACGATAGAAAATGTATGTTTATAATTGAAAAATGTACTGCCAGAGTTAGCAGGGCACTGAAGCTGAATATATGCTTTCCATCAATGGCTCCCAAACAATGTGGGAAATTCCATTTTTCCCAAAATCCATTTGCAATGTCTTGGAGGGCCCTTTCAGTCAGCATGGGCATTCTTGTTTCCTTTAGGGATTCCCAGATGGCATCATACACCTCATAAACAATTTGACGTACAGTGCTCGCACCCATTCTAAACTGGTAATGCAGTGACTTTGAAGTTTCTCCAGTGGCAAGGAATCTGAAACAGAGAACGAAGAGAGATTATAAAAAAGAATGAATTACACTCTACAGTACCATAATCACATAAAAAAATACAGACATCTTTTCAAAAATTACATAATATAATAATAAATACATCATGTATATATATAACAAAAATTAATATTAAAATTAATGCTGGATCTAAGTTCCATTAGTTACTCATAATTTTCACATCTTGACTGATCATTTATTTTAAGATTTGTTTCATTTTCTCTTCCCCAGCTGACTTAGCCCGCAAGAAGTGGCAAAACTTGCGGGGTTCCTACAGCAAGAGCCTCGCATCAAGGAAATTACCAAGTGGGTCCGGAGCCAAAAGACCCATCCGGTTTTATTTAGAGGAACAGATGGGATTCCTGAAGGGGTATATGACCCATGGCACACTGGTAGGGAACTATGGAGCAGTGAGGAAGAGGCTGCCACTGCCAATACGAGTACTGTCCAGGAACCTGCTGTAACTGCCATCAGCAGTCTGGCACCAATGTCGGAAACCTCAGAGCCTGACACTGACAGCACCGGCAGCAGGCCTGCAACCCCAAATCCACCACCCATGAAAAAGAAAAGGGTAAAGCATCCAGTTGAGGATGCATTTATGAAATTTTTGGTGTCAAAGGCCACACCATCGACACCAGCAGCCCCTGATCTGAACTATTTTAAAGGGATCCTTCCCCAAGTGAAGGAGCTCAACCTTAGGACCAAACGGATATTTTTTAATAATGTGTCAAACATGTTTGGCATGTTGGAAAACCAGGACAGTGCACAGACACAGGAAACGGTCACCTACATTTAATTAAAAAAAATATTGTGCACAAAAAATACAATCATGACTTGTACTCATTTAATTTTCTTTTTATGTATTGTTGTGTGCCCTTTCTTCCAGATTTATTCACATCTAGTTCACTTTCTCTTTATTCCTGCTCAAAACGCTTGACAATTATGCCATTGTTTGCTATTGCTGTTGTTGATGATGATGATGACATTTGTCCTTTCTGTCTTTAGCCCTCCAAAACCTAATTCTTTTTCACTCATATAGCAAGTCTCTCTCATTTTCTCTTTTTTCCACCCAATGATGATGATGGTGATGATAGTGTGATGTAACAAAAAGTGTGTTTGCGTAGGTCATGTGGGTAAATGGGTGGGTGTCTTACTTGGATCATACAGTGCATGAGACTTTGACTTGTGCCAGACTACCCACTCGAGAAAGAAACTAGAGCATTAAATAAACGAGGCAGATTTGATTGGATTAAAGACTGAACAGCAAGGTAAAATGAGGAAAATAATTCATTGTTACTGTTACTGAATTGGAAGAAAATTAAACTCTAGCAAAATTCTTACCAAAGTGTCAAAAGCAGTCGTTTTCTATGTGGAATAGCCCTCCTGAAGTTGGTGTCTGGTTTATAGATGTGTTCAACCACTAATGATAGGAGCTCTTCAAAAGTGTTCTTTGACATCCGAGCAAAATTGTAGAACTTCTCATCATCATCAACTAACTGTGGGTACAGCTTCATCATCACGCCACTGGTATCTCTTCTCTTGTTAATTGGGTGGACCCATATCTTCCGTCTCTTTCTATTCAGCATCTTGTATGCAAGGTAAGCAACAATAACATCTTCCTCTTCTTCCGAATCCGAGCTCATGTTCAGATAGTTCTACGGCACTACACACTTCCTGCCTCATCACGCGACGCAAAAGCCCATTGTGCAGTACACTCACAGTACTCACACTGGTATGCCATGCTAGCGCGAGATACAGAAAGGGGAGCACACTCCCGCTAGCCGACGCGCCGGCTACACAGCGAGACCTAGACACGGAGACAGACACAGACTCACTGTGGCCAGGGCCTAAGGATTAGGTGTTCTTAACTGTTCCAGTGCTTCCTTTACTGTAGTAAATTTATGTGCCTATCTTTGAGAAATGGAAATGCAATTCCACTTGCTCCAGATTTTGATTGGGCATGAAGTTATCTGCAGTGGTGAAATACTGAGTTGAAGGTGATAGTTTTTCATTCAGCAGAGGCCAGTTTGTGTTATAGCCTTCTCCTAGGCTGAAATTTATAGTGTATCTTAAATCTTTATTGAGTTGTATTGTTATTTGCAATTATATCTTTCATGAATACTTGTCCCAGTACTAGCTATGTCTCCCCATCTGTCAGCACAGGTTTTATAAGCTTTTTTACCACCCTTCATAGTCAGTCTCACAATCTCTCAACTTTGTCATGCTTTGAGTTGTTTCATTTATTTCACATCATAAGGTTATACTGGGATGTATTCTACCCAGTTGTATTTCATTTCAGATACATAAGCGAGGGGTTTTTGTTGACATCCCAGATTGAGTTAAATTTTTGTGTTGCATATGATATGTATTTTCTTATTTGTTGATGTGGTCTAAGACAATCTCTAGAGCATAATACTTGTATCATTTCATTATTTAGAAACTGCACAGAGTCATGGAGGAAGTGGAATACAGGATGCTGTCTTGGCAGTGCCCTCAGATTTTGACGTGAAACAGAGAAATATCGTCAGGTATGACTGCACATTTGATTTTTCATTGCCAGTCCATCATGGGAGTTGAGTCAGTGCAGAAATTAAACTTGATTATTTCTTTGAAAATAATTTAGCTTAAAAGGGTGGCATTTTAAACTTGTTTTGTAACAAAACTATTCTACTGAATGGCTAAGATGACTGTTTCAACAAAAAAAACAAAAGAAAGGACATGGCGAGAATGTTCAACTCTTTCATAATTTCCCTCTGTGAAGCAGTATTATAAAAACATCCGGGGTCGCAGCAAGGCTTTGGTTTAAGCAGGGTCAAAACTTTGCAGGAAGAAAAACCTCACACAAGAAAAAGTACTTGTTTGATTGTTTTAGCTGCTCAATTTCCCCCCCCCCCCTCCCCCCTTTTTTTTCCCTCCTGTTGTTGTTTCTTCTTCTTGACAAAGGTGTTTAAGTTCACCTGAAATATTGGTATTTTTTTGTCTTCCCTTTTTCTTTGTGTTTTATTGTATCATTATGATATTATTACTTATGCGAGGCTTTGGTACATACAACTCTTTCTTTTTGCCAATTTTTGCCTCTGTGAATCAGTATGCCTGTAGCAGTTTTTTCTTTATTTTGAGTTAACTGGTCATGAATTTTTCCACCAATGACAGTTATCTACCATTAGGGTGCTTGTTGCTGTCCAGATAGACTAGCTTGTATTGAACACTTGAAGGGTTTGGTCTGTTTTATGTTTTATTTTATTGTGCAATAAAACAAATGTGATATATTTGGGTTTGATTGTTTCTCATTCCTTCCATTACATTTTTATCTGATCATTAAATGCTGTTTGAAAAAGATTTTCCCTCCCGGGATAATAAGGCGATTCTTTTATCTCACAATACATCTGACAAAAATGAAAATGAATAATTCAAAGGATAGAAAAATATTCTGTTCATTGTATGTGTATTAGTATCTTTCAAAGCTGCTGATTGTCTGTGATTTACTAATCCATAACTTGACTTATTCTCCGCTGAAAATTTTCACATGCAATTCTCTACTTGGATTTGTTTCAGTGAAGCAGCGACAAAGGCAGGGTTTAATATTCTGCGGATTATAAATGAACCATCAGCTGCAATGTTGACCTTTGATGTCGGTCAGCTAGATCCATCAGAACGCTGGTAATTCAAAGTTTTGGTTAAGATTTTATGGCATGTGACTTATAACAAAAAGTTGAAATATGGATAGCCTTGCTACCATAGTCAATTTTTTTTTCTCTTCGTTTGTAATACTTTTGTGATTTAATGCAAAATTTGGTACCATTTTCATCACCACTGGACAATAATTACATGTAGGTGTGGAAATATTTTTTTTTAAATATCACTTATCAGGAAATTAGAGTTATTTGCCTTTGCTTAGGCATCTGGCATGAAAAAATGGGAAGCCCCTAAGGGATTGGATTTATATTTTTTTGCCGGGTTTAGGCAGGAAAGGGTTAAGTAATCCCCAAAGGTATTTTTAAGTTCATTTGCTTGAGGAAAAGAATGCAAATGAAAAGATTAGACGTAAAATGGAGATTAGTTTGGCCAAGTCTTTACAGTTTTGAATCACCTAGTTAGGTTCATATCAGGTCAGGCGTTGGCCTAGATGCACACCAGCTGATCAAAGTCAGCTAGTGCACACCTAGTCTTCTGACTGATCTCAGTTTTCTGATGATGATAAAGTGTAGTCTGCACAGCGCAAGTAGAGATTAGCTTTGCTCATAATGATAATAGCTGGCTTGTCTATTTGCTGAAATGGTGCTGGGTGTGATAAATTCAAAAAAATTTTTTTTAAATATATGTTAACTCCATGATGTTTGTTGTTCCTTGCCCTTCCAGTAAGACTCTCGTTTACCGTCTTGGTGGAACTTCCCATGAAGCTGCAGTGGTTGAAGTGGAACAGGGCATGTACAGAATAGTTGCCAATGTTGCTGACAGTCAGTTTGGTGGTGATCAGTTCACAGTTGTTTTGCAAGATTTTCTGACGGCCGAGTTTAACAGGTAACACTTATCTCCATTTCACCACTTGCAGAATATAGCCATGGGCTATATTTTCAGTTTTTACTTTTTTCCCTTGTTGTTGGGGAAAGTAAATTTGTTGGTACTGAATTTCTGTTTGATGATTTTGATTCAGAGATGAATAATTCAGTTCCATGAAATCATTAGCTCAGTACATAATGAAAACCATCCCAGAATTTTTTGAGGCTGTTGTTATAAGTATGTATGCACCACAAGCGTTGTGCGCAAGGGGCACATACGTTATACGTACTATACTATCCCTAACACTGTCCTTATCCTCAACCCTAAATCTTATGGAATCCCCAACTCTGCCCCCTACTTATGCAACCAAAAAACAGGAGGAAACCAAAAGAATAATTAATCATAATTGATAAAGGCTGTTGTCAGGATCATTTTGGGAGGAGTTCTCTAGCTCTGGAATCACAAAAGGCTTTAAAATACATACCCCTAGCACAAAAAAAACTTGGGGAACGTATGTACATGTAACATACAATTTTTAAACATAAAGAGTAGAAAGTGAAAATTTGGGCACAGGAAGATAAGAGGAGATCACAATTTTATTGTGTATCTGTGTATATTGTCAGATTCATAGTTGAAGCCATAGCAACAAATGCTACACACTAAATTATATTCTGCGAACGCAATTATAAGAAATGTGTCAAGATAATTGTGTCCTGGAAATAGATTTATCTAAAACAAGGGCAAAGAATTCTCAGAAAAAAATAAAACTGCAACTGTTTCACTTTCAAGTTACATTTTTTGTTCACTGCACCTAATTAACATATTATGTCCAGTCACTTTATCTCTTTTGACATGACTGGTTAATTGTCTTGACTTTTTCATGAATTTGTTTGTGCTTGTCCATCAGGCAATTCAGATGCAATATGAAAGACAACAAGCGTTCAGTGAGCAAGCTAAATCTGGCTGCAGAGCGCTGTAAGCATTCACTGTCAACCATGATCAGTGCCCAGTGTGCTGTGGATTCACTGTTTGAAGGCTGCGATTTTCATTACAACATGTCAAGGTGGGTGGGTGACTCTCTTGTGTCTTTTTTTTTCTTTCCTCTTTTTTTTTTTTCAAAGCCAGGCCCATCATAGTTTTATCATACACTCATCCTTGGGTTGAAGGACTGAGCTCCTTGGATAGGTGCAAATGTGTACCAGTTGTAGTAGAATTGAAGAATTCACAAAATTGTGGGTTTCAAAGTACAACTGAAATACTGATGTCTGTCCTTGAGCTGGTGGCCAATTTCAGTACTCCTGTAACATTAAAAATCCAAACAGTTCTGGCCAGGGAAATGATTTCAAATGATATGTGAATTTGAAGGACAAGTGTAAGACTCCATATACATTCTCTTCACTGTCTTACTATCTTCCAAGCTAAGGTTCACTTCATTTTGTATATGAGTCATTGCCAAATAAGAGTGGGTCAAATCTACCTACTAAAATAAGATTATTGTAATTCATCATAACTCTAGAATTACGGGGAATTGAATACTTCCCAAAGAATCAAAGTTGTAGGTCACATCTAGAAAAGGTGAAAAATGTTGTTTTTGATGATATGTTGAATACTCATCCGGAGTTATTGCCCTTGCCATAATAAGCTAATATTAACTACTATTTAGCGGTATTTTTAGGTTTTTTAGTCTACAATCATTGTGAAATATTACTATTTAAGGAAGGAAAGTTGAAGAGGACACTAAGCAAAATCGATAATAACCGTTCTTTCAATATTTTAAGAATTTCTTAGCGAGTTGCGCCCCTTGGTTTTGCAAACTGCCGACCATCTATAAAACCACAGTTATCTCGAAAACTGTAAAAAAAATCAATACTTTTCAAAGAAGCAAAATTGCAGGAAATTGAATTTCATGCTTAGAATGTAGCATTTTTTTTCTACTGAAACTCTTTGTGTAGGAGTTACGTCCCTTTATCAACCAATTGTGCGTGTCCATTCAGCAAAACTGCCACCGTCTCACAATTTCTGCACAGATCAACAAACCCACCAGAAGCAGATCAGTAGAACAGTGTTTGTGATGTTTGCAGAAGTTCTTATTTTGTCATGCTGAATCTTGTGTAGGAGTTGTACCCCTCAATTTACCTATCATGCCTATTCATTCCTCAATGTGTAAAAAATGTTTCACTATTTCTGCCAGTACCTAGATACACCCCAAAGGAGCAATAATAATATTGTCGAGCAGTGATTGTCACATGCAAACATTGCCACGTTGTCAAGCAATCTCACTGCGTAAAAGAAGCCCCCCCCCCCCCCGATTTTTAAAATGTAGGCCCTATGTGTGCATTAATCAGAACCATAAATACCTTTCACCCAGAGTCTGCTGAAATGAATAGTTCTCAAAGAACAAAAATTGTTGAACAAACAACAATTATTACAATTAAATACGATCATTTTGACGTCCTTGATCAATTGTGACTACATATTTTGTGTACATAATTACATATAATAGTGGGTGCCCATATTTTGAGGTTCTAATGCATGGAAATTCCCCACTTCATTTCTGATTAAATAATTATAAATAAACACACTATTATTTCTCTTTTTACAGACAACAAAATGAAAAAGTAAAATACAAGTTACATATCAATTGTAGCATAATTTAATCGTGAAAATTCCTTAAAAGTTAAATCCTTAAATTCCGAAATAATCAGCACAGACAATACACCAATACTTGATGTTAAACCATACCTTAAATAAATATAAGCAAATGATTCATTTACAGTTTCACACTCTCTCCCACAATCAACCTCAAAAGGTTCTCCGGCGCTGATAATCACAACAGCTTCATCATTAACAACATCATCCTCTTCTTCATATTCAATAAATGTAGTATCAAGTGCACCACTGGTACTATTTTGCGAACTGTCATTGCCACAGCTTCAGCCTGTCTCACAGTACTCACACAATCATCAACATATTTCTTGGTATTTGGCCATTTGATCAGTACAAAATCTTTCAAGTTATTTGAACATTGTTATTTTCTCCTTACTCAGAATCTTCAAAGCGTGAATCTTTGTAGTGCCTGGCATTGTTTTCAAACTGGATGACTTAGCAGTTTTATCAATATGGGATGGTTTTTATACGATGAAAATGCCTCTCATGGTGAGAGCAAGCCGATCCTGAAAGGGACAAGGAGGAATTTAAAAATTCAAACATTTCTTTTAATGCTCTCAATATCATCCTGTTTGAAACCGCTGCCTGGGTTAGAAAAGCTTTAACCATTCCACCACAAGCGTCACATTCATTTATCCCCATGCCTTTCTCCCCCCAAAAAAAACCAACATCTCTCAATATTTAGTTGAGAGTTGACTCAGGTGGTGGGATGGCAGTTTGGACTTGTATTGTGTCTCACAGCTGTCAGAGAAGATGACAAACCGGGTTTGTGTACATTGCTGCAACACATACTCATGAACAAAATGAACAAAAATTAAATCATGTATGAGATCATCTGATATTAGTGCACATGATAAGTAGTGTGGAGCTCTCCACAAGTAGAATATTTGGTGTATAGGACAGCAGGGTGGACAGTAACCTGGTTTAACATCCAGTGAGCAGATTGAACTTCAAACCGATATTTAAATTTACAAGAATGATTTTCTGAAAAATGAAGCACAAGAAGTGCAGTATCACATGGCAGATTCTTTCTTAATAAATTGAACTGGTGCCACTGCCACCTGGGTGTACAAACATGTAAGCTCAAAAGTTTGAGAAAAACGGTAGACTAACTCAACTGTTCATGATTTTTCTACCAACTTTGTTTGTATTATACTCCCAGTGCTGGTAATTCACTGAAGCCGTGATGTCACAATCTGTTATGATTTTCAGCCTAACAGAACCTATGCCACAATATGATCATTGACGAAAACGCATGTATGCTTCAACAACTGTCCTAAAGACATAGGACAAAGTGAGACATTCAGTGCTTCATTGACAGACTTAAATTGACTACCAACAGATGATAAGGCACAAAGCATCATTGTTGCATTCTCACAAATACCACACATGCACTGAACAAATTTAGAGTATTTCATTGGTAATGCATGAGCAGGGGGACACCTGAAAAAGGTTTGTTTTGCTATTTCAATTTGAGGATTCTCAACAAAAAAAAAATCATTGTACAAAGTTGAAGGTGATTGACTGAGAATTTTTTTTCTGCTCCTTCAATCTCTTGCTGTACTGCCCCTTTCCTGGCCAATCAACGGAATGTTCCAGATAATACTCAACAATTCTTTTTCTATCTATCTATCTATAGATCTATCGATCGATCTATCCATAGATCTGAAGCTGCTTCTCTCTGCGGTCGGCCCATTTTTCCGATTCTTCCTTAGCCTCTGTATGTAGGCAGCCTGATGTTCTGCTCTTGGTTTTCCCAGTCTCTGAGGTTTGAAATTGATGTGGTCCAACCACGAGTATTCTGTTAACGACAAAAATAAAGGGAAAGATTAAACACTAGCGAATTGCATAATAACCCCATATTGACTTACTCTAATCCAAGGCAAGCTCCAACTGTGCATGTCTGGGATCCAAGCAGAAGAATTTAATTATTTCTAATTTCTTCGCTATTTGTTTAAAAAATTATTTTGTCATGTAATTATCAGTGCATTTCACTTTACCGAGACATGGACAAAGTTTAAGAAATTGTTTTACACACTACATGTGAGATATAACTCTCTCTCCGTCATTCTTAGAAGTGTTTCAGGCCAAAGAGGGCCAACTTTGCCTTCACCAGGTCCTTTATTTTCACTTTCAATCACCTGAAAACACACATTTGATTCCATCAAGTTGGGATGAGTTAAGTTGCAATTTCAAATGGAAACAAATGCTTTAGCAGCATTGCTTATTAATTTACAATTATTACATTGGTATACAGATTAGGCAAGAAAATATTCAGGACTTTCTCAGGATAAAACCTGCCATTTAAATCTTACCTTCATTTCCGCCATTTTCAGCATCTGTCTTCTGAGCTTCCTCCACATTCCTGCTGACCTCTTCTGAAACATAAAAAGTATTCATGGTATTTTTCAAACTGACAAAGGCTCCTCAATCTATGATCAATGGCAAAAAAAAATTAAGAGTTAAATGTGACAGTCCAGCCTTAACAATCACAGTTCACAAAAACAATTTATACCTGTAGTTTTGACATGATTTCTGAACACTTTTTTGGCTTACTGTGTTCATTTTGTTCATAATAAGGGAGGGAAACTAAAGCCATTATAATTTCCTCTACTTCAGACATTAAGCGTCACCGCCAACCGCGACACACATGGCTCTTGGATATTATATATTGGAGAGTCGGAAATTAGCTCATATTTTGCCTATCTTATGATGTGGTGTTGAGGATATTTTTCCCTCACATTCCAATTTTGATTTTCTGATAGTAAATTCCCACCTCAAGAAAGAAAAATCAAACTTTAAATCTGGAAATAAGGAAATCTGCAAAGAAATATGATAGTTAAGCTTCTTCTGTACAAAATCTTTCACTCTGAATCTTACCTTCCTGGCTGCTGATTTGGGCCGCAAAGTCATGGTTGGCATTTTCTACTATGCTGTCTTAGCATGTTTCCTCTTGACCTTCCCCAGGTTCTAGCAGGCCACTGTAAAATTATATTACATTTATTTAAGTCACAATTTGAAAAAGAAACAAAAACAAAAAAACAACAGGCCTAATTAACTTTTAAGTTCATCAGATCAATAAAATGAAATGAAATTTCACATTCAACAAATTTTTCACTGTATTTCCTTCTTCGCCATGTCTGCATGTATGAAAGTTACATTTAACATCAACGCGTTGAAGGAAAAAAAAAGTTGTTTGATTCTTGTATTTTACGCTGTAGATCTACTTATTATTTTACACTCAAAGAAACACACACAAAAAGCAACTGAAATCAACTATTGAAATTGTGTGTTAAGAAAAACATTCCAAAAGAATTTCAATTTTTGCATGAAATATGTGGACCTGCAGCATGGCTGGTGATGAACACTTGGAGAGATCAACAACATTGAGAAAAAATGTCACTATAACAAAGAAAAATGAAGAAAAGCGTTGAGAAACCATATTTTGTTATAGATGCCATTAACCTGACAAAGCCATGGTGTCTTAGTTAAATGCTTCCTGTATGTTAGTGATCACAATGTGTCGATTACTACCCTCTCCCTGATATGTACACATATTTCAAATTTAAAAAAAAGAAAAGTGCTTTATGTTAGTGATTTTTTTCTTTAACAAGATGAGTTGAATCCAAAAAGGACAGCACGATTCGTTTTGTTTCACTAACGTCACGGGTTGGGAGAGAGACGACAAAAACGTTTGTCTACCAAATATCGACAGTGTGATGATGATAACAAAGCAAGAATAGCTCAGAATTTCTTCCCATCAAAGCACAAGAGATAATTCCCAGCCTTCAATACATTTATCAGAATTCAATTAGGCACATAGACTTTCTGAACGCTTGTTGACTTTGATTTTACTCTGGGCTTTGCGACACTTAACACACCACATTTTGTTATTGACGCCATTAACCTGACAAAGCCATGGCGTCTTTTATGCTTCTTGTATGTTAGTGATCACAATGTGTCGATTACTACCCTCTCCCTGATATGTACACACATTTCAAATTAAAAAAAAGAAAAGTCTGCTTTATGTTAGTGATTTTTTTCTTTAACAAGATGAGTTGAATCCAAAAAGGACAGCACGATTCGTTTTGTTTCACTAACGTCACGGGTTGGGAGAGAGACGACAAAAACGTTTGTCTACCAAATATCGACAGTGTGATGATGATAACAAAGCAAGAATAGCTCAGAATTTCTTCCCATCAAAGCATAAGAGATAATTCCCAGCCTTCAATACATTTATCAGAATTCAATTAGGCACATAGACTTTCTGAACGCTTGTTGAATTTGATTTCACTCTGGGTTTTGCGACACTTAACACACCACATTTTGTTATTGACGCCATTAACCTGACAAAGCATGGTGTCTTTGGTGCTTCTTGTATGTTAGTGATCACAACGTGTCGATTCCTATATTTTCCTGACATAAAATACACATTTCAAATAATAGAAAGACGATAAAAATATATCTTATGTACTTACAGCATGGTCAGCAGGTTGTATCCCACAAGGAAAGAAGAGGTCAGTACCAAAACCTCATCTACACACACTCGAGACAAAGAGACGCCGCCGCAGCACGTTTTCTCTCATGGCGTCACGCGTGGCGGGGTGTGTTAGGAATCGAAACCAACAAATTGACGTTCATTTTCGAATTCAAACAAAGCTTGGGTAATCTGTTACAGTCTGTGATGTCATAAAGATAGGGAACTAAATTGATTGAAGAGAACAAAGAAAACCCAGAGGTGCAGCCTCATGAATTTATCACTTTTCACACGATAGTTTGACGACAATGCAGTATTTTCCTCAAGCAGAACCCATTCTTTTAATTATTACGCAGAATATGATAAAAACAATGCATGTTTCATTACTACAGAATATAGATTAGAAACACAGATTATTTTGACAGCGAATTTCTTCGACAGAAAAGACTTGAAATGGATTTTGAATTTTGTGAATTTTTGACGACAAAAACGTGTGATAAGTGATAGCGAAACAACACGCCGAGAAAAAGAAAAACAAGGCTTATATAAAGTTGAACGTTGATTGGAAACATAGGTAAACCATTCCTTTGTTTGTCAATTCAAAATGTGAGCGGCCAAATGATATTTCAATAACTTTATTGAGGTTCTTGTAAGGTGACCTCTTTCCAGGTAGATTTGACCTACTCTTATTTGGCAATGACTCATATACCTGTTCTTCTAGCTACCAGACCATCTGGAGTGTTTTTGCAGTGACCTTACCTTTTCATCTTCCATTTTAAAATTTACCAGCCAAAACAAGACGTCCATGTTTCTGGTGCCAAGATCAGCATATCCTCAGTCAGCTGTTGGTCAAACTAAAATCATTATATCCAAGGCAGTTGTTAGGGGATCCCAGTCTGATTAAAAAGCCAAATAGAGAAAATACTGAATTGTGTTCACCATGCAGCTATAGTTTTTTATGTCAAATACTACCATCCCCTATCACTAGCCTCAGAGTTTAGTTTTACCTCAGCTCCAACAGCTGACTGACGATATTCACTGGCAGTTCATCCATCCAGTCCCCCGAGTCTTCTTTCTGCAGTACCTGGGTTGTAAGAAACTGAAGTAACATACTTGAGTTCTGTCCTTTTCAGAGCCAGGTTTGAAAGCTTGTGTTTGCCTCTAATACCCCGATGCACTGGTCTCATAGAACAAGCTTTAACTGCAGCTGGATGTGTGAAAGATGACATTTCAAAGGTAATTCCACCAGAGTTTTGATTTAACATTGTCAAAATGATCACGGTTATATCTGTGACAGGAATATTGAAGTAGTAGAAAGCCAGTAAAGAAATGACTTAAAGGTAGTGAAAAATATAAATTTAAATGATAACATTGTGTTGTGTTGACCTAGAGCTTTGTTTCCCTTGAGCCTCAGCTTAAGACTGTTGGCCCTGGTGACTTTTTGCTGTGGCCAAATGTACTCTTTATCTGCTCTTGTGTGTAAATTCTACAGCCTAGAATACATCAGTTAATCACCTCCAAACCTTTTTATTCACAGAATATCTGTTAGTAAATGTGAGACGTTCTAGGGAAATGTCCACATTGCCAATTTTTTTTCCAAATTGAATGAAGGGTATACTGTGAAAGTACACACTGTGTTTAGCAGAATGCACTTTATTTCATGTAAATATGTTGAAAATTTACCATGTTATGGCCATTTTAAGGTGGCAAGGTAGAAAAAGTCACTTTTGAGGAAAAGGCTTTTTTGCGTAAATTAAAAAAAGACCATTAGATTGGATCAGAACAAAAAAAAAAGGAAAAGAAAAAACCACATGTATAGGTGGAATTCATTAAAATCCTTTAGCCTGGGCATAAAGAAATGATGAAGGAATCTATTTATGCCAAAAACTGATATAGGACCCGAAAGTCCCTATCCACCTCTTTTTGGCTCTATCTCGAAAGTGCCGAGAGCAACATGTGGACCATTTCCCTAGAGTGCCTCACATATTGTTAAACAGTCATGGAATATTTAGATACTGCTGCCAGTGATGTTTTGCTGAATGAGGAACACTGAAGGGTTGCATGTGTACATTTTCACTACAGGTTATTATATGTGGAGGTGGAGCCAAACCTCCTGTGGTGAAGAAGGCCATTGCAAATTTCCTGTCTTCATCCACATTGCTGAATTCTGTACCTGAGGATGAAATCATTGCCATAGGCGCAGCAAAAGAGGTAAGGGGCTATCACCTTAAATGGTCTTGTCCACGGCATCTGCTCTACTCCGCTATTTTACAGAAAATGACGGATGACAGAGTAGCACATTCTTTTCCTCTGTACTCTTGTCCACAGCATCTGTTCTATTCTGCTTCGCTCCTCGCCGCCATAGAGGCAAAAGAGTTTTTACTTTGTCGTACATCATTTTCCATAAAAAAGCAGATTGAAGTGGATTTTGTGGACATAGTCCACTTTTGCCTTCATTAATTGTTCCTGACAAAGTTAAAGAACGGGCAATCATTCCAAATGGAGTCAAGCTGGGTATAAGTAAGTGGTTCCTGGGATGTTATGGTTTGTGGGTGAAAAGACCATGTCGATTTGTCCTTTAGACAAATGCAAGACCACGCTCAGGGGTTCTTCATGGGTCACAGATCAGATATCCCAGGATGGGATCTCTTAAATATACATACAGTTTTATATGCTTGGAGCTTCTTAATAGTGTAGTTATATGGTAAAGTTTACAGTTATCATATCTATTCTATGCTGTGGGATTTTGACAAATAGTTTGTTTTCATATCACTTTGCAGAGATTTTCTTGTAAGCGTTTTGTTAGATGTGTGAGGAATGAAATTTATACAGTAATTGTGAGCTGATGTCAGGAAGAATTACTGTGATATCAGTTATCCAATTGTGAGCTGGTGTTTTTAAGATTTGCTGAGATACCAGTAATGGTGAGCTGGTGTGAGAAGAATTGCTGTGACATCATAATAATACCACTAAACATAAATCACCAATTCATTTTGATTTCAGGCAGCACTTCTGGTCGGGAGGAATGAGATGGAAAATGTCAGCCTCGATAAGGAAGTGTCAAAGGTCAACTTCAAAATATTACCCAAGTCTGTTTGTGTGCGGGTAAGATTTGATAAGATAAGAATGTTGATAGCTGTAGGGAAATTGACTGTCACAGACTGAAGAAATCAATGTAAGTGAATGAGATACACAGAAGAGATTGTAAAAGAAAGTGATGAGTGAAACAAATTTGGAGACAACATTGGCACAGTGCCACTGGTGTGACAGGACACAGCGGCAAGGCAGGAAAAAGAGTTGGAGCTATCTTGTTTGATGGAAGGCCCAGCTAACTGAGCAGATATCAGTCAGTGCAACTCAGTGCGTCGGAAATCCAGACCAAAGATAATTTAATTCATTCTATGATCTTTCGCTGTTTTCACAACTGCCATTAATATAAAAAATTATATAAAATATAAATAATATGTAAATCTAGAGTAGCCAGATCAATATTCTATTATTTCCTCCAAAATACATGTACAGCATAATAGATTTGAGACACCTATCTGTTTTTGGTATTGAGTTGCAGTGTCCAATGTCATGCCGGCAGCATTTACCCAATACTAAGGAATTTCAAAGATAGTCACTTTGTATATTCACAGTGACTGGAAATTTCTACAGTTCTCAAATAGAGTTTATTTGACAATTATCCTGGTTGAGAACCTGTCTTATACATGGAGATTTCAAACTGCCACTGATGTACATGGTTTGTCAATACAGAACATCTGATGTTGGTTAGCTATATTGAGGGATTGGTCCCTACAGAGTCCTGGTGTGATGATTACAGTAAATCCATAAACAAAATCCCGTACAAAAATTCTGCACTGTGTGATAGAATTTTAATTCAGTGCCATTGGATAATTCGAGAAATCCAAATGTCTTTCTTAGGGCCCTTTACTGAGAGCAATACAAAGATTTTAGCTGACCCTAACCACAAGGGCAGGTTTCTTTGAGCTGCATAGAAAATTACCGAAATAAATAAACAATTTCACAGAAAACAAGCTCACAGGAATCTCTCCAAATTTGTTTTTACATGAATTTCATTTGAAATACCAGACTTTTTATTGTGGTTATCGGACGAGGACTCCAGTTTAAGGGCAGTTTTTGTTCTGTGCATGACATACTTTCTTTTTGTTTGTTTAGATGAGTCAAGATGAGTTGGAGGTGGTCATGCCTCAGCACAGTCTTGCACCCAGTCGACGCCAGCACACCCTGACTTTATCCTCTGCCCAGACGGATGTTGCCATGGAGATTTTTCAGGCTTCTGAGCCAGTCAGCCTGGAAACGGCAGAGCTGATAGCAAAGGTGAGGATCAGTTTACACATCTTCACAAACTGAATAAGTATGTAACTTCTCCAAACAAGTCACGGAAACAGTGAGAGGATAGAAGCATTTTTTGGATCTTTATTTTAGGAGGTTTCGCTGCTCTTGGCATTAACACCTCAACTTTGCTGGTTTTTATTTTTCTTGTTCTTGTTCCTGTGTGTTTTTGTGGCAGAGATTTAGTATTTTTTAGAATTTTGCCAGGGCAGTGGCCTTGTTGAAATTTTAGTGAGTGATAAATGTCTTGCAAATGAAATGTCAGATTAGTTTCACATTCACACCTTGATAAGCTGACCTAAGCAACTCCTCCACTCTTGTGAGCAGCCAGCAGCTTGGTCAGTCACATGACCAAAACAAACGATGCACGTCTGTTCCCTCAGAACCATGCTCTTCTCGACTTTCCACTGCCAAGATATCTTTAACATGCCGCAGTGTGTACACTCGACCTCCGGAGTTTTTCTTCCTTATCCGAGAAGACTAGGTGCTCTTCCCCCCCCCCCCCCCCCCCCAATTCCAACATGCCTGCACCAACTAGGGATCGAAAAGTAACAGTCCAATGCCTAGGGAACTTCCCACTTTTCCTGTCTAGATGCCTAAGGAAAGGGAAATAACTCTAATTACCTGACCACTGTTATTTTTAAAAAAAATAATTGTGCCCATAATTCTTATGCAATTTTGATGAAAATGGTACCTGAATGTAGATGTTTGGTGATATCAACACTTCAGTGGAAAAAGAAAAAGTTCGCAAGCTAGCCGCATGTAGTTTATTTCTACCTGAAGATCGGACATCATATTTTCAATGTGATTATAGCTCTGAATCATGCTGCCAAGGAGATCTGGCTGCTAAGAGACTTTATAAATAGCACATTGTTAGGAGATGCATTCGGGTGCATTATGCATATATGAATATGGTTGCGTCGAGTTGTATTTGGCAGTAATAGGTGAAGTTTTATATGATATGCATGATACATTTCATTTTCTTTCAGGTTGTCATGAGAGATCTACCACCTGGCTCAACAATCAAGTCTAATTTCCACCTGAAAAGGTACTTTTTTTTTTTTTCAGTAGTTCTAATTCTAAGAGGCTTGACATGTGAATGTGTACAAAATGTTTGGGCTTTTGTTACAATCTCAATTTGTCCCTTTTTTGTCTTGTGATTGGAACCCATGCTGCTTTACACTATGGCTGTTGTTATAGGCGTGTAGTATTTTACATTATAAGCCATAACACTACCCAGTATTTTCTCTATTTGGCTTTGTAATTTGACTGTGCTCCTGTAACAGTGTTCTACACAAATTCCACTAGACTTTTCCAGACTTGGTAACCGTACTGTATTATATTGCACGTGTCCTGTGTTTAGGGTGTTGCTGCCATTTCTTGTATTTTTCTTTCAGTACCATTCGTATCTAAATGATAGTTGTAGTATACCATTTTTAATACAAGGTGCCCCTTATTGAAGAAGTCTCTTGGTTGGCAGGTCTTCTTTCCTGTCAACAAGCAACATGATGAGTGAACACTACATGCTTTTGCAACTTTCATTGCTGTTACCTGTCTTGAATGTAGAAGTATGTGTTTTCAGAGAGTTTGAATCTGGGGTTTACGGTGCATCAGCACGATTATGGCCACATTGCGCCTCTCCGGGTCTATTTGGAAATTGTAGTCATGTTTGGTATTCATGGCTTCTAGATTTCACAAACAGAATTAAACAGTTCCATATTAATTATATTGCATTGATAATATTCTCAAAAGTTTCGTATGATTATATCTGAAAAGAGTTTCGTAAATGAGTATAAAAGTTTTCAAAATCAAATTTAGGCACTTTTAGAGAAAACAAATTCCTCATGCATAAGCTTGATGTAAAATGTTGTCACTAAATTTTCAACAAATATGTTGCTAAGAAATGTTTTATATTCACCACATTTCTTCTGATCTGTTGTGATGGAACATTGTAAGCCTCCCAACATGTCAGTGTGATTTGCTGCACACATCTAATTCAATAATGATAATCCGCTTGTCTGTGTTTCTCCAGGGAAGGTGACCTTCACGTCACATGTCATGAGGTCACATCAGATCGCAGTGAAAGTCTCACAATTGCCTGCCATTGACACATTTCTGAGACTGGGATCTTCTTCCAAAACAAAGTCATTTTTTAAATACTTGATGGCTCGCTGACTCTGGAAATACCCAGTAGTGATATTTAAAGTTAGGTTCCTATCACTGATGTGTAAATAGAGGTGAACAACGAAATTTCCTGTCACACTTTTTAATTCAACTCAAAGGATATGCATCTTCTGTTTTTTGTGGCTCAAAATAGTGGAACACTTTCTTCTGTTCAACTCAGTAGTGGCTCAAATTCAAAGAAAGTATTAAAAATAGAGGGCACTTCAAGACCTTTTAAAATACACCCATGGACACCTTTAAGTCTTTCTGTGCATTGTCACGAGCAGAGTTAGGGTCTTGGGGATGTTACGACTGCACGAGAGGCAGCTAACTCACACTCGGACACAACCACACAAGAAAAGTACTAAATAACTAGAGCGTATATATGTCAAACCAAAAACTCTAATTAATAACTTAACCAATGATATTCATGTAACTATGGAGGTACTGCAATCAATAGTAAATAGGTATATTATACGAAACTGGATATCAATTTAAAGTGACAGTTGAGTCGCCACTGGCCAGTCGCCAGGCAAACTCTCCATAAATCATATGGGCTTAAATGTTAGGAGAGCCCAGTACGTTCAAAGCCTACAGAAGCACTCTTCGGCTTGTAGGTAATTTAAGCAGTTGCCAAAAGACTATATTTTATGCACAATCACTATTCAATTCATCAACAATGTGCTATATTATTCCAATCATACTATGGCAATAGATCTATCATACAGGACACTCGTGGTCGAGTGCCAGCTGGGGTTTCCTTAGTCTTCCTATGAGGCTGTAGTTCTCTCTCTATCTCCGATCTCTATTATACTTGAATAATTAAGATATATTACCATTGCTCACGCCTACTGAGAGGCGCGAACATCAAAATAGCGCAGCGTGGGCTTTCAAAGGTCAGCCCACTCAGACCTTTCTTTCTAGAGCTCAGTCAGTCCGTTAGCAAGGACTTCTTAGTCTTCAGACCACACAGTTCAGGTACTGGCCAACCGGAGATACTTCACGAAACGATGCTTCTCTCGTCTGTATTCCCTAAATCTGAACGTTACACGATGTCTTATACTATCTAACTACCCAGCGTGCTAGTCCGCTGGCCCAATTAGTTCAGCTATCTCATAGGTTGAAACCTCCCACCATTTTAACTGTAGTAATATGTCTGCACTATTCTACCAGCCAGTTAACGTGCAAAACTTGTCTAGTCATACTTAACAATGTCAACTGTCCCCACCTTGTTTCACCCCTACTCCATTACTTATTAATCACGAACATAAGCCGACAAGCGTGACTCTAGCAGTTTAACTCTACATTTATTTACTCACCAACTATAATTTGGCGAGGACCGTTCAAGGCCACCAGCCAATTTCTCATGGCCCTGGTAAACAACAACAACTCACTCTCTGCGTGAGTTTTAATAATATCCGAATCATGACACATCCCCCACCCCAGTTAAAATTTGCAATTTTAACGATATAAATTATTATCGTAAAGGGAAGGCATGAGTCGAGAAATTGCTCGAAAGGTTAACTTAACTAAGAATACTAGGTAATAACTAAGACTAGTACTAAAGTTGAAAAAAACCTACAGGACGGGTATCATTGATGGACAAAACTTCATGAAAATCTTAAGGCTCCGTCCAAAAGTATATATCTCTCTGAGGATTAAATCTTACCTCTAAATACGTAGACATTAACAATCATAACTCTAAAATTTTAGAGTACAACACTGATCCTGTGCGAATGTCATCAGGAATGCATACATACAATGAATAATACTCAAGAAAAGATAACTATAGTAGCATCGATGGCATTAGTGGATCTGGACTCCTGGTCTGCCATGACTTCTCGTCCTCGACCCTGGGCAACAACGTCTGGTGTGGCCAAAATACGGGTCGACGTCAGTAAAATAGCTGTTGGAACAAAGGAAAGCACAGGGGTAGGTGAAAAGTGTTCACAATGGGTGAACAATATGTGATACCATCCCTCGGTCTCTGAATGAGGTGCTAATCAGTATCCAACGCCAATACATATGACAGACCTAAATAGGAGAACAAAATTTCTAGTGCATCACAACTAGAAATTTCGGCATAGTTAAGCTTAATTAACACTAACAGAAGCGTCCTTAAGATAAATTAATCTGATGTTCTCGTTTAAAATCCGCGTAGCCCTCGTCTTGAGGTAAGAATTACATAGCGCTTCTCGCATTTAACACTAATCTAGATCTCAAATAACATTACAATTAAATTTTTCCAACATCCAATCCGGTATAGATGAGATGCCACGAGGCGATAGCAGTTAATTTAATGCGCCGTTTCCGTACGCAAGCCATGCACACGTCAAGTGTCACAGTCATCTCGGTAATATAGTCATAATCGGTTCAATTCAATATCCTTATCGGGTATGTTCTTAGGTAACTCATCCACTGGCCACATGGATAGTCACAATCATAATCGGTATTACGTTAGATGGTCCACGAAACGCGGAAAACCATAGTCATAATCGGTTGTATAAAAAACAACTTCACACTTCTCCAAAACTTCTTACAACGCGACCACGCAGTGTCCTCTGTTACCACTGCAAAATATCTCAAAACGCGACCACGCAGTGTCCTCTGTTACCACTGCAAAATATCTCAAAACGCGAACACGCAGTGTCCTCTGTTACCACTGCAAAATATCTCAAAACGCGAACACGCAGTGTCCTCTGTTACCACTGCAAAATATCTCTCAAAACACGAATACGCAGTGTACTACGTTACCACTGCCAAACATCTCTCAAATAATCGAAAAATACCAATATCACCCATAGTCTGATATTCTGTAAAATTTAAGGCTCAGCTGGAGGCCACACTTCCTTTGTAATTTGATGTTGTTTATTTTTTATTTTTTTTTATCTGGGCTGCGCTACCGGCAAAATGCAGTGGTGCTTTTGTGAAACCAGTGGAAAATAATTTGGTTATGTTGTATTTTTTTAATAAAATAAATGAAAAAATTTGATCACAGTTTGTGTGAGATGCATGATCAATGCAGTTGGATGGTGCTGTGTGCTAGAAAGGAGTGACTAGGTAGCGTAAAAAATCAAACCTGGTTGTATTTGTGAAACCTTAAGTGGGTGAGTCTGTGAAATTGTCTCGTGACATATCCACCACCATAAGGTTTTGTAAATTACATTTTTCATTGATTGTTATGACTCATTCACAGCTTTGTACACATATACAGGTGTTGTTGTCCTCCTCCTCCTCCTCCCCCAAACATAACTGTCTACTTCACCTTACCCAACTGCAACTTACTGCCTATCAATTCTCATTTGTCATACTATACGAAGTAAAATTTATAGACCAATTCATGTTCATGCTGTGGTTGGACATGGATCATTTTTAAAATCCAATACAAATTTTTCACAATTTTCCAGACTGTATGGGAGAATGCTGGAAAGAGTGGACATGAAAGAGGCTGTTCTGTGGTTTGACATGAATGTAAACTTGGAGTACTTTTGGTCACTATGTCATTTCACACTAAGAAATGCCATAACATGTCTATTATATATTCTTGAAGGTCTGGAGGAATTGTTGTCATGTTGAGATGCGAATTTGATTCAAACTTGAACTGGAAATGAATGTAATGGTAGAGATGGTGGTGCGCCGTCACTCAGATGGTGTATTAATTGCAAATTTTAAAAGAGAAATGTTCCTTCTTGAGAAAACTTATTGAATCTTGAAGAGAACGGGAAAGAAGAATGTACACGTATAAAAGTGACGCAAGGCAAGAAATTTGAAGGTAAACGACAAAAGTGGGGGATTTCTATGATGTCACATCTGATGCTCGCCCTTACATGGCCGTTATCCTGCCTACATACTGTAAAATCCAAACCCAATCAATTAATCAATCAATCAAGCACTTATGTACATACATGTACTGCTTGAGTATTCTCAGTTCTTTATGCCAGTAATGCTCTGACCACTGTTTTAAAACAAAATACAGGCTCAGTAGTGAGATGCCTCATTTCTCATTTGTCTAATTTTGGAAAACATGGCCTGAGGAGCGTGATATAAATTACTCTTATACAAAATATCACTTTGTGTCCATCTCATGAGATAACCAACAAATTGTCCATTTAGAATGACAAGGTTTTGTCTCTGTATTTTGGCTGAACTGAGTTACACACTACAGGCTACTAGTACAAGCCCTCGCCATTGTGTGCCAAGGCATGGAGCGGATGCAGTGTGTAATTTGTAAGTATTGCTGACAAGAAAAAGAGTTGTATCTCTAAAAGATATGAGCATTTGAAACTTAATCATCAATTTCTCATAAGTTGATGAAAGGGAGTCAGGACCTTATCATTCATTCTAAAGGAATGAAATTCAGATACACATATAATCATATTTTTTGGGTACAAGTTCTTCAAACTTTTAACCTTTTTGAAGAGTACCATATCCAGCTTGTGTAAAAAAATCTGTATTTAGGACAGGATATCAGTCTACATGTATTTCAAAGTTTCTGCTCTCCCCATTGGTGTTGTTAAGATATTTCTTCCTTGCCTTGCCTTATTTCACAAACAGCCCACCCTTCTAGTCATTGCAACTGTTTATTATGGTATTTGACAAATATATACCATACCTGTAATTAATTTATAAAGTTGACTATGAAGATGAAAATTGACTTGCTTTCTTTATTTTGTTTGCAAAAATATTTCTTTAGTGTGTGTGCCTATGGTACATTGTGTAGAAGTACAGGTTTTTTTGTTTTTTTTTCATGTTTGTACAGATGTGAGCCTGGTTTGTTTTTTGTTTTTTTTATTGTTGTTTGTTTTTTCCACCATTCAGTTGTGCTTTCATTATAAATGTGATTGGATTCACAAGAGAGGAAATGCAAAAATTTGATGGAGGAGATTGAAAGTGAAGAAAATAAAATGAAAAAAAAAACACATAAATGTTGTTGTTTTTTCTTCATTACTTAATAAATTCGATATTAATAACAGAGAATAAATGAGAACATCAAGACATGACAAGAAATTTGCTTAGCGGCTGACAAAGTATTGGGTTGTCAGTATCACAAAAGTTCATCCGCCTACAATCTTAGGACGACCTGAAAGTTGTTGTGTGTGTGTGATGCAAAATTTTAAGCCATGTTTTCATGTGCACGGAGGAAACTCAAAAATCCTTCAAGCAGTGAAATGGAGAGAATATTTTCATTTGCAGGGGAACACCGTTCCAATTTTTGAGCTAGTAGCCTACAATCATGGGGAACAGTAACGAAATAGTTTCTCATACTCATCCACAGGAATGACTTCACTCTGTGTAAACTTCTCATCATACAGTGTGGTTTCTTTTAGTTTTACTCCATGTGTGGAAGACCAAGTGGGTTAAATGTGCCTGCGCCATCAAGCTCGAATCTGTCTTTGATTTTCATGTAGGTCTGGTAATCCAACTTCAGTCCCATGATCTCTGCCAGATTTTTGGCTCTTTTATACACTGGGGAAAATGTAATCAAGATCATGGACGTTGGCTTGATCTGCCAGGTATGCTGACATTAGTGACTATAGAGTTAGACTGAAAGCAATAACACATGGCTGGCACTAACAAACATTCAAATTTAGAATGTACATGTATTGACCGCACAATGCAAGTATAGTCTGTAATCTGCAATTGATAAATAATACTTAACAGCCATTACAATCAGTTTAAACGAATCTGGCCATTCAAAGTGCATGGAATAGAGGATGTATTTCGGATCGAATCTGACAAAACCGGGCTAAAAAAAGATGAAATACAACATACGTCCATAGGCCTACCCCTTTAAACAATTAACACATTTTGAAGACGATTTCAAGTTAATGCAAAAAATAGCTGATCTTTCATGTTACATGTGGGCTATTTATAAGCAAATCTCAGTTTCAATTGAAAATTACTTTTCCCCTTTTTGGGGGGGGGGGGGGGGGGGGGGGGGGTTTCTCAGGAATTTGATGTTTCACCTTAAGCCCGATTTCGTCATATCCATCCACAGTTTATGCAAGATACAATCATGGACTAGCCATTTGTTCGAAAGAAAAACCAACATTTACATGGACTTCAAGCGTTTTTCAGCATCGTCGCAAAAAACAACAACGCACACGAACAAACGCACACACCAAATGCCTACACAGAAAAACTACACGTAGTTCCACGTCGGCTCTAGCTGGATTTCAGCTTTTCAAATCCATATGCTTTGGCACCAGAAGGCCTACATTGTTTAATTTTATCCATACGCAATCGAAGAGTGTTGTTCCCAAAATGGGTAAGTTAAACTTTGCATCAGTTATGTCCCCTTTCAGAGAGTCATTCAAAAAATTAGTGTAACACTTGCTATGTCCCGTTGGGGCCATAACCGATGCAAAATTTGACTTACCCAGTTTTGGAAAAACGCTCTCCTGTTGTCATTTTAATGAATACATATATACTCCTTTGCAAATTAATAATACACTTCTAAGTGCATGATTGTATCCTGGTGACTGAATATGATTCTGATCAATGAAACCCACAGGAAATAGTGTGGCACTGACAACTGACTAGGAAGTTTGTACAAGCTCCTCAGAGACCATCCCTACATCAATCGGACCCAGATTTGTAAACGATTATCTCAGGGTTGGTAGGGTTACCGTAGGAGCGGGTTTCATACATCCAACCAATGGCGGCAAGATATATTAGCCAGTAGACCTACGGGCAAACGATGTTATTCTTATGACCAAACACTTCATGTCAATTCAGATCAGTCCAGTTGATGCAGCGTTGCTGACTGGGTTACCATCATGAAAAAAAACCAAAAACCAAACAAAAACTGGTCAAAGTTTAGACAGCCAAGTAAAGTTAGACATTTTGATTACTTAGCATCGATTACCTTGATTATTAAATAATGCACCCCCACCCCTTTATTAAAATAGCATTATAAGTAGGGGCCTACTTGATACAGCTGCACTACTAAGTTAGGAAAATGCCCATCACATTTTGGACTGCTAAACTGCACTTTTAGCAACAAACTTACTTGGATCTTCATAATAGGCGGTCAGAATGTCGAGAAATCCCCGGCAAGGTACACAATTGTCCCTGAGAGATTGGCAGCAAACACGACAGAACACATTGCAACAGCAACACAGGATCATGAACAACATAGCCAGTCCTGACAGTAGAAAAATGCCCCTCAGAAAGACAACTTGCCAGTTGCGCGCAATTTCCTCAAATAGCGTAAGCTCTTCTGTCTCACCAGTTTCCTGCGTGATTACCAAAGATTTAGCATGCACAAAATCTGATGATACTCTTTAACACACATAATGATTTATGTATTTCAAGTTAAAACTTTGACTGCAGTGTAGATTACAAAAAAAAAAAAAAAAGCAAACAAATGAAAATCGTGGATCTGAATGACAATGAGTAAAAAATTATATCGTGTAGGACAAGAAATTGTGATGTCACCTTTGCCAATACAAGTAAGATATTTTGTATGTAAAATCATTTGTCTCTAAACCGCAAGGGTGGAATCATTGTTTTTTCTTCTGCGAAGGAAGTAAAGCAATCGTTGAAATGTGCATAGGTTTCAGAGCAATGAGCAAGCATAGTACAGTGCATTATACATTGTATATAGTCATGTAATACAGTATCAAAGTCTGCACAGATGGTTCAAGATACATAAAGATAATTTCTGAAATCAGTTACATGTACGAAGACACTGGTAAGCATTTTCACCGCAGCTGGACTGTTGAGGCTTCAGTAGAACTAAAAGTAGCTTTCAAATTGCACGTAGGCTACATGTAATCGCCACAATTGCATCTTACATACTGTAACACACATTTTAAATGTAAAGATAACACGGAATTATACACTCGGAAGGGTGTACAATATACATAATATACAGTATATGATTGTGATAGGTAACAGAACAATCGATTCAGCACAATTGTAAGGTACTCTGAGGTCAGTTGCTTGTACAATGTACTTTGTTGAAAGGAGCCTGGTCCTTTTCTGTCAATGAGTAAATAAAGAGCAAGACTGCCGATTACGCCCATAAAAGCCAGGCAATTGCCCAAACTGCAATTTCTGTTTCTCTTTAGTCTACAGAAATTTTTATCGAATTGTTCAAAGTTAACTCACATCAAAATCGTAGTCCAGAGAATCATCGTTGGGCCATTCGTGCGTGTCTTCATAGGCGAAACGTTTTTCTCTCGTTCCATTCTGCCAGATCAACAAAAGAAGTTCAGAAAGCTGAGATGTCATGTCATAATTATTAAATGAGACCGATACTTGTCGCCACTTAGCAGACAGTCGACACTTGTTGGAAATCGAAATGAGCAGGCCGAACAGGCTGCTGCCTGGAACACACAAAGAAGCATCCCTACCACTCCTACCCCATCCTCGCCGCGCCCCCCCTGTCGCGATGTGGGTTAGATCGGGAGAATTCGACTGACACTCTTTCGAGGTCCGCTCCCACAATCGACGAACACACAAAAAAAAATACTTGCACTCTAAAAACTAAATAAATCAATTGCTTTGATTTTTAGCAGACCTGTAAGGCAGTTTAATTACAGGAATTAATGTAACAAATATAATTATAAATATAAATATCAATTCAAAGGCAACTGAATCTAACTAATGAAACTACAGCTTTCTATAAAGACTAACTTATTCACTCTAACTACTTGCAGGTCATATGAGTTATATGCCAAATAGAATCCGCGCACGTGGCGACGGATATAACAGTTTAAATTCTATTAATTCAAAGAGACATGTTATGATATGGACATTTCCTCTAGACACGCCATGGAGAATGCTTGTACAACCATGCGTTGTCTGGCGGTAGCTCTGAAACTGTCTTCAAAAGTAAGTAGAACGGTTCACTTTCATCATTACAAATTAGGGAGTGAGAGCGCTGGATGTAAACGCTGTGGGTTCATATCAAACCAAGTAGCTTAGGCTCTGGAGCTTTAAAATCATGGCGCTCCTCACAATATGGACTGCTCAACTGCGTCTCTATGTCTCTCATCTGGCTGAGGACTATCGCCGTCCACCTCGTAAATGGATTGTCTACATGTGGCATCTATCTAAGCTCTGCACGGGTTTAAATACTAAAGCTATGTCTCGACCTTCCGTCCAGATTCATACATTTGATTGGTGCAGTCGCTTCAGCTCAGCCTGCAGTATTAATTTATGCTTGTCATGGCCTTGCGCCAAAATCAAGGTCAATTTTACGGTCTAGACAAAATTTAAAATGCGAAACATTAACTACTAAAATCTTCAAACCCCGTGCTTTCTACTCTTATGCACGAATTTCCGAACGCCAACTAAGCGTCTAATCTCGCCCCTTATCTATGTTAATCAAAATCACGGGGTCGAGAACTGCTCTGTCATTCCTAGCTATACATTTATTCTGTCTCGCCCCTCCTTCTCTCCATCCATCAGAAAAAAGGTGTTTCAAAACAAACTGTTCACGAGAACAGCTCAAGGACAAATTACGCTGATTATAATCAACAAGATCGTAAAAATTAACTCACTGACGTCGTGACCTAGCACGGCATTTATGATCCTAATGTGATCATGACACCCCCCCCCCCCGAAACGCCCATCGGCGCTGCACTGTGGCGACCACATGTCTGCTCCAGTATTGTTGTAACTGAGCTGCAATGATACTGAAGCAAATTTCCCAAATGGGATTAAAGAAGAATACAAATGCAATTGCACAGATGCATGGGGCGAAAATGACATTGAGATATCGTTTATACAAGTTAGGTGCACACATGTATTTAAAAGTACACGTGTAAGATTTGTCCATCTACATGTACGTTCATATTGCTTTGTTAAAAAATGTACAGTGTGTCTGAACAGAAAAGCTCCCAGGCATGAATTGTGGACTGCCCAAGCTGGGCAATAAGAGAAATGCCACAAATCATGGCATTAAAATGTAGGTGGAGACTGCATTTCCTACCCCGCCATTATTGAGTCGGATTTGTTAAGTAGTTTGGGATCACGTCTGAAAAAATGTTATTTGTGACTGGGTGTAATTAAAATCAACTCACAACCCACTAAAGCCTCACTCTATGTGTTTATGTACATGATGTACAAATTGCGATTCCCATTAAGCCCAAACCTCATGACAACAGGGGACATGGTGGTCTAGCGGCAGGGTGCTTGCCTCTCATGCCGACGGTACAGAGTTCGATCCCCGGTCGGTGCAGGCGTGTTGGAATTTTTTTCGGTGAAAAATATTCCTGTCCCTCATCCTATGGTTTGTTAGGATCGAGCACATAGTCTTCTCGGATAAGGACGAAAAACTCGTGTGCAGATTGCGCACATTAAAGATCCTTTGGCAGTTAAAAGTTGAGAAAAACAGGCCCAACAAGGCTGCTGCCCGGGCAAAATTCTACAAAAAAAAAAAAAAAAACTATCCCTGCCACAAAACACACAGAGGCAAGAACAAGAAGAATAGACACAAGAAAAGTGAGGTATAAATGCCAAGGGCAGAGAACCTCACAAAATAAAGACCTAAACACGCCTCATGATAACACTTTGTCACAAATCCCAGACTGGGAGATGTAATAATTATAACAAGACAACAATCACGAACGAACAAGTATAACACTTAACAGAACAACCCATCAGACTCACACATTTATTATACATAAAGATAAAGATCTAAGTGCGGTTACATACATTATATTATTGAATTTAACCACCGTCCAACGGCCTTATTCCCACATGCACTCTTCCTCGGGTCCACAACCCGGTAGTTACTTTCTAAAGACACTTCGGCCTCAGCCTCTCCTCTCAGGGTCTTAATAGCACATTAATATTTCACTGGCACCGCAGTCTCTCAATAGCACCTTCCTATTGCCATAACACATTAGCATTCCAATAGCACCTCAACATGGCAATAGCACATTAGCATTTCAATAGCACATCAACATGGCAATAGCACATTATCATTTCAATAGCACATTCACGATCATATATACATCCCTGTCTGTGGCCAGACTGCCACGACTTCATGTGCCTCTACTGTCCTGCACCGACAGCTTCACTCTGGGCCTATGTGTGGCCTCCGGCCCTATACTGGCCTATCCCCTGTGCTCACCGTAGGCGGCGCTCTTCGGCCCGACCCCGGCACATACAAGAATAACATTACATTGGTATAATACCATACCACTTCTATTCACTTCACCCCTCCTTACAACTCATGAAGCGTACACACAATAGTTCACATTTCACTCACCAAACATCTTACGGTAACACACCTCCACCGTAGTACACAATACTCACTCTCGCTACAAATCCAAGAACTCAACTTTCATCTATCGCTCATGGCGCACATTGCTATATACAGTATCAAGGACTTCCACATTCCTCACATATACTTATTTACATCATGGTAATAGACGAATATTATACATCAATCATAATTATCAATCATCGTTCCACCTACCAGTCATCACTGGAAAAACACTACTCCCAAGTCTTCCGACTGCTCTCCTTATGTTCGCCCTCTGGGGCTTTCTCCTGCGTCCGTTCCCTAGGACGTCTTAGTGTGCAGTGATAGTAATACAGCGCTCTCGCCTCATTCAGACCCCCAACACTCACAACATGCACGCTTTCCCTTACCCCGTGGCCCGTGGGTTAACTTTATTCTAACCCTCTTCTCGTAACTACTGATCCTCGCTCACTCGCTCGTGACACACTTCATACTTCCCAAATACATGTACATTGTACACGCACATGTCTCTGATACAGTAGTTACAAGTACATTACATGTACGCATGATATATACATGTATATCCCGTAATTAGTATCTCTCCCAACAAGCAATAACACTACGGAAATCCGACCCACAGGAATGACGTCAAGTTTGCTCACATCCGCCCCTACGGTATTCCTACGAATCCTATGGAAATCTACGTCGGTTTGATGTAGAGATACTGGCTGAATATCTTATCCAGTCAGTCACCGAACAAACCAGGATCTGTCTCGTTAGTGTGATTCTTCCATCAGTACCGTGCTAAATTTATCGGATATTTTTATTTGAACGGGAGGGAGGTCTGAAATCATGGCTGCGCAGCTGTACCCAGCATTAGAATTAAATTAGTTTGTCCGGGGCCCCATGCCAAACGAAAACAAGTGAGTTATGACAGCTTGAGCTCCTTTGGTTTCTCGGGGGGTTCAGCCTAATGCTGTTGCCCCCCCCCCACCCCACCCCCAAGAGTTACGAAAGCTAATTGCACTGTGCATTTTAAAGCTGAAGGTGAGTCGCCCTTGTGTCCTGATTAGAACTACAATAGAATGCTTGATATGATGGGATCTCCCATCGAGAAGGCTTTGGCCCGAATGCCACAGTGGCGTGTACAATTTACAGTGATTTGAAGATCTACTGACCTCAGTGCTGTTGTGGTTGTCGAGTTCGTTCTGCGCGGGCGAATTTGTATTCACCCGCCAATGGGACTCGGTCCGGACTCCACCTGGTTCACTGCTGTGGTGAATTGTCTGGTCCCCGGTGACTGGTACCCTGTCTTTGTCAAGATGCCCAAATTGTGATTTAGCTGAAAATATGTACATGTAAAACAGAGACCAGTACCAATGACCACAGAGACAAAGTGCGATAGGGAGTTGGCTATAGTAACGAAGTGACACGAAGGCAGACTCTTTTCAGTACGCTATAAATTAACGCGTGCCAATTGCTGTAGCCACACTGACACATCGCATGATCGCTCCCAGCTAACAATATAACATTCCTAGAAGCTAATTTTCAATCACTATGAAAGAAAAATGAATTAAATAAATATGATATAACTGGTGAATGCATTGGAACTTTGAAACCAGGGCTTACTTATACCACTGGAAATATAAACATGTGCAACAGTACACATGCAATATTTCCGAACTCCGAATAGAGATCCTCGGGTGGTTTGCCAGAATGAAATGAGTCGTTATTGCGCTTAGAGCAATATTGTTATCGTACTTTTGTCTATAAATACAAACCCTGATTTCCTGCATGATTTCTGGATATGCTGTAGAATGACAGTGTCGTTTGATTTATCATTCATTATAAGCTAGATCTATAAAAACTGCAAAATGTACCACTGAGCACTGCAAATGTCTGAAAGATCAGAATCAAGGCTACAGGTAACATCCCGTCTCGCTTTCCCCCAATATTTCGTGAAATGCAGGAGGATTCCTGGAAGTGAGATTGTAGTAGCTTCTATGGTACTGCTTAGTCCGCTTCCGTTCATTAACTGCGAATAATCATTAAATTTTGTGGCTCAAGAAAGATACTCTCACGATGTCGGTGTGCGCAGCGTTTTCACAGAATCGACGTTCTAAGGCGAAAATAACCGTGGATTCTGGAAAAGACAGAGGCGGGTAACCTGTCGTAAGTAAGCCTAAGCTTTGATAAATGCAAGCTCCTGCGTGAATTTATTGAGTTGAATGATAATAGAAGTCAAGTTTGGAGGCACTGGCAAATCCACACAGAGTCAGAGAACCCCCTAATGTAAAATGCAAACCCCAGATTCGAATTACATGTACATGTATATGAGTACAATACGTAATTACAGGTATTTTAGATTTTAAACAGTTCCACCCCAGGCTGTATATCAATATTTCCCATTAAAATCTGACATACGGTATATCAGAAAAAGCCTTGAACACACGTTCAGGTTCTCGTGGACGAACATATAATAATATAATAATAAAATAAGCCACAAGCAAGGACACGGACAGCAGCAAAGCAAAAAATAGGTTTGAATCTTCAACTGTTTATCTTTCGGTCGCCGTCCGTTGAGCAATAATATTACTGATGGTGGCGAGAGCTTCATGGAAACGAGTTGTAGAGACGGAAAAACAACATGGACAAGTACATAACGAAGTGGTTTTAATCTACCGAGTAGCAATCTTCCACGCCTGCAAAAGACCCACTCAACAGGCTAGTGAACCCTTGTCGGGCCTACCGTATGGGGGTCACACATTAGATACGGCACACTCCAAGTGGTCATGGTTATACCAGGGATACTAGATAGATAAGATGAGACAGCTCGGGGTTTTCGCGTGTACGGGTTTCGCAGCGCCACCTAGGGACTTGTGCGTGACAAATGTAAACAACTCCATTTTTTTTACAAAGCCGAATAGAGAAAATGCTGAGTTTTGTTCAATGTTCGGCTCTCATCCTAGATATTGCTGGAAGTCGCTTACTTTGTAATTATAAAGCAATTCGTGGTTGGTAAACTCTGGCCTTTAAAAAAAAAAAATATGGTAACGATGTCGCAATCGTTTTATTAATTTACCATCATAGCAAAGATAGATCTAGTATATTTTTAGACTAACTTGTAACCCAGGCTGGATTTTCCGTTTATGATGTAACTCGCGCGCCTTGTATCCCAACGGCATATGTGAGTAAGACAGTAAATACATGTAATAGCGGAAACTATGAACTATCAAGGGTTTTGAAAACGTTTAAAAACTTTTCTTTAATAATAACAGACTAACCTTGGACTTTCCTTATTCTCGTTCTTCCTCCTCTTCTTTTTCCTCTCCAAAGTCATGAAAAATATACCACCGTCGATAAACACATCAACTGTTACATCAGAGACGCATAGCAGTGTAAACACCAGCAGTCGAGTCCCAAGCGCTGTCGGTAGGCTAAAAAATAACTTGTCGCTAGAGAGGCCGGGGAAGCTGCATGCACATTACTAGATCTATGCCTGTGAAAAATGTGTTTCTCTCTCTTTTTCCTTCCTTCACCGCCCTTTTTAGCTTTGCTTTATAGAAACATTCATTATTGATTAGATACTACACATTTTAAAAATATTTTGACGGTGAAATTGCCTCTGGACGCGAAACCGATCGGTGTTGTGTCTTATTTTCTATGCAAATCCATTCTGCGAAGCGCTGGCTCTGCGCACCGAGAGAGGACGGTGTCCGTGACCAGATGTAAACGCTATTTTAAGATGCCGGAAGAAGGAAGTGTCTGATCTTATCAATCTAGTGTGTTTGGTTATGCATGTACTAATACCAAAGAGTATGGGTTTCACTATCAGCCGCTTTGCACTGCGAATGCGAGACACGGGAGGCGTCGCGAAACCACTGTTGGCATGGAGCGGAAAGTAGGTCACGGCGGTAAACAACACTCGTTTGTAGAGTTCCACGTAGACTAAGAGCTTACAAATGGCTCTAAATACCGGCATTTTTTTTTGTTTGTTTGTTTTTTTCCCCCAATTCTTGTTACCGCCGCGACCTAGTTTCTCCATTTGGCATAATAATTTTTGTGTATACAGTAGGGCCTACATACTCTCTAGGTTACATTGTATGATATTAATATGGCGCCGCACAGTGAACACGTTTGAGTTGTATCAGTGTCATCTCACCCCACCCCTTCCCCCTCCAAATGCGCTATATACCTTTATAGGTAGAATGCACATGACGTCACAGAGTGTTTTGGTTTTGTTCTTCCGCCTAACAACATGGCGGGTGGATCGGCTGACGAGTGTAATTTCGAGATTTAAAAAAAGGCGGTTAAAATGCCTGCTGGATGCATTGCAGTTGACTGTTATGACAGGGGTGGAAAAGATGGATCCAAGCTGGTCAAATTCCTTACCATCCGTGTAAACAAGGGAGAGGAAGTGAAAGAACTGACAGAACGTCTCCCATGTGCGTGAACACACATGTCATTGTTTACATTAGTGAACTCTTTTAAAACTCACCGCCGAATGGTTCGCGACGCCTTCAGTGCTCACGGTGCAAATCAGCTAACGAATCAAAATCAATGCCACCATCGCCATGGTGAAGCGTGGGTCCGGACAGACAAGATGGTGGATATGCGCATGCTACCTATACTGGCTGATTTGCATTCTCGACGTTTTAAAAATGACACTTGCAAGCTGTCATTCATGTCATATCCTGGTGTTTCAACTTTTAACTTCGATGTGAGAATTTGGTGGTAATTTTGTTGTAGGCAGCCAGACAAAATAAATCCTTGGGGGGCGGGGGTGATAAGAGGCTGTGATATCTGTAAGTGCCACAAGTACCTCTGTCACTTGACAACAGGGTCTCGGGTAAATCTGGGCACTGGGTCATACTCTAAGTCTCAGACTGCTGAACGTCGTGACTGTGACATTTGTGGGTGCACGAGGATGCAGCGATAGTTGAAAACACTGCAGAGTGCCCAGAATCCAGACAAGTAAGTATTGCTGTCAATGCATATAGTTTGCGGAAATACATGTACATTAATATTTCATACTAGCTGAGGTCCCCGGCCCTGCCCGGGATAAATCGGTTTGAATATTGGTTTCAGTTCTGGGTGGTTATTATGGACCTGCTTCATCTGGCCTGTTCCTATTTGTTTATTTTATTTTTGTTTGTTTGTTTTTAAATAAGTCTTACTGCTCTGCCTTTGTGAGTTGACACCCTGCGCATCCCGTACAACAGCATGATTTGCGCACGGGTTTGTGTGTTTGATAGCATGAAGGTTTGATAGCATGTCAGGTCAGAAAAATCTGCTACTGGTAACAACCTGTTTCATGAACTGGTACGCTAGCATGGTATCAGTGGGCGTGCACCTGTCGGTGCAAACGGCCAGGGCGGAGGAGGTTTCATCTAACCCAACGGCCACATGCTAGGGCATAATGTGACCCTCAGTACTTGAGTCCTTCATATTGGCCCCCGGTAGCGGTGTGGTCATAGGCTTGTTTGCCTAAATCACAGACGAAGAATTGAGCAAACTTCCCGGACGCAGCTTCGAAGCTGGCGGCAGCAGGCCAGTGGTTGATTGATAGGGCAGATGGCAATATAACGTCACTCTGGCCTGGATATCGTGACACAGAGCATCCACCAGTATTGGTGTTCTTTGGTTTGGGTCTTTCACCCTAGTCAGTTGGGACTGCGAGGCTGTGGAGTAGCCTACAGGCAGCCGGTCAGGCAATATGACTGTCCCTCTGGCATCCTCCTGCACCTGGATACATTTCCAGTCGTCTTGACCTTGTCTTGCCACTTGGATAAGTTGTGTCCAGGCGAGAGAGTGAGTCTGATGTTTGCGCAGCTCTTTCTCACTAAAAACAAATTCTTTGCGCCAGTCTTAACACTCACCTCGTCTTCTTTCATCTTTGTCTCGTCTTCTTTCCTCTCAAAATTCCAACGGCGATGGGCGAGTGCGGTGGCAGCAGGTTTGGATAGACTGGAAGCTGTTAGCACAGACCTACACGTTGGTGGCTGTGGGCTATGGTCGCTTCATCGTCGATTGAAGTGGAGGCGTGGGGAGGCAGAACCCACAGTAGCTGAGCAGCCTTATTTAAGGATAGCACTGCTCACCTCAACTGAGGAAGGGGCTAGAAAAGGCCCCCTAAAGAAAGCCCACTTCACATCACCCTGACTGGTATACCGCGACCAGTGGGGATCCCTTTTTGCGGTCGAAACAAAAAGAAATTCAGCTTACTCAGGCTAGGAGCCTGGAATATACGCACACTACAGGACAACTCAAACAACCCGGAAAGACGCACTGCACTTATTGCCATTGAGCTCAGCAGGTACAACCTGGACATAGTGGCACTCAGTGAGACCAGACTCCCTGATAGTGGCCAACTCAAAGAGCTCAGTGGTGGATACGGATACACCTTGTCATGATTCGGATGTTGTTAAAACTCACGCAGAGAGTGAGTTGTTGTTGTTTTACCAGGGCCATGAGAAATTGGCTGGTGGCCTTGAACGGCACTCGCGAATTATAGTTGGTGAGTAAATAAATGTAAAGTTAAACTGTTAGATGCACGCTTGTCGGTTTTAATGTTCGTGATTAATAAGTAATGGAGTAGGGGTGAAACAAGGTGGGGATAGTTGACTTTGTTAAGTATGACTAGACAAGTTTTTGCACGTTAACTGGCTGGTAGAATAGTGCAGACGTATTACTACAATTAAAATGGTGGGAGGTTTCGACCTATGAGATAGCTGAACTAATTGGGCCAGCGGACTAGCACGCTGGGTAGTTAGATAGTATAAAACATCGTGTAACGTTCAGATTTGGTGAATACAGACGAGCAGAAGCATCGTGTCGTGAAGTATCTCCGGTTGACCAGTACCTGAACTGTGTGCTTTGAAGACAAGAAGTCCTTGCTAACGGACTGACTGAGCTCTAGAAAGAAAGGTCTGAGTGGGCTGACCTTTGAAAGCCCACGCTGCGCTATATTGATGTTCGCGCCTACCAGTAGGCGTGAGCAATGGTAATATATCTTATTTATTCAAGTATAATAGAGATCGGAGATAGAGAGAGAACTACAGCCTCATAGGAAGACTAAGGAAACCCCAGCTGGCACTCGACCACGAGTGTCCTGTATCATAGATCTATTGCCATAGTATGATTGGAATAATATAGCACATTGTTGATGAATTGAATAGTGATTGTGCATAAAATATAGTCTTTTGGCAACTGCTTAAATTACCTACAAGCCGAAGAGTGCTTCTGTAGGCTTTGAACGTACTGGGCTCTCCTAACATTTAAGCCCATATGATTTATGGAGAGTTTGCCTGGCGACTGGCCAGTGGCGACTCAACTGTCACTTTAAATTGATATCTAGTTTCGTATAATATACCTATTTGCTATTGATTGCATTACCTCCATAGTTACATGAATATCATTGGTTAAGTTATTAATTAGAGTTTTTTTGGGGGGTTTGGATATATACCCCTATTGTCTTTTGTTTTGTTATTAATATTTATGTAAACTATGGCCTGACCGGCCTGACATATATACGCTCTAGTTATTTAATACTTTTCTTGTGTGGTTGTGTCCGAGTGTGAGTTAGCTGCCTCTCGTGCAGTCGTAACATCCCCAAGACCCTAACTCTGCTCGTGACACACCTTCTTCTGGAAAGGCAAGGGTGCAGTCGAACCGAGACAGCATGGTGTTGGGTTTGCAATTAAAAATGACCTTGTCAGAAACTTGCAGTCCATGCCAATTGAAATACATGACAGGCTAATGACACTCAGGATCCCAGTTGGGAAAGGCCAGACAGCCACCCTCATTAGCGCATATGCGCCCACCATGACAAACCCAGATGAAGCCAAAGACAAGTTCTATTCTGATCTAGAATCTGTCATATGCTCTGTCCCGGCAGCTGATAGGCTGATTCTCTTGGGGGACTTCAATGCTAGGGTTGGCTCCGAAATCTCAGCGTGGCCAAATGTTTTTGGCCCTCATGGAGTTGGTTCATGCAATAACAATGGGTTGCGCTTACTTACTTTGTGCGCTGAATTTGGCCTGTTCATTACCAACACAAATTTTAGTCTCCCCGTGAGAAACAGAACGTCATGGATGCATCCCCGCTCAAAGCATTGGCATCTCATAGACTATGTCATTGTGGGGAAGACTGACAGAAAGGATGTCCTTGTAACAAAGGCAATGTGTGGTGCCGAGTGTGGAACTGACCACAGACTCATTGTTTGCAAGCTCAGACTAACATTGAGGCGCAATAGACGCCCTCAAGGGAAAGCGCCACCTAAACGCCTAAATGTTTCAAAACTCTGCTCAGCTGAGAAACAGAGCGAGCTCTCATCAGAACTCTCCTCAAAATTGGATTGCGTGACTTTTGACCCTGAGAACATTGAACAGAGCTGGACTGACCTAAATACGAATGTACACTCTTGCGCCAGCAGCACAGTTGGTTTTCCTGTCCGCAAGCACCAGGACTGGTTCAATGATAATGATAATGAAATCAAAGTGCTCATCAAAGAAAAAAATAGTCTCATCCAAGGTCACTGCAGTGACCCCTCTTCCACAGCAAAAGCTGATGCACTGCGTGCATGTAAGGGTGTACTCCAGAAGAAGCTGAGGAAAATGAAAAATGACTGGCTTGAAGAGCGAGTAAGAGAAACTCAGAAATATGCCAACACAAACAACACTAGAAAGTTCTTTGAGAGCCTCCGAGCTGTGTTTGGACCATCCCGCTCTGGCACTACGCCACTTCTTGCGTCAGATGGTTCAACACGCATTGTTGAATTGAATGCCATAATTCAGCGTTGGGCAGAACATTTCGGAGGTGTGCTAAATCGGCCATCAAATATAAATACTGAGTCCATTGACCGCCTCCCTCAGACTCCTATTAATGCAGCTCTTGCCAAGCCATTCACAGCAAATGAGACCCGAACTGCCACAAATCAGATGTCCTTTAACAAATCACCAGGCGTGGATTCAATTCCTGCTGAGGTGTATGCCTTCGGTGGAGAAAAGCTTATTGAAAGGTTGACCGAGTTGTTCAATCATATGTTGAAAGCAGGGAAGCTGCCACAGGACTTCAAAGATGCTTCAATCATCCATCTGTACAAAAACAAAGGGGACAGCCAAGTCTGTGACAACCATCGGGGAATCTCTCTACTTTCAATTGCTGGCAACATATTGGCAAGAATGCTTCTGAATCGCCTTCTTGATCACCTCTCGTCAAATGACTTGCTGCCCGAGAGCCAATGTGGCTTTCGTAAAGAGAGGGGAACGGCGGATATGATTTTTGCTGCCAGACAGATTCAGGAAAAATGCATGGAACAAAATAAAGCGCTGTATATCACATTTGTTGACCTCACAAAAGCATTTGACACAGTGTGTCGTGAAGGCCTCTGGAAAATCTTGGCGAAGTTTGGGTGTCCACCCGAATTCATCACAATAGTGCGCCAGTTTCATGATGGCATGCAAGCTGCAGTCAAAAGTAACGGCAGTGTTTCAGAGCCCTTTGCTGTCACAAATGGGGTAAAACAGGGTTGTGTCTTAGCCCCAACTCTGTTCAGCATCATGTTCTCTGCAATGCTACAAGAAGCCTTTAGCTCTCCTCCTCAAGGGGTAAGTGTCACGAGCAGAGTTAGGGTCTTGGGGATGTTACGACTGCACGAGAGGCAGCTAACTCACACTCGGACACAACCACACAAGAAAAGTATTAAATAACTAGAGCGTATATATGTCAGGCCGGTCAGGCCATAGTTTACATAAATATTAATAACAAAACAAAAGACAATAGGGGTATATATCCAAACCAAAAAAAAAACTCTAATTAATAACTTAACCAACTGATATTCATGTAACTATGGAGGTACTGCAATCAATAGCAAATAGGTATATTATACGAAACTAGATATCAATTTAAAGTGACAGTTGAGTCGCCACTGGCCAGTCGCCAGGCAAACTCTCCATAAATCATATGGGCTTAAATGTTAGGAGAGCCCAGTACGTTCAAAGCCTACAGAAGCACTCTTCGGCTTGTAGGTAATTTAAGCAGTTGCCAAAAGACTATATTTTATGCACAATCACTATTCAATTCATCAACAATGTGCTATATTATTCCAATCGTACTATGGCAATAGATCTATGATACAGGACACTCGTGGTCGAGTGCCAGCTGGGGTTTCCTTAGTCTTCCTATGAGGCTGTAGTTCTCTCTCTATCTCCGATCTCTATTATACTTGAATAAATAAGATATATTACCATTGCTCACGCCTACTGGTAGGCGCGAACATCAATATAGCGCAGCGTGGGCTTTCAAAGGTCAGCCCACTCAGACCTTTCTTTCTAGAGCTCAGTCAGTCCGTTAGCAAGGACTTCTTGTCTTCAAAGCACACAGTTCAGGTACTGGTCAACCGGAGATACTTCACGACACGATGCTTCTGCTCGTCTGTATTCACCAAATCTGAACGTTACACGATGTCTTATACTATCTAACTACCCAGCGTGCTAGTCCGCTGGCCCAATTAGTTCAGCTATCTCATAGGTCGAAACCTCCCTGTCACGAGTGGAGTGAGTGCAATTAAGGGGATTGCTACAGAGCGGGTGTAGAATAAGAAGAGCTCACGACAGACGGATAGGAAAAGACGTGAAAGGGGAAGAGTAAAAATAACTCATGCAGACAAGTGGGAAAAGCGTGCGTGTATGAGTGGTGGGGAAGTCTGAATGAGGCGAAAGCGCTGTATAACTATCACTGCAAGTTAGAAGGTCCGACGGAGCGGACCTGTGAATAAGAGCCCAGCGGGCGGACATAAGTGAAAGCAGTCGGGAGACGGATGAGTGTTGTTCCAGTAATGACTGGTATGTAGAACGTTGATTGATTATTATGATTGATGTATTATATTATATTCGTCTATTACCATGATGTGAATAAGTATATGTGAGGAATGTGGAGGTCCTTGATATTGGATAGAGCAATGTGCGCCAGGAGCGATAGATGAAAGTGAGTTCATGGATTTGTAGCGCGAGTGAGTAGTGTGTACTCCGATGGAGGTGTGTTACCGTAAGATGTGTGGTGAGTGAAAGGTGAACTAGTGTGTGTACGCTTCATGGATTGTAAGGAGAGGTGGAGTGAATAGAAATGGTAGGGTATTATACCAATGTAATGTTATTCTTGTAGGTGTCGGGGACGGGCCGCAGAGCCACCTCGATGAGCACAGGGGATAGGCCAGCATAGGGCCGGAGGCCACACATAGGCCAGAAGTGAGGCTGTCAGTATAGGACAGTGGAGGCACATAAAGTCGTGGCAGTCAGGCCACGGACAGGGACGTAGATATGAGAGTGAATGAGAGACTATATTATTGCCATGTTGAGAGGCTAATGAACTGATACTATGTTATTGCCATGTGGATGGGCTATGGAAATGATAAAGTGTTATTGCCCTGTGGAGATACGAGTGGAATATTAAGGTGTATGACAATAGAAAGGTGATATTGAGAGACGGCGGTGCCAGCGAATTATTAATGTGCCATTAAGACCCTGAGGGGAGAGGCTGAGGCCGAAGTGCCTTTAGGAAGTAAATACCGGATCGTGGATCCGAGGAAGAGTGCATGTGAGAATAAGGCCGTTGTACGGCAGTGCATTTCAATAATATAATGTATGTAATTGCGCTATTATATGTATAATTATGTTTAATAAATGTGTGAGTCTGATGGGTTGTTCTGTTAAGTGTTAAACTTGTTTGTTCGTGATTGTTGTCCTGTCATACTTATTACATCTCCCAGTCTGGGATTTGTGACATTGGGGGCTCGTCCTGTTTACCTGTGGTCATTTTGACTTTGTGTATTCGTTATATCTAGTTGTTTTTCTGTTGTGCTAGGAATTCATGCTGTTGTCTTTGTTCGTGGGATGAATGGAAATTTCATGATGGTATGATTTATGTATATTGATGAATATGTATTGATGCATGTATTTTGATGAATATGTAGTAATGTGTACTTAAATTTCAGAGAGACAGTGTGTGTGCGTGCAGCCTGAGGAGACAAGCAGCCAGAGCTCCGATTAGGTCGAGGACTTAAACTCATAAGGCTGAAAGTTAAGTAAAAGTCAAAATTTTTGTGCCCTGGATTGTGGGCTGTTCCTTTAATCTGTCTTTTTCCCTGTTTTTGCTGTTTTTGTTGTCGTTATAGGTTATACGGGCGGTGGCGCGGGTTTGCTGTGGTGAGCGTAGTTTGTCCTCTTCGGGAGGTGGGCTAATCTAGGAACCGCGTTCATCACAGTGAACAGTTCTGTAGGGACCTGTATTTTTGTTTAGATTGTGCCGTTCCATCTTCCTCGTTGTTTTAGGAAGACGTTTCTCTTGTCCTTCTCCTCCCTATCTGTAGATACGTTCTTTTTTTTCAGACTCTGTTCTTGTTCGTACCTTGTAGTGTAATCGGCGTAGTTAGGTTGCATTTTTTTCCATTATATTTTCCTTTTTAGGTCTTTGTCCTAGTCTGGTTCGTTGTCCGTGACGTACTTGTGGTCTTTCTACTGTATTTCTTCATTCTTGTCGTTTCTATTTTCTTTTATAATTAATAGTGCTATACATTTTATAGATATAGAATTAGTTGTGCTGTAAAGGTAAATTTCTGAATTGTATTTGAGACAGCTGGGTATTGTTATATCTGGTGTGATCTCAGGTCTCTGGTCGTATCGTTAGTGATCATACCGACAGGTTGGTCGTCTTGTAATACATACCATAACCATAAATCTGTGAAATGGCGGAACTCCAACAACTAATGAAGTTGGGTAAGGAACTTGGCCTGGAGGGAGAGGAGCTACGCGGCTGGATTAAGGAACAGCAGGCAGAAATGCGCGATGAGCGTGCTAAGGATAGAGAGCAGGAAAAAGAGCTTAAGTTAAAGGAGATAGAGGCGCAAGTGAAGATCGCCGAGTTGGAAATAAAAAAGAATGCGCCAACAGAAACAGTTGAGCGGCAGGTACACAATAAAGGTGGCGTTAGGATTAAGCTCCCTACGTTCGACGACCGGAAGGACGACATAGACGCCTTCCTTTACAGGTTCGAGCTGAACGCACAGTTGCAATGGGGGGAAAATAAGGAATTATGGGCCACGTACCTGGCGTCGCTATTGCAGGGGCGAGCGTTAACATACTTTAAAGAGCTACAGCGCGAAGACGTGCAAGATTACGATAAGCTGAAGGCTTTGCTGCTTCGCCGATTTGCGCGTACCGAGGAATATTTCCGGGAGCAGTTTAGGCGAGCACGTGCAGACACCAGGGAGGATTTTGCTGCCTTCGTCGCGAGACTAACGGAGTATTTCGCGAACTGGGTAGACTTGGCGCATGTGGGCGCGGATTTTGCTAAACTGAAAGACTTAATGATCCGTGACCAGCTGTACGCGTCGTGCCACAAAGATCTGGTGGCTTTCCTGAAAGAGAACGAACCCGCGACGGTGCAGGAGGCGTCTAAGTTGGCGGAGGCATACCGTACGGCACATCCGTCCAAACCAGTCGCCAGGGCGTACGTCCAAGATGCTGGGTACGTCGCCGTTGTCGAGGGGTCGCCGGCAGGACTTAGGGACAGGTCGCGTCAGCGTGGTGCCTATAGCGGGCAAGCCCAGGGGCAGCGTAGGGGCTATCACCAATCACCGGCATATGGATCCGGTAAGTTTGACCGAGCAGGAGGGCTAGGTCGCGGTAATGGCCGGGGGCGAGTTGTGACCTTTGCCGATGACCGACGGCATAGGGACTTTAGTTCCGGTCGCGATGGGTCACGGGGACCCAGGCCTAGTGCAGCACAGGGAGCGGAGTGTTGGACTTGCGGACGCGTGGGTCACTTTTCACGCGAGTGTAGGGCTGCGAAGTGTTGGAACTGCGGTAGAGCGGATCACATCAGCGTGAATTGCCCTGCAGGTAGGATAGCGGCGAACGTGGACAGTAGCTCCAGTCCATGTTCCCCAAATAAATTTCATCATGCGGCTGCGTGTGTTACATCGGACAACGGAGGCGGACAGTATTCTAAGTGTCCCAGTTGTGAGAAGTTACTATCTTCCGGTGTTTTACCTTGTGGGAGAAAGATCCCCGTTATAAATTCATGTCATACAGGAGGTGGTCTTAGGGTTTATCCGGGGTTTGTTGGGGACGAACCGGTCTCGGTTTTACGAGATACAGGTTCTACCGTTGTGGGAGTGCATAGGGACTGCATTCGGGATTCACAGCTTACAGGTGAGACTGTCCCGTGCATCCAATTTTCGGGGGCCATTGAGAAATTACCCATGGCAAGAATAATGATAGATACACCTTTCCTTAGCGGGGAAGTCGAAGCAGTCGTTGGTTGTTTTCCAGGCGCCCAGCTCATCATTGGGAATGTATCACGGGTGGTTTCCCCGTCCGAGGAGAACGTGCAAGCATGGTCGCAATCAAAAGGTATTGACTTTTGCGCCGCGGTCGAAACACGTCGACGGGTAGCGGATAAAGATAAGATTAGACCTTTGGCGACGCCAGCGGTCAACCTAGATATCACGCCAGAGCGCTTGGCGAGATTACAAAGGGAGGACCCATCATTAAACCCATGTTTTGGGGAAGCGCGAACCGAGAAAACGAGGAGATATAAGAACGGGTCGTCCTCCTTTATTGTTCAGGCGGGCATTCTGTTCCGTATGTACGTCACAGTGGCTTCCGTTCAAAAGCAGGTCGTCGTGCCGCGGTCGTTGGTTGCTACAGTATTGCGTCTGGCCCATGATGTTCCGTTAGCGGATCATGTGGGAAGTGCGGGAACCAAGCAAAGGGTTCTTAAAAATTTTTACTGGCCATCGATCCACAGAGATGTGCAGGTCTATTGTAAGACGTGCAGTGCGTGCCAAAAGACGACGCATAAGGGTCGTACACCCCATGCTCCTCTTCAAAAGATCCCCACGGTTTCGGAACCGTTTAAAAAGGTTTCGATAGACCTTGTTGATTTAAGAGAAAGATTATCTTCAGCGCGCACTATAGCAGAAGAAGCTTCTAGTATCGCTTCAGGGAGAGCAAAAGCCTATAAAGATAGAGGATCCAAACTGAGAATTTTTAAGCCAGGAGACAGGGTCCTAGTGTTATTACCTACGGACCATAATAAGTTATTGATGACATGGAAAGGTCCTTATGTTATTGAGCAAGTTGTTTCGAGGGTATATTACGCTATCCACATTGATGGATCAAGTAAGGTTTTCCATGTTGATATGCTGCAGAGGTTTCATGAGAGACCAGAGTATCTGTGTCCTCATACGGGTATTGAAGGACATACCTAATGTCGTGTCATTCTTTGACGATATAGCATGCCATACGTCGACATGGTCTGATCATATTCAGACACTAACAGTAATTTTTAAACGATTACGTCATTTTGGGTTAACTGCTAAACCCGCAAAGATGGATTTGGCATGTCCAGAGATAATATTCCTAGGACATATCGTGGGTAGAGGTGTTCAGAGACCCGAAGAAACAAAAATTGACAAGTTAGTAGGGTTGCAAATCCCTAAAACAAAGAAACAAGTGAGAAGCTTAGTGGGAATTTTAAATTATTACAGAAAGTTCATTCCAAATTTTTCCTCCTTGTCATCTTCTCTTACTGACCTTACTAAGAAGGGACAACCCGATAAGGTCCAGTGGACGTCTGAATGTCAGACAGCATTTGATAATTTGGTGACAGCATTATCATCGTCACCCATTCTGATATTACCCGATTTTCGATCTAATTTTATCCTCAGAACGGATGCGTCGGACTCTGGTGTCGGCGCTTGTCTTCTACAGGAGAAGAACGAATGTCTCCATCCTGTATGTTATGTCAGTAGGAAGTTATTGCAGAGAGAAAGAAAGTATTCTGTGATAGAGCGTGAGTGTCTTGCCATTGTCTGGTCCGTCCAGAAACTAGGACGTTATCTCATGGGACGAGAATTTTGTATCCAGACAGACCACAAGCCACTGACATTTTTGTCGAAGAATCGTTCGTCCAGCCCACGCTTGTCTAGATGGGCATTGGCTTTGCAGCCGTATACCTTCGTTATTCAACCAATTCCAGGAACCAGCAATCATATCGCCGACTACCTTAGTCGAGCCTAGGGCAAGATTTCAGGAGCTTATACATCGGAGGACAGGAACATTGACAGGATCTGTGTGAATGAGTCGACTTTAAAATATTGACATTATAAATATGATATGAAGAATGGTTGATAGGTTGAATGGTTTTTGATTCTGTATTAAGTATGGTGGTTAGTTAGCTATTCATGATGTGACACATATATGCATATTGCAGGCCATATTGATCCCCATATTTTCCCCTGATTTCGGTATTCTATATACTAGGGGAACTGCTAGGTCATTTTTCTAGTGTAGGTATTGCTCACGCTCACTCGTTGACAGTCATCTTGATGCGATTTGAAATTAATTGCATTAATTTTTTTGGGGTGGGGGATGATGTCACGAGTGGAGTGAGTGCAATTAAGGGGATTGCTACAGAGCGGGTGTAGAATAAGAAGAGCTCACGACAGACGGATAGGAAAAGACGTGAAAGGGGAAGAGTAAAAATAACTCATGCAGACAAGTGGGAAAAGCGTGCGTGTATGAGTGGTGGGGAAGTCTGAATGGGGCGAAAGCGCTGTATAACTATCACTGCAAGTTAGAAGGTCCGACGGAGCGGACCTGTGAATAAGAGCCCAGCGGGCGGACATAAGTGAAAGCAGTCGGGAGACGGATGAGTGTTGTTCCAGTAATGACTGGTATGTAGAACGTTGATTGATTATTATGATTGATGTATTATATTATATTCGTCTATTACCATGATGTGAATAAGTATATGTGAGGAATGTGGAGGTCCTTGATATTGGATAGAGCAATGTGCGCCAGGAGCGATAGATGAAAGTGAGTTCATGGATTTGTAGCGCGAGTGAGTAGTGTGTACTCCGATGGAGGTGTGTTACCGTAAGATGTGTGGTGAGTGAAAGGTGAACTAGTGTGTGTACGCTTCATGGATTGTAAGGAGAGGTGGAGTGAATAGAAATGGTAGGGTATTATACCAATGTAATGTTATTCTTGTAGGTGTCGGGGACGGGCCGCAGAGCCACCTCGATGAGCACAGGGGATAGGCCAGCATAGGGCCGGAGGCCACACATAGGCCAGAAGTGAGGCTGTCAGTGTAGGACAGTGGAGGCACATAAAGTCGTGGCAGTCAGGCCACGGACAGGGACGTAGATATGAGAGTGAATGAGAGACTATATTATTGCCATGTTGAGAGGCTAATGAACTGATACTATGTTATTGCCATGTGGATGGGCTATGGAAATGATAAAGTGTTATTGCCCTGTGGAGATACGAGTGGAATATTAAGGTGTATGACAATAGAAAGGTGATATTGAGAGACGGCGGTGCCAGCGAATTATTAATGTGCCATTAAGACCCTGAGGGGAGAGGCTGAGGCCGAAGTGCCTTTAGGAAGTAAATACCGGATCGTGGATCCGAGGAAGAGTGCATGTGAGAATAAGGCCGTTGTACGGCAGTGCATTTCAATAATATAATGTATGTAATTGCGCTATTATATGTATAATTATGTTTAATAAATGTGTGAGTCTGATGGGTTGTTCTGTTAAGTGTTAAACTTGTTTGTTCGTGATTGTTGTCCTGTCATACTTATTACATCTCCCAGTCTGGGATTTGTGACACTCCCACCATTTTAATTGTATTAATACGTCTGCACTATTCTACCAGCCAGTTAACGTGCAAAAACTTGTCTAGTCATACTTAACAATGTCAACTAGCCCCACCTTGTTTCACCCCTACTCCATTACTTATTAATCACGAACATTAAACCCACAAGCGTGAATCTAACAGTTTAACTTTACATTTATTTACTCACCAACTATAATTTGGCGATGACCGTTCAAGGCCACCAGCCAATTTCTCATGGCCCTGGTAAAAAAACCACTCACTATCTGCATGAGTTTTAATAACATCCGAATCATGACACATCCCCCACCCCAGTTAATATTTGCAATTTTAACGATATAATAAATGATTATCGTAAGGGGAAGGCATGAGTCGAGAAATTGCTCGAAAGGTTAACTTAACTAAGAATACTAGGTAATAACTAAGACTAGTACTAAAGTTGAAAAAAACCTACAGGACGGGTATCCTTGATGGACAAAACTTCATGAAAATCTTAAGGCTCCGTCCAAAAGTATATATCTCTCTGAGGATTGAATCTTACCTCTAAATACGTAGACATTAACAATCATAACTCTAAAATTTTAGAGTACAACACTGATCCTGTGCGAATGTCATCAGGAATGCATACATACAATGAATAATACTCAAGAAAAGATAACTATAGTAGCATCGATGGCATTAGTGGATCTGGACTCCTGGTCTGCCATGACTTCTCGTCCTCGACCCTGGGCAACAACGTCTGGTGTGGCCAAAATACGGGTCGACGTCAGTAAAATAGCTGTTGGATCAAAGGAAAGCAAAGGGGTAGGTGAAAAGTGTTCACAATGGGTGAACAATATGTGATACCATCCCTCGGTCTCTGAATGAGGTGCTAATCAGTATCCAACGCCAATACATATGACAGACTAAAATACAACAAGATTAAGGTAACCGTGATAATAGGTCGGCATGGACATTATCTCCACCAGGAATGGCCTTTATAATGAAGCGGTATTCCTGAAGGGCCAGACTCCATCTGGTCAAACGAGCGTTCTTGGCTCGGTTCGATTTTAAAAATAACAACGGTTTATGGTCTGTCTCGATGACGAATTCTGTCATAAGTAGGTAGCGGGAAAACGCGTCTACGGCGTATACAATCGCCAGGCATTCTCGCTCTATAATAGCGTATCTCTGCTCTCTCGGAAGTAATTTCCGGCTAGCGTACATACAAGGGCGCAATAAGCCATCTCTTTCCTGAAGCAAAACAGCTCCAATTCCTTGGTCCGACGCGTCAGTTCGGACGGTGAAGGTGCGCCTAATATTCGGTAGGATAAGCAGCGGCGAACTGGAGAACAGTTGCTGCACTGTCGCGAGCGCGGTGGCGCACTGCGTATTCCAGGTAATTTTGTTGGGTCTGTCTTTTCTTGTAAGATCGGATAACGGGGCCGTAAGGGCCGAAAAATTAGGAACGAATTTCCGATAATAGCTTAAGAAGCCTAACAGGCTACGAACCTGCTTCTTAGTATGAGGAGCCTGGAGTTTTAAAATCTTACTTATCTTACTGTCGTCCGGTGTTTGGACGCCTTTGGCGATAGTATGTCCCAGAAAGTTAATCTGCGTATAACCCAGTAAGACTTTGCTAGGCTTAGCTGTAAGCCCGGCATCTCGAAGTTTACTAAGCACTTGACGAAGTGCTTCTAAGTGGCCTTTCCAATCCGTATGGAAAGCGCAAATGTCGTCAAAGTAGCTTAGGACGCATGGTGTCTGCTGCAATAGGATGTTCATCATCCTCGCAAATGTCGCTGGTGCCGTTACGAGACCGAATGGCATGAATCTCCATTGCATGAGACCCATAGGGGTCTGAAACGCTGTGTACTGTTTACTGGCCTCTTCCATTGGGATTTGCCAGTAGCCTTTAGCCAAATCTATTTTCGAAAACACGGACGACTCGGCCAATCGCGCAAATAGATCTTCCTGATTCGGGATAGGTTCAGCATCGTAAATGGTTAGAGCGTTAAGCTTCCTGTAATCGATACAAAATCTAACGGAACCGTCTGTTTTCTTTACTAGTACAATCGGCGAGCAGTAAGGGCTCGTCGAGCGCTCAATGACTCCTAAGCTGAGCATCTTTTCCACCTCGGACTGTATGGTGTCATGCGCTTGCAGCGGGCGCGGGTAGGGTTTGACAAACACGGGTACGTCCGAGTGCAACCGGATGACGTGTTGAACTAAGGATGTTTTACCCGGCAAATCAGTGAATACTGGCGAAAACTCCCGAACAAGATTCATGATGTCCTGTGTCTTACTTTGATCCAGCTCTGGATTGATATTAACGGAAGTCGCGTCCTCTGTGGCTTGCAAGGATAGGAGCGATCTAGTCATAGATAATGGCTCCCGGTCGTTGTCATCGATAGTGACCATCGCTGCGTTTGCTTGGGCCACAACATGGCATGAATGATCGTGATGAGTTTGATCATCGGTAAGATACTTTTTCAACATATTAATATGGTACACCTTATCGTTACCACGTATGGTAATGAGATAATTAACTCTCGAGAGTCGCTTTTTAACTAGAAAGGGGCCTTTCCAAGTGAGGAGTAGCTTGTTATTCGTTTCTGGTAGCAGCACCAATGCCCGATCTCCGACTGACAGGGTTCTTAACCGACTACCCCGATCGCGATATCCTATAAATGACCTTGTCCGTACGCATGCAAATTGTCGAGCCAGGTCGCATGCATTAACTATTCTATGTCGGAGATCGACTATGTACTGATACGCGGATCGCGTATCAGGAACGTCGGTATCAGAACCGGCGTATAAATCGCGTAAAAATGGCCATCGGGCCACGTGGTTTTCGACCGTATAAAAGTTCAAACGGGGAAAAACCCGTTGTCGCATTTGGGAGTTCCCTATATGCGAACAAGATGGCCGGAAGTCGACGGTCCCAGTCACCAGGTCTATCGGCGGAAACGCGTGCCAGCATAGTTTTCATGGTGGCATTCCAGCGCTCGCAACAGCCATTGGACTGTGGATGGTATGGTGACGTAAGTTTCTGCCTAATGCCCGTGAGTTCCAATACTTTCCTGAAAAGGTCAGAGGTGAATTGCGGACCTCTGTCAGATAATAATTCGGACGGGAATCCGACACGTGTGAATATGGTCACCAATGCCTCGGCGACGTGATCGGCCGATATTTCCTTTAAAGGGACAGCCTCAGGCCAACGGGTGGCATAATCGATTACTGATAGAATAAACCGATGGCCTCTATCCGACTTCGGTAATGGCCCGACGATGTCGACGGCAACTCGCTGAAATGGAGTGGAAACCGGCGGCATCTCTTGTATAGGTGCCCGCGAAGTTTTTCCTTTGGGGGTTCTTTTCTGGCATGTATCGCAACGCGACACATAGCTATTTATGTCCCCGTAAACCCCGGGCCAAAAAAACTGAGACAGGACTCTCGATTTTGTTCTCGCTTTGCCTTGGTGGCCCGCCAATGGCGTGTCGTGCGCGAGGCGGGTGATGTCTCGGCGAAATGATCTCGGTATGACCAATTGCAAAATAGTTTCGCGCTTTCCCCGAAAAACGCGATATAGGAGGTCGTCTTTAAGGCAGAACCTGGATGTATCCGGGTTGTCCGGATCAATCTTAGCAAAGAGGGGCTTTAGTGATGGATCTGTGCGCTGTTCGTTACGAAAAATCTCGGGGGTTACATCCAAATCGACGACAGGCGATCGTAATGTGTCGTCACTCTGGCGACGCGATTGTTGTCTTGTCGTGACACACGCAATGTCGTTATCATCCCAAATCCCGAGTTCGCAATCGGAGACGTCCTTTAAGTGGGGAATATTCCCAATGATTAGGTCGGCGACCGGATTTGGTAGCACGCAGGCCGTGACAACACCAGTTATAAACGGTGTGTCAACATAATTATATTTCCGCCAAACGAAAATGTTCAACTGAACCACCAAAAGTAATGCATGTCGCATCGCGATCCAGGAGTTGTGCAGGACGGACCAGCGATTCACATACACCGACGGTCGTACAGCCTGAATCTCGCAATACGGATGCTCGTATGGCGTTTACTCGTCCCTCATACAATGTCAGCGCGGCTCGCTCGTGGAGGGCGGACATAACTGGAATAACTTTATCTACGGTTTCGGCATTCCTAGTTCTGTAACCGCGGTTTTCGGTGAATGCTACAGAGCATGCATTTGCCGCATCTAATCTAACTCTGCATTGTCGCGCAATGTGGCCTCCGGCGCCACATCTATAACAGTAGACTGGATTATCATCCCTTCGAGGTGTACCTCGATAAGAAGGAAATGTGGGCGCTTGATAGTAGTTGTTACGCGGTCCTCCGGTAGGGAAAGGACGTGTATATCGGGGTTCCCAGTCCCGAGAAAATTTATGGGGATTCGGTTGCCTCCTGCTAACCGGCGGCTCGGACCGTGGACGAACCTGCGGCGACTGTCGAAAGGGCTGGCTTGATTGTCTCGACGGTACCGGTGTCTTAGTAGCAGCGCCGGCGTAACACGGTTCGCTTACTTTAGCTTTAGCTAACGATCGATTAGGGTGAGCCGCAGCATACCGTTCCGCTATCGATGTTATCTCGACGGTAGTTTTGGGGGCTTGTTCCTTAAAATGCGCCACCAGGTCCGTGTGGCAGGACATATATATTTGGTCTTTAATTATCAAATCATATAGTTTCTTGTAGTTTCCCTCTTCCACACCGGCCAACTCAGTCCAACGGCTGAGTAGGTGGCGGAGGCGGTCCACGTAAGTAGAGAAATTCTCAGATGCCTCCGGCTTGCAATCGCGGAAACGCTTATGAAATCCATCTTCCGTATGTTGGAAACGCTTTAATAGCGCGGTCTTTAGAATGTCATAGTCCCTAGCGTCATCAATAGTGAGGCTATGGAAAACTTCCAACGCTCTCCCTGTCAAAAGATTGGCGAGGCATGACGTGTACTCACTACGCTGCCATCCCGCGCAAACGGCATGGAGTTCGAAGCGGTGTAGGTAGGAATCAATACGATCAACCTTATCATTAAAGGTTGGCAATTTAGGCTTCGTTTTATTATTGGAAGTAACTTCCGGAGCCCCGGTAGGTTGGGCTTGCTTCGCTTCTAACTGTTTCAAAGCGAGCTCGTACTCTCTTTGAGCCTGTTTTTCCGCGCGTTCCGCGGCTCTATCGTCTCGTTCCGCAGCTTTTTCTTGGCGTAATATCTCCGCGGCCTTTTCTTGGCGTAATATCTCCGCGGCCTTTTCTTGGCGTAATATCTCCGCGGCCTTTTCTTGGCGTAATATCTCCGCGGCCTTTTCTTCTCGTAATCTCTCCGCGGCCTTTTCTTCTCGTAATCTCTCCGCGGCCTTTTCTTCTCGTTCTTCTTTCAGTTTCTGGTCTACCCAAGAAGCACGCTGAGCTTCCGGTATGCCAAATGATTGGGCTAGTTCCAAATATTTCTGTAGTTCGGCCATGATATCGGTCGATAATGCGATATAATAATGTCCTAATCGAGGACAACTTCTGAAAAATCTCTAACTTTATTCTCCCTTGAAGCAATTTATCAATTGCACTCTGCGGGTGTTCGTTCCTGCAGTATGAACGAAATTAACTAAATCAACAACAAACTGTACGTCTTAGTCAACCAAGTAGTGGTTGAGCTATCTCAGTGATCACTTAACTCCACGTATTTCTCCTAATCCTCAAGCAGTCAGTCTACTGCTTCCGTGATTGGTCGTTAACTAACGATACCAATGTAATATTCCCAGTGTATTTCCCGTACACTCCTAGCAGCGTTCCCTCTGCTATAAATCGGAATAAATCAATATTCACGATATTAACTTCCTTGGCTATACAAGCCTAACAACTCTAATATCCAGATTATCTCTCAACGTGCCCTAGACACGTGATTTATCCCAGGCAATAATATAGCAAGTATGAATACAAAATATAATAATGCAACACTATAATGGAAAAGAATTACATGGAGAGTAAGACGAGACTAACAGAAAGAACAAACGACAACAGACCTGACTAACCTGAAACTATCTACAAAAAGGTAAGAAAAACACAAGAGAGACGTCTTCCTAAAAGTACGAGGAAGATATAACGCTAACAATCTATACGAATAACAGGTCCCTACAGAACTATTCAAGGCAAAGCAAATCTCCTATCCGTTTTAAACGCCATCTAGATCTGCTAGTCTGGCAAAAAGAGGTATGCTGAGTCTCGATCCCTTCCAAGCTCCCGCCTATCTAATCTAACACGAAAGAAAAAATAATGCCTGTCAAAAGTAGGGGAGCTGGAACGACGAACCCCTCAAACGAAGACAAATACAGATGGTTCACTTAACTGGGCAAAATGGACTGGCTCTTTCATTTGGTCCACAGCGCTGGTCTTGTCTTTTCCTGATGCTAGCTGTCAGTCCCTCGTAGTGGTCCCAGGATCAATGACGAGAGGACATGCCAGACATGTGGGGGAGAAACAAAAAAAAAAATTAGCAGTATACAAAACTATAAACTACAAAAATTACATAAATAACAGTGGAGTCTAGAGTGGTAGACCTGCAGCTGTTTACGGGGTCCTCATCAGATGATAGTAGTGTCCTCTAGATGTCAGAGGGTGACGGGTCCTCTTCAGATTTCAGTGGGGTCCACTCCAGATGTCAGTGGGGTCCCCTCCAGATGTCACGAGCAGAGTTAGGGTCTTGGGGATGTTACGACTGCACGAGAGGCAGCTAACTCACACTCGGACACAACCACACAAGAAAAGTATTAAATAACTAGAGCGTATATATGTCAGGCCGGTCAGGCCATAGTTTACATAAATATTAATAACAAAACAAAAGACAATATGGGTATATATCCAAACCCCCCAAAAAAACTCTAATTAATAACTTAACCAATGATATTCATGTAACTATGGAGGTACTGCAATCAATAGCAAATAGGTATATTATACGAAACTAGATATCAATTTAAAGTGACAGTTGAGTCGCCACTGGCCAGTCGCCAGGCAAACTCTCCATAAATCATATGGGCTTAAATGTTAGGAGAGCCCAGTACGTTCAAAGCCTACAGAAGCACTCTTCGGCTTGTAGGTAATTTAAGCAGTTGCCAAAAGACTATATTTTATGCACAATCACTATTCAATTCATCAACAATGTGCTATATTATTCCAATCATACTATGGCAATAGATCTATGATACAGGACACTCGTGGTCGAGTGCCAGCTGGGGTTTCCTTAGTCTTCCTATGAGGCTGTAGTTCTCTCTCTATCTCCGATCTCTATTATACTTGAATAAATAAGATATATTACCATTGCTCACGCCTACTGGTAGGCGCGAACATCAATATAGCGCAGCGTGGGCTTTCAAAGGTCAGCCCACTCAGACCTTTCTTTCTAGAGCTCAGTCAGTCCGTTAGCAAGGACTTCTTGTCTTCAAAGCACACAGTTCAGGTACTGGTCAACCGGAGATACTTCACGACACGATGCTTCTGCTCGTCTGTATTCACCAAATCTGAACGTTACACGATGTCTTATACTATCTAACTACCCAGCGTGCTAGTCCGCTGGCCCAATTAGTTCAGCTATCTCATAGGTCGAAACCTCCCACCATTTTAATTGTATTAATACGTCTGCACTATTCTACCAGCCAGTTAACGAGCAAAAACTTGTCTAGTCATACTTAACAATGTCAACTAGCCCCACCTTGTTTCATCCCTACTCCATTACTTATTAATCACGAACATTAAAACCCACAAGCGTGAATCTAACAGTTTAACTTTACATTTATTTACTCACCAACTATAATTTGGCGAGGACCGTTCAAGGCCACCAGCCAATTTCTCATGGCCCTGGTAAAACAACAACAACTCACTCTCTGCGTGAGTTTTAACAACATCCGAATCATGACATATGGGATGTCGCCGGCATTCGCACAGACACTAAGATGAAAGTGTACAATGCTGTGGTCCTTCCCGCCCTACTCTATGGGGCTGAAACCTGGACAGTGTACCAATCGCATGCCAGAAAGCTAAATCACTTTCATCTGGCCTGCCTTAGAAAGATCCTAAGGATCAAATGGCAGGATAAAATTCCAGACACTGAGGTCCTCAATCGTGCCAAGGAATTGAGCATCTTCTGCCACCTGAAAAAAATTCAGCTACGTTGGGCAGGACATGTTGTCAGAATGCCCGACGCCAGACTCCCTAAGCAAATCTTCTTCTCTGAGCTCTCCAATGGAACGAGGAATGTTGGGGCCCCAAAGAGACGTTACAAAGACACTCTCAAGCAATCACTGAAGGCCTTTGCCATTGATGTGAGTGAGTGGGAAAAGCTCTCGCTTGATCGTGCAAATTGGAGGGCGGCCCTTACCAGAGGCAGCAAAGCATGGGAAGCTGACAGAGTCCAGCAGGCTATCAAAAAAAGAGAACGGCGCAAGAAAAGGCCCAGTGGTACTGAACCAACGGAGCACTCTTGTCATTTATGCGGAAGGGTCTGCAGGGCAAAAATAGGATTTATCAGTCACATGAGAAGCCATAAGTCATGAAAGAACAGTCTTTCCATTCTGTCCTCTGTGTCCTTTACTTCTCTTTATTGTCCATGTGTTGAAATTCTCAACAATTTCTGTTCTTTATTCCTCTGGTGTTGTTAAGGTCATCATCATACCTGATGGACGAACTATTATTATTATTACTAATAACACTGGATTGCGCACAGCCCTCTTCGCTTGCCCTGCGAGACGCGCACTATTGAAACCCCAAGATGGCGGAAAAAAAGTAGGGCAAAGTACGGCAGCGCAAGGCCCGCCCAGTACACTATATAGATAAGGCCTAGTCAGCGCTGTTTTTTTCTCTTTTCACGGTGGTGATCAAAATTAAAAGATACAAACAGAAATAATAACATTTATTTTATTTACGGATTATCATATACTTGTATTATTTTCTTTTAAAGTGTTTGATAATAAATACAAATTTATGATTTATGCTGTTTTTATATTATGGTATTTTTATTACTTGGTCAATCGTTTAGAAGTAAAAGGGAAGGGAACTATGTAGTATTCTTTTTACCGCATGTTAATTTAGCTCATAATGAGTCATGTTAAAAGAAAAAAAAATCAGCGCGTGGACAGAGGAAACTTTACAAGTCAGTTTCTCTCAGATAACCAACAATGAGAGGGTGTACCCGTAACTATTATAAAAAAAACACACACACACACACAAAAACATGCTAAAGAACTGAGGGAAAGTTGGTTTTGCCATAGGCCCATTAAGATCCATGTGTGTGTGTGTGTGTGTGTGTGTGTGTGTGTGCGTGCGTGCGTGCGTGCGTGCGTGCGTGCGTGCGTGCGTGCGTGCGTGCGTGCGTGCGTGCGTGCGTGTGTGTGTGTGTGTGTGTGTGAGAGAGAGAGAGAGAGAGAGAGAGAAAGAGACAGAGAGAGAGAGAGAGAAAGAGACAGAGAGAGAGGCATAATCATAATAATATAATATGTAAATCATAGGCCGGGGTGTAGCAAATGATCTGGATAGCCAAGAAGAAGAACATCTTAACCTACAAGCTTGGTTGTACTCACTCAGTCAAATATATCTAAAAATCAGAAGAGCCTCAGCCTAGTTATTCCGAGGTTTGAACACAGCTGGACTATGCATTCCAGAGCTTTTCCAAACAAAAATGTATAAATTCCTACGGCTACAGGTCAATCTCTCACCTAGTGAATCTAGATTCTAGATCTATAGTCAGTGCACTAGGTGCAGTCAGCACGTTGATGCGGTCAATATTTGTTTTTCCATACAGTTTCATTTACCAGTGTTTTTGTGAGTAATCCACGTTTTGTGACGTTCTTATCAAGAGATCACAACATCACATAGCATATGACTGCTGTTTAAGCTTGTATTTTGCCTTGGATAACTTTTCCAAGTTTTGTGTTCGCACAACTTCCATCTTGAGTTCAAAGGTAAATATGTGACCCTACAGATTTCTCCATTTAGTGGTCTGGTGTAAGCTCACAGAAGTGCTCTGGACATTCTACTTCGGGTGGATTTTCACAAAAAAAAAATGTTTTCTGGGTATTATGAGTATGATTATGCACATATGGCACTGACTTCACTGACTGCACTGACATGCATTCATCTGACACCTTGCATGAGGTGCGGTCACTGGTAAATTTTGCATTGTGACATCAGTGTTGTATGTGCATCAACTGGGATCACTAGCACCATTATTATTTATTATTATGATTACATGATGTATTCAAAACAAGAGTTCAAAAGAGCCAGTGCACACCAGCTAATAGTAAACAACTGAATTTGATGAGAAACAAAGAATAATATTGTGGTAAAATCCAAATACATAGGCTATTAAGGTCTAGTTTTATAGTAAATTCATTGACTTAAATTGAATGAGAACAGTTCTCCCTCCTTTTAAAGCAGGAAAGAAAGAATGTAAAGAAGAAACAGAAGGTACAGGAGCAGAGGAAAAGAAAGAAGGAGTTAGCAGAGGAAAAGGAAAGGGAAGGTAGAAAGCAGAGGCTGTAGTGCAACGGATGTGTAACGCTGAGGCGCAGTCCGTGCTTGCCCTATGCAAGATGGCGACTACCGCCTTCTAATGCGCACGCATGAAATCAGCTGTACGGTCTCCAGTGTTATTAATAGCTCCATGGTTTGATAGTGAACACATCGCAGGAAGTGATAACGAAAGCTTAAAATGGCGAACCATGACTCGAAATAGATCTAAATCATGGCGAAACAATAAATTTCCAATAAAAAAAAACTACACCGATTTGAGACTTCTATTAAAAACTGTGCACCCTTACATCCATTCTGATGCACCATATAAAATTTGAAGTCTGAGTGTTGAGTGGCTCAGAAGCCTTTTGCAACGAAAAATCTCAAGTCCACAAATATATATAGTATAGATATTATACACAAATAATTATACAAGCTGGGCCAAAGTTACATTACCGTAATACTATTTAATCTAAATAAAGTTTACACCAATTATATTTGCAAAAATCAACTAAATGAAGTTTACATTAATTATGTTTTAAAAAACCAACTAAATAAAGTGTACAACAATTATAATCGTATAAAAAATTCAACAAAAGAAAGTGTAGCCTATACCAATTATATATTTTAATAATTCAACTAAAGAAGTGTGCACCAATTATGTTTAAAAAATTCAACTGAAGAAAGTGTACACCAATTAAATTACATGTATGTATGTTTTTCAAATTCAATTAAAGAATGTTTTCAAGTAAATGAGATGTACATCAAGTTAAATCGAGATGACGCCCTTCTCTCCTTTACTTTAATATACCGGTACCTGTGTTTGTAAGATGGAAGCGCATATCCGTACAACATATTGTACGGATATGGACAGTGCATATCCGTACAACGCACACAATTCGATGACGTAGAACACACACCGGAATACTCACAGTCAGCACCAATGACCGATATTACTGACCTTGTTAATTTGCATAGTTTTAAAAAATATGAATCGGCTTAGCAGCAAAACAATCCGACTTCTGCTCGGAGATTACGTGATCTGCGCTAATAATATACTTGGGTGTACGTCGATCACCAATGACTACCCCAGCCCTTTTTCGCCTGATTAGTCAATCTGACTACCGCCCATTGATACAAACTGACTAGACCCCCACTGTCATGATCACATTAGGATCATAAATGCCGTGCTAGGTCACGACGTCAGTGAGTTAATTTTTACGATCTTGTTGATTATAACCAGCGTAAGTTGTCCTTGAGCTGTTCTCGTGAACAGTTTGTTTTGAAACACCTTTTTTCTGATGGATGGAGAGAAGGAGGGACGAGATAGAATAAATGTATAGCTAGGAATGACAGAGCAGTTCTCGACCCCGTGATTTTGATTAACATAGATAAGGGGCGAGTGAGGGTGGTTTATTTGGACGCTTGGTTGGCGTTCGAAAATTCGTGCATAAGAGTAGAAAGCACGGGGTTTGAAGATTTTAGTAGTTAATGTTTCGCATTTTAAATTTTGTCTAGACCGTAAAATTGACCTTGATTTTGGCGCAAGGCCATGACAAGCATAAATTAATACTGCAGGCTGAGCTGAAGCGACTGCACCAATCAAATGTATGAATCTGGACGGAAGGTCGATGTCACGAGTGGAGTGAGCGATAGTTAATAATTACGGGGGGAAAGGAGGAGAGTAAAATTAACGCACGTAGACAAGTAAGTTAAAGCGTGCATGTTGTGAGTAGTGGGGGGTCTGAATGAGGCGAAAGCGCTGTATTACTATCACTGCAAGTTAGAAGGTCCTACTGAACGGACGCTAGTAAGAGCCCAGCGGGCGAACATAAGGGGAGCAGTCGGAAGACGGATGAGAGTGTTTTTCCAGTGATGACTGGTAGGTAGAACGTTGATTGATAATTATGATTGATGTATTATATTCGTCTATTACCATGATGTAAATAAGCATATGTGAGGAATGTGGAAGTCCTTGATATTGGATATAGCAATGTGCGCCATGAGCGATAGATGAAAGTTGAGTTCATGGATTTGTAGCACGAGTGAGTATTGTGTACTCCGATGGAGGTGTGTTACCGTAAGATGTTTGGTGAGTGAAAGGTGAACTATTGTGTGTACGCTTCATGGGTTGTAAGGAGAGGTGGAGTGAATAGAAATGGTAGGGTATTATACCAATGTAATGTTACTCTTGTAGGTGTCGGGGACGGGCCGAAGAGCCACCTCGATGAGCACAGGGGATAGGCCAGCATAGGGCCGGAGGCCACACATAGGCCAAGAGTGAGGCTGTCGGTGCAGGACAGTAGAGGCACATAAAGTCGTGGCAGTCAGGCCACGGACAGGGACGTAGATATGAGCGTGAATGTGATAATGTACTATTGCCATGTTGAGGGGCTATCGAAAATGATAATGTGCTATTGCCATGTTGATGGGCTATTGAAATGATAATGTGTTATTGCCCTGCGGAGGTGTTAGTGGAATGCTGAGGTGTATGACAATAGGAAGGTGATATTGAGAGACTGCGGTGCCAGTGAATTATTAATGTGCTATTAAGACCCTGAGGGGAGAGGCTGAGGCCGAAGTGCCTTTAGGAAGTAACTACCGGGTTGTGGATCCGAGGAAGAGTGCATGTGAGAATAAGGCCGTTGTACGGCAGTTAATTTCAATAATATAATGTATGTAATTGCGCTATTATCTGTATGATTATGTTTAAATAAATGTGTGAGTCTGATGGGTTGTTCTGTTAAGTGTTAAACGTGTTCGTTCGTGATTGTTGTCCTGTCATAACTTATTACATCTCCCAGTCTGGGATTTGTGACACTGGGGGCTCGTCCGTTGTGACTCGTCCATTTTCGTAATATTTAGTTGTAGTTAGTTAGTAGGTATTTTTCAGTGGGCATTTGTTACTTTAGTTTTTGTCCACGTAATACTTATCTTGTGGTAGGAATTTGTGCTGTCTTTGTTCGTGGAATGAATGGAAATTTCATGATGGTATAATTTATGTATATTTATGAATATGTATTGATGCATGTATTTTGATGAATATGTATTAATGTGTACTTAAATTTCTGCAGAGAGTGTGTGTGCCAGCCTGAGGAGACAAGCAGCCAGAGCTCCGGCATACGTCAAGTTAAATAAAACGCTGATTGAAAGTTAAGTAAAAGTCAAAATTTTTGTGCCCTGGATTGTGGGCTGTTCCTTTAATCTGTCTTTTTCTCTGTTTTTGCTGTTTTCGTTTGCTGTGTTGAACCTAGTTTATCCTTTAAAAAAAAGGTGTGATAAATTTGGAACTTCGTTCATCACGGTGAACATTCGGTAGGGCTTTGTTAGTGGTTAGTTGTAGCGTCGATATCTTCTCTGTTCTGCAGGAAGACGTATTCTCTTGTCTCTCTTTCTTCCCTATCTGTAGATACGTTCTTTTTTTTTCAGACTCTGTTCTTGTTCGTACCTTGTAGTGTAATCGGCGTAGTTAGGTTGCATTTTTTTCCATTATATTTTCTTTTTTAGGTCTTTGTCCTAGTCTGGTTCGTTGTCCTTGACGTACTTGTGGTCCTTCTACTGAATTTCCTTATTCTTGTCTTTTCTACTCTTTTTTATTATTAATAGTGCTATACATTTAATGAATATAGAATTAGTTAGGAAGTAGGTAAAATTCTGAATTGTATTTGAAACAATTGGGTATTGTTATATCTGGTGTGATCTCAGGTCTCTGGTCGTGTCGTTAGTGATCATACCGACAGGTTAGCCGTTTTCATAATATACACCGTAACCATAAATCTGTGAAATGGCGGAACTCCAACAACTAATGAAGTTGGGTAAGGAACTTGGCCTGGAGGGAGAGGAGCTACGCGGCTGGATTAAAGAACAGCAGGCGGATTTGCGCGATGAGCGTGCTAAGGATAGAGAGCGAGAAAAAGAGGCTCAAGAGCGACAGAGAGAAGAGGAAAGAGAGGCTAAGGCTCAGCAGCAGGAGAGGGAGTTTAAGTTAAAGGAGTTAGAGGCTCAGCAGCAGGAAAGAGAGGCTAAGGCTCAGCAGCAGGAGAGGGAGTTAAAGTTAAAGGAGATAGAAGCTCAAGAGCGGGAGACATACGCGCGAGTAAGAATCGCGGAATTAGAACTCAAGAAGAATACGCCAACGGAAACAGTTGAGCGGCAGGTACACAATAAAGGTGGCGTTAGGATTAAGCTCCCTACGTTCGACGACCGGAAGGACGACATAGACGCCTTCCTTTATAGGTTCGAACTGAACGCACAATTGCAATGGGGGGAAAATAAGGAATTATGGTCCACGTACCTGGCGTCTCTATTGCAGGGGCGAGCGTTAACCTACTTTAAAGAGCTACAGCGCGGAGACGTGCAAGATTACGATAAGCTGAAGGCTTTGCTGCTTCGCCGATTTGCGCGTACCGAAGAATATTTCCGGGAGCAGTTTAGGCGAGCACGTGCGGATACCAGGGAGGACTTTGCTGCCTTCGTCGCGAGATTAACGGAATATTTCGCGAACTGGGTAGACTTGGCGCATGTTGGCGCGGATTTTACTAAATTAAAAGACCTAATGATCCGTGACCAGCTGTACGCGTCGTGCCATAAAGATCTGGTGGCTTTCCTGAAAGAAGTTGGCGGAAGCATACCGTACGGCACATCCGTCCAAACCAGTGGCGAGGGCGTACGTCCAAGATGCTGGGTACGTCGCCGTTGTCGAGGGGTCGCCGACAGGACATAAAGACAGGTCGCGTCAGCGTGGTGCCTATAGTGGGCAAGCCCAGGGGCAGCGTAGGGGCTATCACCAATCACCGGCATATGGATCCGGTAAGTTTGACCGAGCAGGAGGGCTAGGTCGCGGTAATGGCCGGGGGCGATTTGTGACCTTTGCCGATGACCGACGGCATAGGGACTTTAGTTCCGGTCGCGATGGGTCACGGGGACCCAGGCCTAGTGCAGCACAGGGAGCGGAGTGTTGGACTTGCGGACGCGTGGGTCACTTTTCACGCGAGTGTAGGGCCGCGAAGTGTTGGAACTGCGGAAGAGCAGATCACATCAGCGTGAATTGCCCTGCAGGTAGGATAGCGGCGAACGTGGACAGTAGCTCCAGTCCATGTTCCCCTAATAAATTTCATCATGCGGCTGCGTGTGTTACATCGGACAACGGAGGCGGACAGTATTCTAAGTGTCCCAGTTGTGAGAAGTTATTATCTTCCGGTGTTTTACCTTGTGGGAGAAAGATCCCCGTTATAAATTCATGTCATACAGGAGGTGGTCTTAGGGTTTATCCGGGGTTTGTTGGGGACGAACCGGTCTCGGTTTTACGAGATACAGGATCTACCGTTGTGGGAGTGCATAGGGACTGCATTCGGGATTCACAGCTTACAGGTGAGACTGTCCCGTGCATCCAATTTTCGGGGGCCATTGAGAAATTACCCATGGCAAGAATAATGATAGATACACCTTTCCTTAGCGGGGAAGTCGAAGCAGTCGTTGGTTGTTTTCCAGGCGCCCAGCTCATCATTGGGAATGTATCACGGGTAGTTTCCCCTTCCGAGGAGAATGTGCAGGCATGGTCGCAATCAAAAGGTATTGACTTTTGTGCCGCGGTCGAAACACGTCGACAGGTAGCTGATAAGGATAAGATTAGACCTTTGGCGACGCCAGCGGTCAACCTAGATATCACGCCAGAACGCTTGACGAGATTACAAAGGGAGGATCCATCATTAAACCCATGTTTTGGGGAAGCGCGAACCGAGAAAACGAGGAAATATAAGAACGGCTCATCTTCCTTTGTTGTTCAGGCGGGCATTCTGTTCCGTAAGTATGTAACGGTGGCCTCCATTTTAAAGCAGGTCGTTGTGCCAGCGTTGCTGATCGCAACAGTATTGCATTTGGCACATGATGTCCCATTAGCGGGTCATATGGGGATAGCTAGAACCAAAGAAAGGGTTCTTAAAAATTTTTACTGGCCATCGATCCACAGAGATGTACAAGTGTATTGTAAGACATGCAGTGCGTGCCAAAAGACGACGCATAAGGGTCGTACACCCCAGGCTCCTCTTCAAAAGATCCCCACGGTCTCGGAACCGTTTAAAAAGGTTTCGATAGACCTTGTTGGCCCCATTCACCCAGCGACCGATAGGGGGAATCGATTTTTCTTAACGGTCATATGTAATGCTACGAGATGGCCAGAGGCGGTTCCTCTGCGGACCATAACGTCTGAGGCAGTCGCGGAAGCGTTGTTTGCAATTTTCGCTAGGGTAGGAATACCAGAACAAATTTTGTCTGATAGGGGCGCGCAATTTACTTCGGAGATGATGAAGGAATTGTTTCGCTTATTCAGCATACAACCCATCACTACCACCCCTTATCATCCGCAGGCTAATGGCATGTGCGATAGATTGAACTCGACGTTAAAGTCGATGCTGCGTAAGGTAGCTGCTGATCGCCCTAAAGATTGGGATAGATATATCCCTGCAGTATTATTCGCGTACAGAGAGGTACGGCAGGAGTCAACGGGATTCTCGCCGTTTGAAATGATGTATGGTCGTAGTCCCAGGGGCCCAACTGATGTTCTTCGGGACATGATGACGTCGCCATCATCGGGAGACGATGAGCAGATTTCGGTGTTTCAGTACCTTGTTGATTTAAGAGAAAGATTATCTTCAGCGCGCACTATAGCAGAAGAAGCTTCTGGTATCGCTTCGAAAAGAGCAAAATACTATAAAGATAGAGGTTCCAAATTGAGAATTTTTAAGCCAGGAGACAAGGTCCTATTGTTGTTACCTACGGACCATAATAAGTTATTGATGACATGGAAGGGTCCTTATGTTATTGAGCGAGTTGTTTCAAAGGTAGATTACGCTATCCACATTGATGGAACGAGTAAGGTTTTCCATGTTAATATGCTACAGAGATTTTATGAGAGACCACAGTATCTGTGTGCACAGACAAAACCAGAGGAGACTGTCTTCTCTATTGCTTGTACGGGGGTCGTAGACCAGTTAGACTGTGACGTAAGCGACACCGAGGCGCAGGAAGAGTTACAAATTCAATTGCCGGAGTTAACTCCGACACAAGGTTACAGGGACGTAAAAATTAACCCTGACCTTACGAGTTCAAGGAGTAGGGAACTTAAGACCCTGTTAGCGTCATTCCCGGATGTTATTACGGATTTGCCGGGTCGCACTACCGTGATCCAGCACCAAATAAAGTTGGCTTCGGATAAGCCAGTATTTCTTAGACCTTATCCGCTGCCTTTTTCTTCGAGAGATAGAGTTATAAAGGAAGTTGAGTCAATGTTGAAGTTAGATGTGATAGAACCATCAACATCGCCGTATTCATCACCCATCGTCCTCGTGAAAAAACTTGATGGATCGGTGCGGTTCTGTATTGATTTTCGAAGATTGAACACTATTACGGTAGGCGATAGGGAGCCTATTCCGTTTCAGGAGGAATTAATAGCTTCATTGGCCGGGTCCACGTGGTTTTCCAAGATAGATTTAACGAAAGGTTATTGGGAAATCCCTCTTACTGAGGAGTCTAAACAATACACGGCGTTCCAAACGCCCATTGGATTATTCCAATTTAAGGTCATGCCATTTGGGTTGGTAAACGCGCCAGCGACGTTTGCACGATTAATGAGACTAGTGTCGAAGGACATACCTAATGTCGTGTCATTCTTTGACGATATAGCATGTCATACGTCGACATGGTCTGATCATATTCAGACACTAACAGTAATTTTTAAACGATTACGTCATTTTTGGTTAACTGCTAAACCCGCAAAGATAGATTTGGCATGTCCAGAGATAGTATTCTTAGGACATATCGTGGGTAGAGGTGTTCAGAGACCTGAAGTAACCAAAATTGACAAATTAGTAGGATTGCAAATCCCTAAAACAAAGAAACAAGTCAGAAGCTTAGTGGGAATTTTAAATTATTACAGAAAGTTCATTCCAAATTTTTCCTCCTTGTCATCTTCTCTTACTGACCTTACTAAGAAGGGACAACCCGATAAGGTCCAGTGGACGTCTGAGTGTCAGACAGCATTTGATAATTTGGTGACAGCATTATCATCGTCACCCATTCTGATATTACCCGATTTTCGATCTAATTTTATCCTCAGAACGGATGCGTCGGACTCTGGTGTCGGCGCTTGTCTTCTACAGGAGAAGAACGAATGTCTCCATCCTGTATGTTATGTCAGTAGGAAGTTATTGCAGAGAGAAAGAAAATATTCTGTGATAGAGCGGGAGTGTCTTGCCATTGTGTGGTCCGTCCAGAAATTAGGACGTTATCTCATGGGACGAGAATTCTGTATCCAGACAGACCACAAGCCACTAACGTTTTTGTCGAAGAATCGTTCGTCCAGCCCACGCTTGTCTAGATGGGCATTGGCTTTGCAGCCGTATACCTTCGTTATTCAACCAATTCCAGGAACCAGCAATCATATCGCCGACTACCTTAGTCGAGCCTAGGGGAAGAGTTCAGGAGCTTATACATCGGAGGACAGGATCATTGACAGGATCTGTGTGAATGAGTCGACTTTAAAATATTGACATTATAAATATGATATGAAGAATGGTTGATAGGTTGATTGGTTTTTGATTCTGTATTAGGTAGTGTGTTTAGTTAGCTATTGATGATGTGATACATATATGCATAGTGCAGGGCATATTGATCCCCATATTTTCCCCTGATTCCGGTATTTTATGTGCTAGGGGCATTGGTAGGTCATTTTTATGTAAGTGTTGCTCACGCTCACTCGTTGACAGTCATCTTGATGCGATTTGAAATTAATTGCATTAATTTTTTTGGGGTGGGGGATGATATCACGAGTGGAGTGAGCGATAGTTAATAATTACGGGGGGAAAGGAGGAGAGTAAAATTAACGCACGTAGACAAGTAAGTTAAAGCGTGCATGTTGTGAGTAGTGGGGGGTCTGAATGAGGCGAAAGCGCTGTATTACTATCACTGCAAGTTAGAAGGTCCTACTGAACGGACGCTAGTAAGAGCCCAGCGGGCGAACATAAGGGGAGCAGTCGGAAGACGGATGAGAGTGTTTTTCCAGTGATGACTGGTAGGTAGAACGTTGATTGATAATTATGATTGATGTATTATATTCGTCTATTACCATGATGTAAATAAGCATATGTGAGGAATGTGGAAGTCCTTGATATTGGATATAGCAATGTGCGCCATGAGCGATAGATGAAAGTTGAGTTCATGGATTTGTAGCACGAGTGAGTATTGTGTACTCCGATGGAGGTGTGTTACCGTAAGATGTTTGGTGAGTGAAAGGTGAACTATTGTGTGTACGCTTCATGGGTTGTAAGGAGAGGTGGAGTGAATAGAAATGGTAGGGTATTATACCAATGTAATGTTATTCTTGTAGGTGTCGGGGACGGGCCGAAGAGCCACCTCGATGAGCACAGGGGATAGGCCAGCATAGGGCCGGAGGCCACACATAGGCCAGAAGTGAGGCTGTCGCTGCAGGACAGTAGAGGCACATAAAGTCGTGGCAGTCAGGCCACGGACAGGGACGTAGATATGAGCGTGAATGTGATAATGTACTATTGCCATGTTGATGGGCTATCGAAAATGATAATGTGCTATTGCCATGTTGATGGGCTATTGAAATGATAATGTGCTATTGCCCTGCTGAGGTGCTAGTGGAATGCTAAGGTGTATGACAATAGGAAGGTGATATTGAGAGACTGCGGTGCCAGTGAATTATTAATGTGCTATTAAGACCCTGAGGGGAGAGGCTGAGGCCGAAGTGCCTTTAGGAAGTAACTACCGGGTTGTGGATCCGAGGAAGAGTGCATGTGAGAATAAGGCCGTTGTGCGGCAGTTAATTTCAATAATATAATGTATGTAATTGCGCTATTATCTGTATAATTATGTTTAAATAAATGTGTGAGTCTGATGGGTTGTTCTGTTAAGTGTTAAACTTGTTTGTTCGTGATTGTTGTCCTGTCATAAATTATTACATCTCCCAGTCTGGGATTTGTGACAGCCACATGTAGACAATCCATTTACGAGGTGGACGGCGATAGTGTTCAGCCAGATGAGAGACATAGAGACGCAGTTGAGCAGTCCATATTGTGAGGAGCGCCATGATTTAAAGCTCCAGAGCCTAAGCTACTTGGTTTGATATGAACCCACAGCGTTTACATCCAGCGCTCTCACTCCCTAATTTGTAATGATGAAAGTGAACCGTTCTACTTACTTTTGAAGACAGTTTCAGAGCTACCGCCAGACAACGCATGGTTGTACAAGCATTCTCCATGGCGTGTCTAGAGGAAATGTCCATATCATAACATGTCTCATTGAATTAATAGAATTTAAACTGTTATATCCGTCGCCACGTTCGCGGATTCTATTTGGCATCTAACTCATATGACCTGCAAGTAGTTAGAGTGAATAAGTTAGTCTTTATAGAAAGCTGTAGTTTCATTAGTTAGATTCAGTTGCCTTTGAATTGATATTTATATTTATAATTATATTTGTTACATTAATTCCTGTAATTAAACTGCCCTACAGTTCTGCTAAAAATCAAAGCAATTGATTTATTTAGTTTTTAGAGTGCAAGTATTTTTTTTGTGTGTTCGTCGATTGTGGGAGCGGACCTCGAAAGAGTGTCAGTCGAATTCTCCCCCATCTAACCCACATCGCGACACTGGAGGGGACTTACCAAATTTCTTAATCCTTAATTTCTTAAATTCGTTAGATTATAATCACCTTTTCTCTTTGTTTACATTATATTTTTGTTCTTTTCATGATCCGTCGCTCACGGGGTGTCGCACGTTGAGCTAGTTTAAAATTATTTATTATTTAGTTTTGTATACTGCTTTGTTATTTTTACTTCCACATATGTCGCTGCTCTCCCATTGACCCGATGACCGAGGCCAGGGAGACTACAGAACAGAACTTGGAACGGTGAAAGACAAAAAAGACTGACTGTGGTGTACGCAAGGGCTAAAGGAATTACCACCCAGTTCCTTGAAAGTTAAGTGATTCCATCCTAAAATTTTGTCTGCGTCTGGGGAGTTGAGTGTTCCTCCTCGTGTTTTACAGGCTTTTTATACTTTTCTTCTTTGTTAGAACTGCGGGAGGTTGGATGGGATCATAGTTTGGCATATCTTCTTTGCCATTTCGAATGATATTAGAGTGCATTGGTGGCTATTGATAACTCGGGGGGATTTGCTTCACTGTGAATAGTCTTTGTTAGGGACCTGTATATTTGTTTAGATTGTGGCGTTCACATCTTCCTCGTCTCTTTGGGAAGACGTCTCTCTTGTTCTCTTCTCACCTATCTGTAATTATATTCAGAACTTGTAGGGTCTGTTATCGTTCGTCTTTTCTTGTTTGTCTAGCGTCGTGTTTGGTCTATTTTTTTTTCATTAGGCCTTTATCATTATGGTGTTGGTGCATTCCTTTGTTTCTTATTTTACCTAAGTAACTCATGTGTCTACATTGACACATTGATTGAGTAATTTGATCTGGTTATTGAGAGTAATGATTTTATTGAATTGTTGGAACCCGTGCAGTTAGCACACTGCCAGTTCTATGGAGCTTATTAAGCGTCATGTATAACCGATCTCGTCTTTATATTGACGAGCTCCCGAGAGGGTAGTATTAGACTGTTTAGGGAGGTGATTTTTTTTTTGTGTAGTGATGAGTAGTGAGTATTGATTTTATTGTCGGCTGGTGCCGCCGCCCGAAGAGCAATGAATTTGTCTCATGGGAAGAGTCTGTATCAGTATCGAAGTGATGTCGATATAAGAGCTATGTGAATTATATATATTGAGTATACTTTTTTTTTAGTCGTCTCCGTATGACGTCGACCCGAGGAGAGCAATAATGAGATTGCCTCATGGGATGGATGATATTGGTATTTTTCGATTATTTGAGAGATGTTGGCAGTGCTAACGTAGTACACTGCGTATCCGCGTATTCGCGTGTTATTGTTGAACCTTCTTACAGGCATTGTAAGCCCCACAGGGCAGTGTAAGGCCTCAGGGCAGTGTAAGGCCACAGGCAGTGTAAGACGCCGAGATGCAGTGTAAGGCCTCTGGGCAGTGTAAGGCCGCAGGCAGTGTAAGACCGACGGGCAGTGTAAGACCGACTAGTTATGTAAGGAAGGGAGTATTCGCGTTTTGAGAGTTTTTGTAGTGGTAACAGAGGACACTGCGTGTTCGCGTTTTGAGATATTTTGCAGTGGTAACAGAGGACACTGCGTGGTCGCGTTTTAAGAAGTTGTGAAGTAGTTGGAGTTGTTGTTTTTTTATACAACCGATTATGACTATGGTTTTCCGCGTTTCGTGGACCATCTAACGTAATACTAGATATGACAAGTAAGAATACTGATTATGATTGTAACTCTCCATGCGATCGGTGGATGAGTTATCTAAGAACATACCCGATAGAGATATTGAATTGAACCGATTATGACTATATACCGAGATGACTGTGACACTTGACGTGTGCATGGCTTGCGCACGGAAACGTCGCATTAAATTAACTGCTATCGCCTGGTGGCACCTCATCTATCCCGGATTGCATATAATTAGAAATAGATTAAAGTGTAATGTTATTTAATTGAGATTTAGATTATTGTTGAATGTGAGAAGCGCTATATAATTCTTAAATCAAGACGAGCGCTACGCAGATTTTGAAAGAGTACGTCAGGCTAATTATCTTGTCGGCGTTTATTTCAGCTTAACGATGGCGAAATTTGTAATTGATAAACCAGAATATGTTGCTATTTAATATAGAGACTGTTAAGCATTGAGGTTGAGCATTTTTCACCTTTTTCGGAGACCGTGGATGGTTTCACAAGGTATTGTCCTACCAATTATGGACATTCTTTCTCAAAATTTCCATGTGATTCCTTTTTCCACCAGCGTCCATCCTGACCATGACCTGAGTTTCAGACAACCTTGACGCCTTTGTCTGCGGGTCAATGAGATGAGAAAATGGCAAACCGAGCGACCAGACCTACGGCTGCCAGGATACCATTACTTTAATTAACTATTGTTCGTTCATGTTCTATGAATGTATTAATTACGCTCAGTGAAGCGATGAGCTAGTTGCTCAATATTTCAGTCTTTACAGTATGTCTGTGTGAGAGAAGTTTATCACTTTAATTCTTAAGTGCTACAATAATTATATATTATCACAGAACGTCGCATATAAATATACATATGCTATTGTCCATCGATAATGCACGTTCTTAGAATTATTTTTTTTGACTTTCAGTAACGCTATATCTTTTTTACAATATAGCCCTTTCAAAAGTACTATTACATAGCAACGTTAGTAGACAGTTATGTCGTTCAAACCCTAAGTTTTCAATGGGGTGGGGGATGTGTCATGATCACATTAGGATCATAAATGCCGTGCTAGGTCACGACGTCAGTGAGTTAATTTTTACGATCTTGTTGATTATAACCAGCGTAAAAATAAATATCCTTGTGTGTGATTTGGTACATGATTGATATAAATGGGAAGCTCATTTTTGTTGAATGTTAGAAATTCTTTGTAGTGTTACTTTTTTATTGGCGCGTATTGTTTGGCAATTTTTGGGGGACAAAATTTTATTTTTTCGGCAAATTCCGTGTCAAAATTCCACGATTTTTATGGCAAAATTTGGCAAACTTTAGCCACAAAAATGGCAAAAAAAACTCCGGAGACGTGTCTTAGGTCGTCTTCAATTAAAGCAGCCGACTCATACTGCTCGTTGTACAAGAGCAACATTGTATGGGCAGTTAGGAAATAGTTTTATGCAGAATGTTAATGTAGTAATGTATTTTGTTTTGTCTTGTCCATACCTGACCTATCGTCTTCATGTGCAGTGGCGTAGCGTGTGTGTGTGTGGGGGGGGGGGGATCCAGGGGCGATTGCCCTAGGAGCAAAAGTTTTAAGGGGGCAAAATTTCAGAACTCGCACTTTTTCAACTGCCAGTTGTGAAAGAAGTTTCTGAACACTTAAATTAATCTAAACGTGTCAGAGATGTACCATGGGCCAAGGAAGACTGAGTAACCTAGCAATTGTCAGCTGAGACAGATTAACGTCAACACGTCAACAATATCACTGAAAAGCTTACTGAAGGAGAGTTCAAATAAAGTTGGGGTTATTAGCAGTAAATGCATTTTACTTTAATTACATCAGCGTTTTCTTAAAATACATGTGCTTAGGGGGTGACGGGTTCAGTGCTGGACCGGTGGAAATGACTTAAGGGTTCGTTCACACCAAACTGATGACAACGGGCGTGCTATCACGGCCGAGCGACAGTGGTACACAATTTCTCTAAATCGTATTATGATGGGATTCAGACCAACCTGCCGACAACAGACGAGTGATTTTCTCTCGCCCGTCCGACTTTTCACTTTTACCGCTGCAGCAAAATTTCAACGACACTCAGCCGTGTAGCCAACACACTCATGGCGTCTAAAAATAGCCTGAAGCAAAAATTTCAAATACATTTTTTTTTTCATCTAATGTTATTTTTGAGCACAGATTTGAATTCAGCGACTCAAAATTATATACGGGCGCGTCAGCTAGGCGTTTTATCGCTTCATAAAGAAAATAAAAAAAAATTATTCATGTTTAGTCATTTCAAAACGGGCGCTCGGCCGTGTTCACCGCCCGTTGTCGTCAGTTTGGTCTGAATGCGGCCTAAGGAGTTCTAACATTCCATGGGTCTGGGGGGCGCAATACTTGCCTTCCCCCGGGCGCTGGAAACCCACACTACTCCACTGTTCATGGGAACAACAGGGGCAGATTGTGGCGTAGCAGTCAGCAAAACAGATGTTACACTTGCTTAAATAAGATCATAAAGTACATGTATTGAAGTAAGAATACGAAAGGGATGCTTGGAGGCTGCAGAGATATGAAACTTTCAGAAACTATTGAAGAAATCTACGTGTCTGGGGCTTTGAGACCTATTCTAAAAGGACATTAAATTGTCTACAGTAAATTATAGAATCAGAAGAAAAAAAAAACCATCTTGGTACGTTAACTTTCCGTCGATCTTCTTCGTCTTCCACCTGTCAGGAGCCGAATTATGAAACTTGGGGTACTCCCTCACTTTTCGACGATAAATTACTTGGATAGATCAGTTGGGGCAAAAATTCTGTATTTACGACTTTTTGTTTACGTTTTTTCGTGTCCACTAAAAAAGATTGCATTTTCTTAGAGGACGGTAGAGTCGAAAAGTAAGATCGGAAAATTCGTTTCGCCTCCCTTTACACAGTGCTGGACGAAAGTTCATGTGACTTTATCTCATCTGTGTATTTCAGCATGGAATTGACGTGTCACACACAATAAGTTCTAATAGTCTTTGCATGGATTCCAATATTAACCCGCTTGGATCTAAATCTACAGTTGGGCTAGGCACAAAGAATCTGCGAGATTTATTTGGCTCGGATCGGCTAGTTATTATAAAGCAAATTCAACCAAATCAGTGAGCCATCGCATTTGGAATGTTTGAATGTGGCAACGCTCAAAACTTTAACAATAATGATCTGGGGCAATCACACATAAGAGAAAAAAAAAAAGGCAACTATTTAGTTTGGGAGATACCACGCACATGTCGGAAAGTATAGGCCTTCAGCTACATATATTTTTTCGAAGTGGTTATTTTCAAGGCATGCCTTGGAACTAACGCCAGCGTTATTTTCAAGGCATGTTTCATTGACCAATCAGAAGCTGTTTCAGTATTTCTAAACGTGGAGCCTTAGACTGTGCATTGTCAGACTGATATGTAACGACGTGAGGGTCTAGTCAGTTTGTATCATCGAGGCCGTAGGCCGATGTTCGTCTGGGTAGTAGTCAGATTGACATATCAGGGAAAGCCGCCGGGGTAGCTATGTATTGTTTATTGGACTCAAGGTATGCCTTGGAACTAACGCCAGCGTTATTTTCAAGGCATGTTTCATTGACCAATCAGAAGCTGTTAAGGTATGCCTTGAAATAACGCTAGAGTTAGTTTCAAGGTATGCCTTGTAAATAACGCCTTGCATATTTTTTAGGGTAAAAGCACATTGTAAGAGAGAATGCCAAAAGTAAGTTCCTTTGAACTTGAAGACCTGTGTGAATGTAGCCCCAGCGTATGAGAAGGAATATTGCAGCAACTTTGATGAGCGTTCTTTTGTTGAATTCTGAACCAGATAATACTGCTTTCTCTCATTTTCAGGTTGTCTACCCACACGCAAAGTCAACATGCAGAAGGAATTTGAAGGTAAAACTGTCATTGTGACAGGCTCAAGTTCTGGAATTGGGGAAGCCATCGCTATTCTATTTGCCCACAAAGGAGCCATGGTCACCCTGTGTGGGCGTGACCAGAACAGACTTCAGCAAGCACAAGTAAAATGTCGCGAGGCCGGTGGTACTGGAAGTCAAGACAAGTACATTGCTGTCCGTGGTGACGTCAGTGAGGCGAGCGTACGTGAAGAAATTGTGAAGAAAACCATTGACAAATTTGGACACATGGATGTGCTAGTCTGTAACCATGGAATTTTCTCAGGAATCTCTCCTGGTCTGGACGAAAGTGAAGACTCATTCGACAAAACTATGAACACAAATGTAAAATCTGTGTATTTCCTGATTCAGAAAGCCATCCCACACTTGGAGAAAACGAAAGGCTGTATCGTCAACTTTTCATCTATTCGAAGCACTGTCCCGGGTCAGACAAAGATTCCCTACGCCATGAGCAAAGCTGCCCTAGATCACATGACCAGATGCCTGGCGTTGGCCCTGGCACCAAAAGGTAAGGCCGTTGTTACTGGTATGTACGCACTCCAAACCTCTTTCGCTAGGGGCGCATACGTATACGTATCTATCCCTAACCCAGTCCTTATCCTCAACCCTAAATCTTACCGAATCCCTAACCCTGCCCTTACCCTTTCAACCAAGAAACAGGAGGGAAAGAAAAAGAAAATCTGAAAGAATAATTAATTAAGACTATTGTTAAGGCTATAGAGGGGTGAGCTCTCTGGCTCTGGAGTCACAATAAGCTTCGATTTCAGTACCCCTAGCTCAAAACACATAGGGTACGGACGTAGAAGTAACAACAGTCAAAGGTAAAGTTTTTGATACAAAGAAGATTCGAGTTTGACTGATCGTTTCTATGATGATGCAGTGAATTTTCAGTCAGACATTTCTATCCCCATTGCTTGGGTGGCTGGGGCAAGGGAGAAAAATAGGATGGGATGGGGGGTGGGGGGGGGGAGGAGATGTGTGTCTGTTAAGCTTCATATCTTTTTGTTTTTTTGAAGTTCATTCCATGGGACTGGTCTCTAGTGAACATGGTTGGTCGATTAACATGTAACATGACAATTGCGTTACATGAATGTTTAAAATACATGTATATACGTTTAAGCTCATTAATCTTGAAATCCATTTTGCATTCTGAACTGACTTTCTCATGTTACCATTATTTGGGACTGATAACAACGGACAATCAAACAGATGGATGAAGGGTATATATAGTTAAGTGTGTTCAAAATAATGTATAGCATAAACAAAAAGTTGTATGTAGCAAAGCCTCGCGTAAGCAATCATGCATACCGAAACGATACGATAAAACGCAAAGAAAAGGGGAAGACAAACTTTGCTTTAAGCCTTGTTGCCACCCCAGTTTTTCTGTGGTTTTTATAATGAATGGGTGGGTGCATGATGGCTGGATAGACGGACAGATAGAGGGGTGGACGGATGGCTGAGTGGATGGGTGAATGGACAGATAGTTTATATACAAACTGTTTGAAAGGGATTGTCTTAACCGAGTTCCACTTTGTGGGGAGGCCAGTATTACTTTTACGCTATTACAGAGTGTCTAGAGAACAAAAACTAAAATAATTGATATCTTTTTTAAAATTCTATGTACAGGGATCAGAGTGAATGCAATCAACCCAACCCAGGTCATGACCCGGATGTTTCCAGACTCGACTTATGCCAGAAACTTTGCCGCCTCGCACCCACTCCACGCTAGGGCCAGCACTGCAGGAGAACAGGCCGAGGCTGTGGTCTTCCTAGCCAGCGAAAAGAAGGCTTCCTTCATTACTGGGGAGTGTCTCAAAGTGGATGGGGCCATCACACTCAACGTAGTTCCAGAATGACAAATAATTTTGTGAGAGTCAAAGTCAAAGCGGAATTCATAACCAGAGCCAGAAGAACATGGGCTGAACCGCAGCTGGTAGATTTGGAAACTAAAGAAAAGAAACAGCAATACAAAAGATGGGAGATAAGCTTTATTGTCTTTGTGATAGTGTCATATTTTCTTGGTTATGTCCCATGATTGATAGCAAAATGGAGATAGATAAACGTTTTTTCCTGGTAATAATTTTGTATATATATTTTTAAAATTGTCCCATGATTGTGAACAAAATGGGAGATAAACATTGTTACCTTTATAGTCCTAACTGTTCTAGAGTTGTATATTCTTGGTCATGTCCCGTGATAGTAAACAAACAAGCTTACACACAGGGGTGGCGAAACCGCGGCTCGAGAGCCATATTATGTGGTTCTTTGGCCTACAAGATGTGGCTCCTGGAAATATAGTGGCTGGGCTCTTTTTTCACCACAGTTCATATAAAAGGTAGACTAGAAAACATTTCAAGCTTTATAATTATTTAATGGATATGAACTGAGACCCCACTGGTTTCAAACGTGAGTTTTATGTTTACTGTTAGTTTTTTTTGTTTTTTGTTTTTGATTTTTTCTACATCCACACTGATTTGTTCATAATTGAACATACTGTAAGAGTTTTACAGACCTCTTTTATCACTGGGTCAAATAGGTTTAGCTCTCTCATTCCATGTACTAACCCAGGTATAAAGAACATGTTTTGGTCTTGTCAGATTAACTTGTTCATGACATTCCCACATTTTCTAAGATAGTCCCGTAATTCATTACCGGCTTTAATACGTTCAGTGTAGTTAAAACAATAATCAGCCAAGATTTTGAATACATTTGGTTTATACGTGTACTTTGTGATAACTAAAACTAATTCAGATGAATACTTTAATAAACTGCATACATGAGTAAATATTGTTGCATACATGTATTTCTCCATAAAAGTTTTGTAACAAAAATGTGTATATAACAATTATAACGTGTGTATAAATTTTGATCATATCTTGTGCAATGTGGCTTTCGAACACCTGAAGTTTATCCTATGTGGCTCTTACTTTAAACAAGTCTGGCTACCCCTGCTAGGCTCTTCGATGATGTCCGCCTACTCGCACCACGACTTCCCCTTACATAACAACATTTCACACGGCCACTAAAAAAAAACACCCAACACGCAGCAAGGTCACATAATTTATTGTCTTCGTACAAATTTCAACTTTAATTTCACATCATGTTAAAAACCCTCACGCCATGGTTGCGTGAGAGTTCTCCGAGGCCACCAATTATCAACAAGAATACCACAATACCAAATGTACACACATTTAACATCATATGAATTTCATTTTCCTCTTGGGCAAGTCAAACTCAAAACCAAAGAAAATCACACGAAATCATATATTCAGCAATACATGTATTATTAAGACATAAAGATATACCTTACTAACATCTTATGTAGATATATTTGAATTCACTTTGCGGCTTTGACAATGGCCTTGCCCAAGTTTGCTCCCGTGAACAGCTGTACAAAAGCTAGTGGCATGTTCTCAAATCCCTCTGTGATATGTTCCTTTGCTTTCACTACTCCCTGAGGAAAAAGTTGAATAAATAACCAGAGTTAAAATAATTTTTTTCCAAGTTTTGTTCTTTAATAGGTTTGTTGCAATTTGGTTGTTCATAAGACATCATCTGTGTAAATAGTACAATCTTTTAAAAAAAGAGTGAGTGAATTGAATTTATGGTCAGCTTTTTTTTTTAAATATCGGTTTCAAACAGAAACCGCCGAGCAAAAGTATCAATACCAACCGAAATTGATGAGCTTTTTTCCAAGACTAAGACAAATTTTGCATGAGTTATGGCCCTTTCAGATAGCCATTCAAAATGAGTGTAAGACGCGGTGCAAGTTCAGTTAAGACTTGCTACGTCCCGTCTTAATCTTGCCGGATAAAGACAGGACATTGCAAGTTTTAACTGCTCTTGTACACAGCATACGCTCCGCCTATTGTTTGAATGAAAAATTAAAATACTCTTTGGCTCTGTATACATGTGCTTGTCCACAGCATCCGTTCCGCTCCGCTCCTCACCGCGATAGAGACAAAGGGTGTTTTACTTCTTCATACGCCATTTTTCCGTGAGAAAGGAGAGCGGAGCGGATGCTGTGGACAAGAGAAGTAACTAAACACCGCGATACGCCACAGACGATGAATTCAGCCTGGGGATAGGTAAACATACACATAATCAGTCTATTGCGCATGTCAACAATAGACAGACTTTCTTACCTTTTGTAGAAGGGGGAGCAGCTGCTTCCTGACATGGGAAAACCGATCAATGTGTTTTTGCGTGAAGATGAAGAAACCGTGAATTTTCAGCTCCTTCTGTATGATATCCCCGGTCCAGTTTTTCGCTGCATGACCGATGACACAGACATGAGTTAGTTACATGCATGATTATTCAGTTACTGGTCTGTGGATGTGTATAAGGAACGCGTTTTTGTTTGTTGTATCTTTTCAGTGCAATACTAGTGGCCAGCAAACCACTTCCTACTTACATCTAATAGATTGCTGTTGTTTTTTATACAAATAAAGCAGTATATTACTTGTATTATTTAAAATACATACATAAATATAATATAATGTACATATACCAATCCGACTTAAAATAAGTTATGCACATGCTAAGCTGCTAGAAATACTACCATAATTAATTTGATGTCATGGATAAAACAACTTGACTCAAACCGGGTAAAAAATAGATTGTTTATGAATTGATAGACATGTACATCACCAGATTCTTATACAGCAATGACCAGACAGCAGGTTCACAAACAAATTCAGCTTTGCAGCAAACTTTTGTAAGGGTCAAGGTCAAGAGGTGCCCAATTTGGACATTAATTGATTGTGCTGACCTCTCGGAATGCTCAAACATGTATACATGTATGTATGTTGTCCTTGTTTGTTTGTTTTTGATAACCACTAACCAACTGCCCTGTCACAAACAAATTTTGTTAAGACAAATCCTCCTGAGGGATTAAGTTGTAACAGCCGCACACAAAGAGAAAACACAAATAATAATGAATAAAAGGAATGTTTCAATTTGTTCATAACAAAATGTGATTGCTTTCTAAGTCAGTGAACGATTACACACTGCGCTCTATTACTATTCAAGCCTATCAGCTCTGTGATAGGCTACCACGACATCAAAAATGCATCATCAGCTCGCAGTGGGTGGGTGATCATCTGCTGCATGAGCTCATTCCTGTCATGCTGCAGGTAAAGACATTGAGGTGCCCCCCCCCCCTCAACCAGAATATTTGAAGCGGGATACCAACAGGGCGAGGGAAGAATGTATGTTAGGGCCGGACGAACCCGCCAAATATGGGAACAGCTGGCCACTGGAACAATTAGCGCAATAACCCTGAAATGGATATTGGAGTGTGGAGGGGAGTAATTATGGGGATGCCCGGTGTGCTAGAACTTCGATTCCAATCAATAAATCAATCAATCATAAAAAGAATTCCAGGCTTGTACATTATCTTTGATCCTACCCTTACACCAGGGATTGCACGTTTTGCTAGGAGTTAACGAGGGAAAGATTTTAAGTATTGGCGTCCAAATAAAATGCCAGAAATATTTCGGACTGAAAAAAAATTCAATGTTCAGAAGGCCATGAACAGAAACTGTCTATCTAACATCAAAATGGGGAAGGTGACAAGGATCAGGGCAACTAAATGGAAACTAATGCTTGATTTGCCTCAGATTTTACCTTGGCAATTAGCTGTGGGGATCCTACCTCCCAATTCCCTCTCGGCGGTTGTCACTTGTACGTGCGTGTCCCAAGCCTTCTGAGCTAGGATGGCGGACGTATACGTAGTTATCCCTAACCCAGTCCTTATCCTTAAACCTAAATCTTATCCAATCCCTAACCCTGCCCCTTATCCTTTCAACCAAAAAAACAGGAAGAAAACAAAAAGAAAATGTGAAAGAATAATTAATTAAGGCTGTTGTTAGGAGTTTTTCCGGGGGAACCTGCTAGATCTGGAGTCACAAAAAGGCTTTAAAATGCGTACCCCTAGCGCAAAATACTTGTACTTGGGGTACGTACGAACAAATAACAACAATTTTCCCTCTCCCTGTGCCCAAATGGCCTTTTCCTCTTTTCCTAGTATGAGGAAAGTCATCGGATTTTCTGATGCATTTTTTGAAAAAACTTTTTACTTGTTGTCACGTTCATATCCATCTGAAACACTTTATACGCCTCACCTGGGGCATTCTCGCTATAGTGAGCCAACTGACCACAGACCAACACTCGGCCACCGGGAGCAAGTTTGGCATACACAGCATTAGCAACGGGACCGCCAACCTGATAGGGAACACACCACAAAAGATGAAAGGGGGGGGGGGGTCAGCTAGTTTTGGTGAATCTTCTAGAAATGAAAAAAAAACAAATAAACATCAAATAAAAAGGTGCACCCTTGTCTCAGACTCAAATGATGTAAACTTGTTTGATAAACATTGATAGCACGAAGAGTCACACCCGAGACTCGAGGCGAATCAACTCGCCAAATCCGTCCGTCGATTCGCGTGCGTATCATCGATGTCAACAATACAACAATACACCGCATCATAATTGAACGCAAAACATTAGTACCCACCGTATTTATACGAGTGCAATTTGTGGCCATTTCGTGGGAGAAGGAATGGTCCGTCTAGCTACCCTGTGTCTCGAGTCACACCTTGTCTCCACTGGCGTAGCGTGAGCAGGACCAAAGGGGCGGTTACCCTGGACGCAAATTTCTTAGGGGCGCAAAATTTCAAAACTATCACTATTTGAACTGCCAACGGTGAAGGACCTGTCTCAAAATTAGAATTAATCAAAACGTATCAGAGATCTACAATGAGCCGATAAAGTCTGAGTACCGGTAAACCAGTAATATTGTCATTTAAGATTTCAATGTACATTTCGGTACTGTCATTGAAAAAATTGCACAAATTAAAACCGGATGATTTCAAATAAATTTGAGGTTAATTACATCGGTAGTTTCTTTAAAACACTATACAAGTGCTTGGGGTGGGAGGTTCAATACTGGACTAGTGGAAGAGACTCAGAGAGTGCTAATGGCCCACTGGTTGTGGGGCGCAATATTTGCCTTGCCCCGAGTGCTGGCAACCCATTGTAACAGCTGAGGTTGTTCTAGCACGTTATAGTAGGGGGGAGTTAGTTGATCTAACTACAACTCTTTAGAAAACGAAACTATTACAGCTGTAGAAAAATAAACACGAAATCCGACGATCGATTAAATAATATCAAAGTTTAATAACTGTATACTGAACAACAAAATACTAGGAAGGCACCAGGGAACAATTAAATATCCTACGCCACACGGAAAGGAAAACTCACTTACTCACCGACCAATCACTCACATGGGTCCATATATATAGGTATTTCTGTAGAAAGTTCCCGAAATAAATGTAACCTTTGCCCTCGCCCGAAACACATAAACTAACCAATCACGTATCAATACGTCACCAGGTTACATCACTCAAGGCCAAATCTGGCGTAAACATCTACTTCCACACCTTTATCGAACGTTCAGGAATATACCAATACTTACGAAAAGGGTCAACAAACGAGCGAGGAAAAAAACTACTCACTAGGAAGGGAGGGCAAGGTCACGGAGTTCACCCTGGCGAACGCCAACAATAAAATGAAAAAAGAAGTAAATATAACCAGTACAACAAGCAACGGGGAAGGGCAAGGGGTCGCCTGCAGACGCTACACCCATGCTTCGCCCCTCCTTCTTACCTTCAGTTATCAGTGTGATCAAAGATGCTAGATACAATAAGATGGGACCCTCCGTTCTTCGCACCACAAAAAACACACGGAAACATTAGCAAAGGAAAATAAAAACAAGAAAAGTGAAGTGTAAATCATTAGGGCAGTGAACCTCCTAAACTAAAGACCTAAAACCAGTGTAAGACTCACGCTGTCAAAGTAGATGTCCACGCCATTAGGCGCAACCTTGTCGATGGTCTCTGAAATGTTGTCCAGTTTGTAATTGATGGCAACGTCAAAACCCAGACGTTTGATGTGATCACATTTGTCTTTGGAGCCGGCCAGCCCAACCACTGTTAGATTCTGGTGGACATAGAAAACTGGAGGTCAGGACCGGAGATTTCGAGAAGAGGTGGAGGGGGAGCCTTTGGTCAGGATCGTTCGACAATTACCTAAAACTGGGTTCTCTTGTGTACGGAAACGGAAATGGAAACGTCAAAAACACTTCAAGTAGCGAAATAGAAAGAATTATTTTCATGCCGTTTCGCTACACATGGAAACTCTCTTTCTTTTCACTACTTTATGGATTGTTGACGTTACTGTTGCCGTTTCGAACCCCCCCCCCTCCCCCTTAATATGCCATTAGCACTTAGATCCCTTGTAATTCTACCATCCCCTTTAATAGGCCATTGACATTTAGATCCCTTGTAATTTTACCATCCCCTTTAATAGGCCATTGACATTTAGATCCCTTGTAATTTTACCATCCCCTTTAATAGGCCATTGGCATTTAGATCCCTTGTAATTTTACCATCCCCTTTAATAGGCAATTGGCATTTAGATCCCTTGTAATTCTACCCACCCCTCTCCTTTAAAGGGCCGCTGGCACTTAGATCCCTTGTAATTCTACCCCCCCCCCTTTTTAATGGGCCATTGGCACTTAGATCCCTTCATACCATTATTATAACCCTCCTCAATATATGTTAAATTTTATGACAGGGATCTAGGTGCCAATAGACCCGTTCTAACTCTACGCCACTCAATTGTAAAAACCCGATACATGTATAGGTTTATCCAAAGCAACGCTGGGTACCCCGGCTGGTATCAATAATGATGCTGAATGTTTGAGATGAACCCTGACCTTGTTTTTGGCCAGCTGACCAAGAATACTGCCCACAGCCCCAGAGGCGGCACTGATCACAATGACCTCGCCCGAGCTGGGATTACAGTACTCTTCAAGAGCAAGAAATGCGGTTATTCTGAAAATGAAGAAAAAAAAATAGAGGGAGTATGATTATTACCGTAGCCGATCCTTGGGATTATTCCCAAGATTTTGGGGTTGCCTTGGCATTTTGGCATTTAAAAAAAAAAAAGATGTTGGGATTTTTCTGGCTTCTGTACATTTATTATTACCTATCTGTTTAAAACTAAAGATCAAAAGAAAACACTGAAAAAAAGTATCGAGAACTTTTATCCCAAGCATAGACAACACTCCCCTATAATAACGTAATGAAACCACCCTTCCCCTACTTACTGCGCTATACATTTTGACTGAAAAGGTAAATTCTGGGGCATTAGATGCAAATGCCAAGGGCAGAGATCCTCCGAAAACAAAGACCTCAAAACCTATTAAGGAGCAAGTTGAGATTGCCTGTGGGTGGGAATCTTTTGCACAGCATGACATGGGAGCTAAATCTTTATTGTTTTGTTAAGCTGTACATTTTAAACGTGTTTTGGGTTGAAAAAAAATCATGGAATGTTTATATTTTATATTGGGACTTTTAACCTAATCTTGGGATTTTTTAACCTCATTTTGGGATTTTTTATTCGGGAATCTTGGGATTTAAAATCCTCACAGGCAACGATGGTGGTGATGAAAGGGGGAAGGTGATAATGGAAAATGGGACAGACGGAGGCGGCCACAGACTGATTGGGTCCAAATCGTATAAATGATCGGTGTTGTCATGCCAGTATAAATCTGAAAAGTCCTAAAAGTCTGAGCCATATTTCCACAAGTCTGATTGTATTCATTGCACTGTAAAGTCTGAGCCATATTTCCACAAGTCTGATTGTATTCATTGCACTGTAAAGTCTGAGCCATATTTCCACAAGTCTGATTGTATTCATTGCACTGTATTTACATAATCCTCGAGGGAATAAATGAACAGCGTACTTTTCAGATAACTTCACAGCTTGGCAAATCCGTATTTCCAAGTTTAACAAGGCCCTAAAAGCCATTTTGTCTTAAAAGTATTTTCTCAATTAAATTGCAAGAATGTGCAAGAAGATTGCTTCCTAACCTTATACCAAAGATATTAGATTCAGTAAGATGAGACAACTAGCGTGTTTAACGTGCACAGATTTCGCACCGCCCCCTAGCGGAAAATGTGCGGAAGTTATGGATGGTGCCGTATTTTACACAGCCAAATAGAGAAAATATAGAATTTTGTTCACGGTTCGGTTATCGCTGCAGGCCTTGACTGAAGTCACTTATTTTGTAATTATAACTTCAGTCGCTGTTGGAAAACTATGTCTTTTTTTTTCCTTTTTGTCTCAGTAACACTGTCACAAATCCGCATCATTAATTTATCATTATATCAACATTCCTTTCATGCAATGCGTCATGGGCCCCGTGCCCGATCAGCGCGCAAATTCTGTGCACGGTTTGTTTAGAGACGCGAAGAAGGCAGTGACTCATCTTACTGTTTCTAGTATCTTTGCTTATACTAAAATCGGTAACAGGTGAATTGCGTCAATGATTTATGTAAACTTGATGGACTACTAACACCCCTTACCCTGGCATTCCGAGTGCACCCAGCCAATGTGAGGGAGACAAGTCAGGCCCTTCTTTAATTACCTCCACTTTGAAGTTGAAACCTTGAGGCTTGGTGACGTCCACAACGGTCTTGGATCTCCAGCCCACGTGTGCAAGAACTAATGCACCTTTGGGGAAACCTGCTGCACGGCTCTCCAATATTCTGTAGTATTCAAAGTGGTTGCAAGGAATTAATGTCAAAAGTACACGAACAAATACAAACAAACGAATACACCACACACACACACAGTGCATGCATGTAGAGACAACGCCTCAATGCTTTTTAAGATAATAACAACATCCCCTCACCTGCACACGAAAACGCACACCACCCACGTGCCCACATGCAAACACGCAAAGAAAATCATTAGGACAAGTTGAGGAAATAAATCCTCTTTAAATGAGGACAAGGCTTCTCAAATCTGTATGGCACAATCACGGATAACGCATATTCCACGTGCACAGACATTCTACACCTGATTCATTGTCAACGTGGCAAGTCGGGCAAACCAAGTAACAGTTTATCAAATTTCAAATAACATTTTAAAAAAAAGGTCACTTTAAATTAGAATCTGACGGTGTCTGTTATTTTCCTCTTCAAGGGCTGCATTAAAAAATTTACACAGATTTTATGAGCTGACACTATACTCTGGCAGTGGTTTGTTTTATTTGGCGGCACAGAATTTGTGGAAATTTGAATTATTTTTTTGTCTTTCATGGGAAGTTCGAAGGCTATTTTATGCTTCGTCCCATCAAGAGTGAGCATGCTCAGTTGCCTTGCCAAAAACAAAAGTTTACGAATGTGCAAGTTCGGCCTTTGTGCCCAAAGCAAATCTTTACGAATGTGCATGGTCAGCCACCGTGCCAAAAACACATCTTTACGAATATGCATGGTCAGCCACCATGCCAAAAACACATCTTTACGAATGTGCATGCCCAACCACTGTGCCAAAAACACATCTTTACGAATATGCATGCCCAGCTACCGTGCCAAAAACACATCTTTACGAATATGCATGCCCAACTACCGTGCCAAAAACACATCTTTACGAATATACATGCCCAGCCACCGTGCCAAAAACACATCTTTACGAATGTGCATGCCCAACCACCGTGCCAAAAAACACATCTTTACGAATGTGCATGCCCAACCACCGTGCCAAAAACACATCTTTACGAATATGCATACCCAGCCACCGTGCCAAAAAACACATCTTTACGAATATGCATGCCCAACCACCGTGCCAAAAACACAATCTTTACGAATGTGCATGCTCAGGCGTCGAGCAAAAAAAAAAAAAAAACATGTGCAAAATTGGCGGAGATGCCGTGCAAAGCATAGTCAACATCACAGCTGTGGGCGACGTCAGTGACTAAAGCAACTGGACGGCGGCATCACAAGAAATATTTAGGAGGAGCAGATAAACGGTGAGAGCCGAAGTTTCTTAGAAGTACAATTTTTGACATTCAAATTTTTCTGTCAGTACGCATTGTATTTCGACGGGTATTTGCCACATTGTTGGACGTGCATTTTTGCAATTTGAGAAAATGGGGATTGAAGTTTGATCAGCAAAAGGGCTAAAACGCATAAAACATTACGTCACAAACATATATCTCGAACAGTTTTGAACCGATTGGAATGAAATTAGGAGTTAGAGAACGCTTTTCACGACGATACCTCAAATTCGGCAAAATGTCGCCAACAACAATATGGCAAATACCCGTCGATTTGCAAATATTTCCATTGTCTTTGACATTCTACACTCTTGTATAGTATTTTTACACTTTAACATTAGTGGTTGAGGTGGCCCGTTAAGATTGTTGTTCCAGAAGCTCGTTGAAATCTTGGATAGCGCTAAAACACAGCCTTACCTGGCCACTTGCTCGCCGGGGAGACCGTCCTTGGCAGGTACGGATCTGACAAACGAGAACATTTTATTGTCAGTTGAGTCAGCTACCTACAGTATCTTTAGGTCAAAACCATGGTCTATTCTAAGACAATCACAAAAGACCAACAACGCCAGTGGTGCAAGTTAAATGTCTTTAGGATCAAACCATGTCAAGTATGACAAGCCAGTTGGATCCACAGGTCCCTGCATAATGTATGGCAGAGGTTCTGAACAAATCATAGCTCAAAGGTCTGTCTCAAATAGGGGATAATTATCTCCACAATATTTAGCCAATAGGAAACGTCTACCCGGAGATGTAAATATCCTGGGGACATATTGGTTTAGAGGCAAGGTGCTTGTCTCTCATGCCGAAAGTACCGGGTTCGAATCACGGTCGGTGCAGGCATGTTCAAATTTTTCGGGCGGTTGGGGGGGGGGGGGGGATTTCTGTACCGGATCTTGTGGTAGGCAGGATCGAGTACCTGATCTTCTTGGATAAGGACGAAAAACTCGGGAGGGGGCATGTGCACGTCGTGTACGATAAAGATACTTTGGCCTTGAAGACCAGGTGCTCGATCCTACTTACCAAAGGATCACTGACAGGAATCCCCCCCCCCCCAACTCCTCTTTAAAAAAAAATCGAACATGCCTGCACCGACCGAGAATCGAACCCGGTACCATCGGCATGAGAGGCGAGCACCTTGCCTCTAGACCAACGTGTGACATGTCTGCCAAGCTAATCTTTCCCTATAATGCACCTACCACCACTGAAGAAGACAAGATAGGCAGTAGACAACGAGATAGAAACAAGAAACAAGAAATCAAGAAAAGGGAGCCAACAGCCTTGGGTTGAGACTAGGAGAAACCCAAAGAACCAACTGCATGGTAAAACTTCCTAACTCTAAGATGTTTCTTCCACACATCCACAAGGTGATAACCTCATAGCGTCCCACTGCCCGACGTAAAGAATAGAACTCATTTAACCGTGTGCTTTTTGTTCTAGAATTTGAAATGCTCGGTGTTTCTTTATCAAATTATTTTTGCAAAACATTCCATGATTTTGAATCTATTTGATACATTTTTTTTTCATCAAGTAATCCATGTCTAAAAACTAACGCCCATTGCAGGAATCACCCGAAACAGCCAATCAAATGACTTTACTCACCTGACATATGGATCCACGCTGAGATAACAGGCTTCAATCAGGATCTCTGACCGGAAATCCAATGCAGACGACAAGAAATCGTAAAAATGGCACATCTGGATTATCACCAGGGAACAAACGAGACGTACAAAAAAAAAAAAAATGCAGGAAGAAAAATGCAAGAGACGATGAAAACGGGAAGAACTCCGTCTATCCCGACCATCGAGTTAAGATACCCTAAATCTGTCCTTTATCCCTATCCTCAAACCTAATCTTCTCCCTAACTCTGTCCTTCGGATAAGTTCCATTTGAGTCACACCATACGGTTTCTACATGCATGCGACTTAAGGAGTATCCGTGCGCCCCGGGTGGCAGGGTCGTTGAGCCTCCCCTTCCCTTGCGAGTCAGTCCCCTAGATGAATGTTTCTGTAATAAATGCGGCATCTGGGCGACTAATACATATACAGGGTGAGCCAAAAGTAGGGTTAAAATTAACGCTATAATTTATATCTAAAACTGTAACCCCACTTTTGGCCCACCCTGTATAGGAAATGTATATAAAGTGATGTAACCCATAATTATTCATTCGCCCAAACCTAATCTCACCCCTAACTCTATCCATTAGCCTAGCAGCCAGAAAACCAAGATTTACAGTCAAGGACAGTTTAAGTGGTAGCCGGGATGTACGGAACTCTTTCCCACAGAACTCAATTGACTTTTATAATTATGGTAGAGTAAAAATAAGAACAAAACACGAAGTGGAAGAGCAAGATGATCGTGAGGCTAAGTATGATGTCATGTGAGGCTAAGTATGATGTCATGTGAGGCTAAGTATGATGTCATGTGAGGCTAAGTATGATGTCATGTGAGGCTAAGTATGATGTCATGTGAGGCTAAGTATGATGTCATGTGAGGCTAAGTATGATGTCATGTGAGGCTAAGTATGATGTCATGTGAGGCTAAGTATGATGTCATGTGAGGCTAAGTATGATGTCATGTGAGGCTAAGTATGATGTCATGTGAGGCTAAGTATGATGTCATGTGAGGCTAAGTATGATGTCATGTGAGGCTAAGTATGATGTCATGTGAGGCTAAGTATGATGTCATGTGAGGCTAAGTATGATGTCATGTGAGGCTAAGTATGATGTCATGTGAGGCTAAGTATGATGTCATGTGAGGCTAAGTATGATGTCATGTGAGGCTAAGTATGATGTCATGTGAGGCTAAGTATGTTGTCATGTGAGGCTAAGTATGATGTCATGTGAGGCTAAGTATGTTGTCATGTGAGGCTAAGTATGATGTCATGTGAGGCTAAGTATGATGTCATGTGAGGAAAATGCTGACAATAGGACAGAAGTGAAATTTTAATGTTCTTCTAAGACCTGTGTCATAGACAACCGGTGAAATGAAGAAAACAGTTTTAAATACAAAAAAAAAATTAAAAAAACAAGTAGACTGTGATGAGAACATCAGTATTTCTGAGTTTTCATATGTACGGAAATGGAAACGGCAACCGAAAGGACAAAAAATCCATCGAGTAGAAAAACGCAAGAATGTACACACGTCAAATTCTATTTCATTACTTGAACGATTTTTGATGTATCCGTTGCCGCTTTCGTTTCGGTATACATGAAAACCCTGTTGTACGCAGTTTTGATGTGCCCTCTTGGCAACTTCCATTGTTACACGACTTTATTCTATTTTTACGTTTACTAGGTCCTCTGCAGGTTCCCCTGGTTTAGGGCGTCACAGTGTTAAAATGTGGCCCTAATGTTAACATTTCGTGGCCCGAGTATAACGAAATGAAAGGGTTCCCTAAGTCCCGATCACTTTGAACTCTTGCAATTCTTCACCAATTTTTTATCTGGTTGAAAGGGAATGAGTGAAGGTTACAGACATGATGAGGCTTAGCGTTAGGGATACGGAGAGGGTTGAGTATAGATCTTGGGTTAGTGTTACAATGGTCTTGACTGGGTGGTCGGGACGTAGGGAAATCTTTCCTAACAGAGTTCTATACACGTATTGTAGATGTTATTCTCGGGTCACGATTTATGCACTGGAGATCTCCAAACAATCTTCACGAGAGTTTCTGCAACGTCATTCGTTTCATAAGCAAAGTAGCGAGTTAATCGATGCGTTCAGATTTGATCTCATTTCTTCCGTCTGGCCCATGCTTCCACCCCCACCCCCCCCCCCCCCCACACACACACACACACTACTTCTCGGCCCACATCTCCTTCGCGTCATCAATTCAAGAATGGTTCACATGAGCACATATATATGCTTTCTGAGACTGGGCGTTGCTTCTAAAATGATGTTCTCTTTTTGCACAAGGCCTTAATACAGGATACCTGCAAGGACACAGAATACCCATACGGACCATTCCTTCTCCCACTATAATTATGTTCACAAATTGTGGGCGCATAAATACTGTGAGATTTTTCGTTCAATTATGATAGGGTATGGCACTAATTGTTGCACTGTTGACATTGATGATACGCGCTCAAGTCGACGGACGGAATATGACAAACTGATTCGTCTCGGTAGCCTGTGTCTCGGATACCTGTTTGACTTAAATCTTCCACTCCTCCGACCACCGAGTACTCACCGTTTTCCCGAAGAGGAGGTAAGCTTTCTTCATTGAGCTCGAAGTCATCCAGTTTAGGAATACCTTCGAATTCTTTCCTCAGTTTCCAAACCTTTGCAGTGACTGTCGCCATGATGATGCTAATCAACGCTTGAAAGGGTAGTCCTGTAGCAGTCTGGGGTGGAATAAATTAGAATGGAGATGGTCAGGTAATATTATTTTATACACCCGGAAAGGTGCATAGACAGCATCAGGCCGAGAAGGGTTACCGAATCCGGTCACCCCTAGAGAACACGCTAGAAGAGGCTTTTAATGGTACAAGAGTGAGAAAAGATATCACAAATGATTGAACTTGAAAGAAATGTATTACTAACCCTACCCCTAATCCCAAACCTGTTATCAAACATGTAAATAACTCTTGGTCCTATCTGCATACTTACCCTTCAACTTAAGCTAACCGGCTTCGGTATTCCTCCCTTATGTCTAGGCTGGAAAAGAACAGTTTAAGTTTGCAATCGCCTGCACAGTGCACACTTACCGTTTGAGTTGGATCTTTCCAACCTTTAAATTATCAAACACGCATTGTTGCTTACCTGTTAACCTAGATCCGCGATTCTCAACATGGGCGACGTCACCCCTCGGGAGGCGAGTTCGATTTCCAGAGGAGAGGGGGGGGGGGTCGATGAAAGGGGATGATAAGGGGGCAGAAACGGTCATGAATGGAAGACGGTTTAGGGGCAAATAGAGAGGGCAATCACTGACTTACTCAACAGCACACGTAGATAGGTTTCATGTACAGAAAATGTCTGTATTTTAGTGCATTTGATAAAGAATGTTTTCTGGTTTATAATGAATCATCAACACGTCTGTTGCATGACATTAAAAAGCCTTGAAAAACTAAACATCATAATTTGAGTGCAGTCTGTCTTCTTATGATATGAAGCAGCTGAGCTTGAGTAGGGAGTTGGGGGGGGGGGGAGAGAAAAAACTGGGGCAGGGGCGGGGCGATGAAAATTTGGAGCCTAAGGGGGCGATTGCCGTAAAAAGGCTGAGAACCACTGCCTTAAAATATCCGACACGCACAGCTGCTTACCTGCCGAACTTAATGCACTGCTTTGGGTATGTTGTCTGTATTTATGTCGAAAGGACGGTGAGAAAAAAAAAGAGAGGCAGGGGGTAGCTATCACCAAGAGATTTATTTTCTCTCGGTTGAACTGACACACAGATCTGCATAAGACTATTCGCGGCTGGTTTGAAAAGCTTTTTAAATTCCATCGTGGACAGCGCGAGGTTTTCTTTGTCAGCGTTCTGCGAGGTTGGGTTGCTGCATATTTATGCACGAACGCATTTTTTTTCAGGCTGATGAATAGACTGACTTTAACCCTTTCCCTGCTTTGACAGGAACTTTTTCCAGGCTGTTTGATCCCACTATACTGTCGGTGTGTCCTGAACTGTTCCGGACCTAGTTCATAATCGTATGCATTTCTTGGGTGATATGGAGATAATTCCCGAAGTATGTATTTTGTATTTCCTGGTTAGTTCCCCTATTTACTTTCGTCATTTGCGTTTGTATTTTGAAAGTGCAGGGTTTACGCTGTGTAATTTTTTAGGCTTGCTTGTTTTGTCCCCTTTTGTACCCGTCATATGAGTTGAAATCTGTGTTTTAATGAGTTATAGGAGTTTTAATGTACTTGACTTTCCGTGAAGCAAATTATTCCGTCACCACTGCTAAAAGCGACACCATTTTTTTTATCCATAACTTCGTGGCTGCAGATCTTCATTAAAGCTAAAGATTAAATTTTGGCTGACACCAGTGAGTGTTCGAGAAAGGTTAATATATCTAGTTGGACGAGATCTCTCTCCATATTGGGAGATTAGGTGGTCGTACAGCGTTAAATCATAGCCTTTCACTCACCCTCTTCATAACTGCTACTTGCAGAAGGTCCTTTGCTTCCTCGCTCAACACCCAGCACTTCAAAACCATCACTGCATCATGGTTTATACTTGCTGGGGCGTACCTTCAGGTTACAGTCATGGAATGATGCTTGAAAAGCTAAAAGTTAAAAGTTAATGCTAGTCAATGTTAAACATTAAGAACATAAAAATAAAGAACATCCTCATATGAATATCTAGTGTCTATGAAAACTTCTTGTGGATGTCTCAGTAAACACGCACATTTAGATATGTGGGTAGACTTCTCCCCTGCGTAGAGGAACTTAATATGAGCCTGTGTTACGCGTAAGACGTGCTCGAATTTCGACACAAAACACCGAAAGCCGATTGTCTCATACATTAATTGTGTCAAGTGGATGTATTATGTGTGAGTGGCCGATTCCTTACCGTCTGAAACTGACTTTACATAGCTACATTTTCTTTATTCATGCCATGTCTTCGCAGATTGACACAAACGTTATTGCCTTTCTACACACACACACACACACACACACACACACGCACGCACGCACGCACGCACGCACGCACGCACCCACACACACACACACACACACACACACACACACACACACACACACACACACTGTCACGAGTGGAGTGAGTGCAATTAAGGGGATTGCTACAGAGCGGGTGTAGAATAAGAAGAGCTCACGACAGACGGATAGGAAAGGACGTGAAAGGGGAAGAGTAAAAATAACTCATGCAGACAAGTGGGTTAAGCGTGCTGTTGTGAGTAGAGGGAGAGTCTGAATGAGGCGAAAGCGCGGTATTCATCACTGCAAGTTAGAAGGTCCTACGGATCGGACCTGTGCATAAGAGCCCATCGGGCGGACATAAAGGGAAGCAGTCGAGAAGACTAGTGAGAGTCTTTCCAGTTATGACTGGTACGTAGAATGTTGATTGATTATTATGATTGATGTATTATATTATATTCGTCTATTACCATGATGTGAATAAGTATATGTGAGGAATGTGGAAGTCCTTGATATTGGATATAGCAATGTGCGCCACGAGCGATAGATGAAAGTGAGTTCATGGATTTGTAGCGCGAGTGAGTAGTGTGTACTCCGATGGAAGTGTGTTACCGTAAGATGTGCGGTGAGTGAAAGGTGAACTAGTGTGTGTACGTTTCATGGGTTGTAAGGAGAGGTGGAGTGAATAGAAATGGTAGGGTATTATACCAATGTAATGTTATTCTTGTAGGTGTCGGGGACGGGCCGCAGAGCCACCTCGAGGAGCACAGGGGATAGGCCAGCATAGGGCCGGAGGCCACACATAGGCCAGAAGTGAGGCTGTCAGTGCAGGACAGTAGAGGCACATAAAGTCGTGGCAGTCAGGCCACGGACAGGGACGTAGATATGAGAGTGAATGAGATACTATATTGTTGCCATGTTGATAGGCTAGTGAACTGATATTATGTTGTTGCCATGTTGATGGCTATGGAAATAATAATGTGTTATTGCCCTGCTGAGGTGCTAGGGGAGTGCTACGGTGTATGACAATAGGAAGGTGATGTTGAGAGACTGCGGTGCCAGTGAATCATTAATGTACTATTAAGACCCTGAGGGGAGAGGCTGAGGCCGAAGTGCCTTTAGGAGTAACTACCGGATTGTGGATCCGAGGGAGAGTGTGTGTGAGAATAAGGCCGTTGTACGGCAGTTCATTTCAATGATATAATGTATGTAATTGCGCTATTATATGTATAATTAGGTTTAATAAATGTGTGAGTCTGATGGATTGTTTTGTTAAGTGTTAAACTTGTTTGTTCGTGATTGTCGTCCTGTCATAAACTATTACATCTCCCAGTCTGGGATTTGTCACACACACACACACACACACACACACACACGCACGCACGCACGCACGCACGCACGCACGCACGCACGCACGCACGCACGCACGCACGCACGCACGCACGCACGCACGCACGCACGCACGCACGCACGCACGCACGCACGCACGCACGCACGCACGCACGCACGCACGCACGCACGCACGCACGCACGCACGCACGCACGCACGCACGCACGCACGCACGCACGCACGCACGCACGCACGCACGCACGCACGCACACACACACACACACACACACACACACGTGCGCGCACACGCACACGCACACGCACACACACACACACACAAACGCATAGATTCACCCACGCACGCACGCATACACACCCACCCACACAACTATTTCTCACTCTCTTGCACTTTGTAAAGTATTTCTTGCGACCGTTGTCACCAACGATATCGGTGTTGAAGCTTTTCTCACGATCACGAGAAATTGTAGAACTCAAACCAGCTACATTGTGGCTCATTGCCTGGCTTCATCAAGGTGTATTATAATTACTATCCTTTTACATTAAGGTATGTTACATCTTTTATCACTCTCCTTGACATAATTGACACGAATGGGCGAACATCCTTTATTTCTAATTCCATTAGTTAAGTTTGAGACACATAATAAACCGCAATTCACGCCCCAGAGAATGTTCAGCAAGTTACAAAATAATAAATTGCCAGGTGAACGAAATGCATCCGTTAAGGAAATATTTGAGAATATTGTTACGTTAAGTACGTACGTCCGCCAATTTTTTTTTCCCTCCAGGGTACGTATTTTAAAGCCTTTTGTGATTTCAGAGCCAGAGAGCTCCTCCCAAAATACTCTTAACAACAGCCTTAATTAGTGATTCTTTCTGATCTTCTTTTTGTCTTCCTTCTGTTTTTGGTTGAAAGGATAGGGGGTGGGGGCGGGGTTAGTTACTCCATAAGATTTAAAGTTGATGATAAAGACCAGGTTAGGGATAGGTACGTATAAGCGTGTGCGCCCTTAGCGCAAGACGCTTTGTGTGTGTACGTACGAGTAACTACAGCCAATATTTTAACAGATTTACTGCTTATTCTAGCATCAGTTGTTATCTTTGTCTCTTTGCTTTTATGTGTTATTTCTGTTGCTCTTGGGTGCTCTAGAAATTTGATGAAACAGGGGATGGTGACTGTCATTTAAGATGGATATTTTGTATTTTTGTGTATTTTGATAATAATCATGTCTGGTAAGGGTGACGAATCTCCGTTCATTCAGTAACCTGAGCCCCAATGTTAACCTTACACTGTGACAATACATAGCGCCGTTAATGTTCCAGTGTCGGTTTCTCGTCTGCGAAGACAAAACCAAGTAGGTGCAAAAAAAAGCTGCATTAATGAACACTTTGTGTATTGCCCTGCGATCATACCACAATCTCGTTGAGTATTTCAATGTAGGCCGAACATTATTATGCGAATCCCATTGCCGGCTTCGTTTGGCTGCACTCAACAGTTTGCCACTACAGACTTGACGAAGCTGACACCGAAATTGGGTAAGAGAAATATAATCAATTGGTATCGCCGAGTGATAATCATTGTGAGCCTTCCTTTATCGCTATTCTGATGGCAACGTCGAAATATTATCCTGCATGTGACAAATGCACATAGTCGATTCAGTGCAAGAAATTTTTATATCTTTTTTTTCGTGAAAATGGAGATAGTCACCGTTGCACTGAACCGACGGTATGGGCCACGCCAACACTGGAAAGCTCCCAACTTTGGAAAGTAGCGCATCGTCGGGTATTTGCCATATTATTATTGTACGCGACATTTTGCCGATTTTAAGTTTTTGTCACGAAAGTGGTTCTCTCACCCCCAATTTCATTATGTATATATATGTGTCATTCCAATCGGTGAAAAACTTTTCGAGGTATATGTTTGTGACGTAATGTTGTATGCGTTTTGGATGTTGTTAGGGCAGCAAACCTCCATAAAGAGAGTTAAATAAAGATCTAAACAACTTCAGTGAGTAGATTTCCACTGCCAAACGTCGCAAGGTACATCACAGGGCACAAATTGTCTGGGTCGAAAAGGACTGCGCCGAACTGAAACCCAGAGACTTGTGTCCTCATTTCATGTTCCCAAGGAGCTCACTTCCTCTTCTTAAAGAGAGGCACGTGAATGGAAATATAGTTTCTTTCTTTTTTTAATTAACGTCAACTGGTTGGAGTACATGTATAAGGAAAGCATGAAAATGGCCGCTTCATTTGTCACGAGTATGTCCACAGACTAGAGACATGTTTGTTGTTATAAAAGGGACGAAAAAAAAAAGCTTTTGCAAAAGAAACTGACGCGATTGGGGAAAGAAAAGTGGAAAATCAGTTAGCTGCTAAAAACAGTTCGTTAGATATTGTAAAATGAGACATGACGTTTCCCCCAGAATGAATGTCGTAACAGATTCAGAACTTTGCTTTGTATGTCCATCACTGACGGTAAAGATTTGGACTTTTACTGTAGTGGACGTTACGTGTATGTTATTTCCGTCCTTTTCAGTTAGAGAAGATACCGGTATGCTGTAAGCTGAGACGTTTATCATGCTTACGATACTTTATGTAGTGCAGAGATAACGTCACGCAGGGTCGTCAGTGTCACATGTCAGCTGTTTCCACTTCTCAACCCCTTGCAAAGGTTAGTTTACCTTTTGTAGTATGTCCACCCACTCCTCTCATCCACTTGCCGCTAATTAACTATTGTCCTGCGTCGCCATTTGTTCTAACGATACACCAATAGTACTTAAGACTCGTCTTTGATTGTGGTAGGTGTCACGATATTTTATACGGCCCTCTTGCGCTGTTTGCTCAGCCCTACCTGTGAAGAGATGTATCTTAACACTTATCACTTCGTGTGATGACCAAGGACCGAAATCGCATGGGCTACGTGTGAATAAGTGGTGGGAGTTTCAGCACAACCTGGAAATCATGGCGAAACAAAATAGTGCATGTACAATTTGGGAAATGTATCATCTCACGGAAGTCATAATATCGCTGGCAATTGGTGAGAACAAAACTAGTCACGACAAATTGTAAATACCGAAACTGTTACAAAATTTATGTAACCCCTCTACACAATAATTAAAGAAAGCTGTGTAGTTCTGTGATATGTACGAATAATTTCCGTTTACGGCTCTGTGACAATTAGGTGTCACATGCTGCTTTCTATCATCAGTTTGACAAACTTGATTACATAAGCTTAATTCAGATGGACCATAAAAGCTTTGGCCTGCAATTTCGACATCAGACAGATTTCAGATTGGGTGCATGGCAGGACGTTTCACAGTTGCATCTGACAGAGAAGAGAGTCTACCACTATTGGGCTGTGGGCTGCCTCAGATAGTATTGTGATCATTTCTTTATCCCTGTGTTTTTTGATAAAAAAGACATTGCAGTTACTCTGTGAACTATTCCACAATGCAGAAGGAATTTGAGGGTAAAGCTGTCATTGTGACAGGCTCAAGTTCTGGAATTGGGGAAGCTATCGCTATTCTATTTGCACAGAAAGGAGCCATGGTTACCCTTTGTGGGCGTGACCAGGACAGACTTCAGCAAGCACAAGCAAAATGTCGCGAAGCCGGCGGTACTGGAAGTCAAGACAAGTACATTGCTGTCTGTGGTGATGTCAATGAGGCGAGCGTACGGGACAACATTATCCAGAATACGAAAGACAAATTTGGAAAAATTGATATCTTGGTCTGTAACCATGGAGTTGTACTTGCCAGGGAGTCTACAGAACAAGCAACAGAAGAGACATACGACACAATAATGAACACGAACTTAAAGTCGGTGTACTTCCTCATTCAAAAAGCTCTTCCACATCTGGAAGAGACCAAAGGAAACATCGTGAATGTTTCGTCAGTAGCCAGCACTATTGCCTCTACCGCCACTTTAGCGTATGCCATGAGTAAAGCAGCTATGGATCACATGACAAGATGCCTGGCCCTGGAACTGGGCCCGAAAGGTAAGAAAATCAAACTGATCACGATGGACAGTACTTAATGACGGGGGCTTCAGTATGACACAGGGCTGACAGACCCCCATAATTATGTACCATAGAGTTGGTATTCATTACAATGAAATCTGGAGTACGACTAAAGGCATTGATTAAGGCCTTGTTTTCTTCAGCGCTGATGAGTTGAAAGTTAAAGGTTTGTTTAATGTGAAATCAAAATACATGAGATATTAGAAAATACTGGTGAAATAGCATCATAAGGCAACAGGCTATGTCGGGATAGATGTTACTTTTGTGTCTGCAGAGATCATAGGTCTATCTATCTATCTATCTATCTATCTACCTATCTATCTACCTATCTATCTATCTATCTATCTACCTGTCTGCCTGTCTGTCTGTCTGTCTGTCTGTCTGTCTGTCTGTCTGTCTGTCTGTCTGTCCATCCGCCTGTGTGTACTCCCGTCCATCCGTAAATCTGTCTGTCTGTCTGTCTGTCCATCCTTCCATTGGTCCATCAGTCTGACTGTTTGTGTCAAACATTATCCCAAGCAAAGCCCATTTTTTTTTCATAATCTGTCCCAGGTATCAGAGTCAATGCCATCAACCCAACCATGGTACCTACCCGCATCATACGCCATGTGCCAGTAGACGTGAAGACTTTACAGGAAACCATAGGTGTGAAACACCCTCTTCACGGTAGAAACAGCACTCCTGAGGAACAAGCGGACGCCGTGGCTTTCCTGGCGAGTGACAGGGCGGTTTTTATCACTGGAGAATGTATCAAAGTTGATGGGGCCATTTCTCTCAAGGTCGTTGCATAGAAGGCGGGTGGCAGTGGTGGTTGGTGGGAGGGGGGGGGGGGAGGCATGCAGCCAGTGACGTAGCGTGAGTTGCCCGCGCCAGGGGCAAGGAGAGTATTAAATTTTGACCCCCCCCCCCCCCCCGATTCATGGATCGTTAGCAATCCCTGAGTCCTTTCCACTAGTCTAGTATAGACCTCTTTATCACCACCACCACCATCCCCTCCCTCTCTGCCAGGCACATATATTGTGTTTAAAGAAAATACTTATTAATGTATTTAAAGTAAAATGCATTCCCTTTAATGCTAGGGTTCTCATATTCATTTAAAACCGCCTGGTTTTAATTTGTGCAAATTTTTCTATGACAATATTGAAATCTACATTGAAATCTCTCTCATCTAATAGTATTACTATATTACTCAGTCTTTCTTTGCTCATTGTAGACATCTGATACATTTTCCTTAATTCTAAGTCTTGATAAACGCCTTTCACAACCGGCAGTTGAAACTGTGATAATTTTGAAATTGTGTGCCCTTAAAAATTTTGCAGCTGGGGCAAGCGTTTTGTGGACAAGAAGTTGAAAAGAACCTTGTGCACTACTGAGTTTGAAACAGGATTGCCCCACTAGTTGATTCAAAGGTAGTTCAATTCGGAAGCAAAACTAACTCAATAGGTAGAATGCGCATATCCACCATCTTGTCTGTCCGGACCCACCTAAGGCGTCGCGAACCAATCGGCGGCGAGTTCACAACTGTAAACAATGACACGTGTGTATACGCACATGGGAGACGTTCGGTCAATTCTTTCACTTCCTTTCTCTTGTTTACACGAATGGTAGGGAATCGGACCAGTTTGGATCCATCCTTTCCACCCCTGTCACAACAGTCATGTGCAATGCAACCAGCAGCCATTTTAACTGCTTAGACACATCTCGAAGTTACACTCATCAGCTGATCCACGGGCCATCTTGTTTGGCGGAAGTACAAAACAAAAACTCTGTGACGTCATGCGCATTCTACCTATACAAAGGAGTCAGTGTGCTGCTGGCCTAGTGGGGAAAAAAGGGAAAAAACATAGGGAGAAAACGACGTATGTGTGTGTGGGGGGGGGGGCGGAGTTACGTCAGTATTTTATATTTCTCTGTATACATTCTTTACGGTACAGTAAGGCACTATGTAACTATGACAATCATGGTTACGTGTGAATTTTGGCGTAAAAGATCAAGCTTCGAACACTTTTTCCTATAAGTCTTTTGTTGTTTTTTTCTATGTGGCTACTTTTACCTTAGTCAGAATTCGCCTGATTACTGAGTCCATGAATTATAAACGTTTTTGAATATACGGTTATTTTTTAAATTGATTAATGTACTTTTGCTTAGACAATTTTGATTTGGAATAACACTCCTTCATTAGGCTAGTACAAGGGGTCTACAAAATATATTCACGCTCTGAATATTTATGAACACAATGTCAATTAAGATACATTAAAGATATATAATTTAAGTTGAGAGGACAGATGTGTAATTATTTCAATTACGAATTCAAACTAATGACCGTTATAGGCCAGAAACTGAGAGGCAAGGCAGTTCAATGCAGTTGCAAACAACAGTAAGCAGTTCATTTGTGTTAACATTATTTTTATTTTGAGATAATCCGTTCTTGAAGTCAGACACCGATTTCCATTTAATTTATTAGCTCATCAAAGCCAGTATGAACCATTTCATGCACCATCAGAATAATAAAGCTGAGAGATTCCGACAAAAACAAACAACTGTTTTTAAGTTATATTAAAGACGAAATCAAATGTTCCTGATTTGCTTTTGTTGTTGTTTTGTTTTTCCTGTTGAATCTTCAGTGTCTTTTATTTCTTTGATAAAGAAAAAAGGAAAACAAAGACAAAAGGACATTACATAACGTTATTCTAACTTGATGGAATGCAACCACAAATCCTTCTGACATTTGCCAAATTTTAATGTTTTTGTATTGATGAACTGAATGTGAGTGGTAGAATGTCTGTGTTTTTAGGTCTTTATTCAAGGAGATTCGCTGCCTTAGGCATTTATACCTCACTTTTCATGTATGTTTATTGTTTCTTTTTTAAAATATTTTTCTTGTTCTTGTTTCTGATGTGGTATGGATTCGTTTCCTAGAATATTGCCCGGGCAGCGGTCTTGCTCGGCCTGCTCTTTCCGACTCTCAACTGCCAAAGTATCTTTAATGTACGCAACATGCACACGGGCCCTCCGAGTTTTTCGTCCTTACCCGAGAAGACTAGGTGGTCGATCTTACCTACCATAGGATCAGGGACAGGAATTTTCCCGCCCAAAAAACTTCCAACATGAATGCCTGTAAAGCGTCTAGAGCCTATATAACGGGATTAGATCTAAATGCTATATACATACATATAAATGTTTATCACTGATTATTACCATTTTAAAAAGAATTTTACCATTGTGAAATGTGTATCAACATGTTGTAAGGATATGGACAGTGCATATCCGGCCGTACAACATGTTTACCAAAAGCGCGACTGGTGAAGGTTTGCTGAAACAAAACTTGGTACGGTGTTCTCGAATTTAAAATGACAACACATAGAATAGTCAGATGGACCTGGGGGCGTGAGGGTCTAGTCAGTTTGTATCAATGGGCGGTAGTCAGATTGACTCATCAGGCAAAAAGGGGTTGGTTTATCTCAATACCACACTAATATCTCAATTCATACGTCCCTGCCTGTGGCCAGACTGCCACGACTAATGGGCCCTCGCTGTCCTGCGCGACAGCTTCACTCAAGCTGGCCTGTGGGTAGCCTTCTGCCCAACCCAAGCATCTCCTTATGCTGGCCTATCCCCTGCACCAGTCTCTCCCCCACGGGTAGCCTCACGGCCCGACCCCGGCACCTATAAGAATAACATTACATCTCTATAACACCATACAATTACTATCCACTTCACCACTCATTACGAACCATCAAGCGTACACACAACAGTCCACATTTCACTCACCACACATCTGCACTTCTCTACGGTAACACACCTCTACCGTATTACACAGTACTCAGACTCGCTACGAATCCATGATCCTAACTTACATCTATCGCTCATTGCGCACATCTCTATACACAGTAATCAATGACTTTCACATTCCTCACATATAACTTATTTACATCATGGTCATAGGAGAATATAGTACATCAATCATCATAATTATCAATCATAGTTCAACCTACCAGTCATCACTGGAAAACACAACAATCTCCCGACTGCTTTCTTCACGTCTGTCCCCCTGGACTTCTTAACTTGCAGTGATTTGTAGTACACCGATCTCGCCTCCTCCAAACCCCCCAACTCACAACATTCCATGCTTTCCATTAATTGTGGGCCGTGAGTTAATCTTACTCTACCCCCTTCTCCCCGTAACTATTGATCCTCGCTCACTCGCTCGTGACATCATCCCCCACCCCAAAAAAATTAATGCAATTAATATCCAAATCGCATCAAGATAATTGTCAACGAGTGAGCGTGAGCGATATTTACGTAAAAATGAACTACTCATGCCCATAGCACATATGATACCGAAATCAGGGGAAAACATGGCGATCAATTTGCCCTGCACTATGCATATATATATCACATCATCAATACCTAACTAAAACACAATACCTAATACAGAATCAAAATCACTCAACCTATCAACCATTCTTCATATAATATTTATAATGTCAATGTTTTAAGATCGACGAATCGTTCCCACAGATCACTGTCAATGTTCATATGGTTCCCAATTTTCAATGACATACGTTTTCAATCGTGCACAATTTGCGATTCTTCGTTGTTCTGTCTGTGCGTCGAATGTTCCTGTCCTCCGATGTGTAAGCCACTGAAATCTCCACCTAGGCTCGACTAAGGTAGTCGGCGATATGATTGCTGGTTCCTGGAATCGGTTGAAAGACGAACGTATACGGCTGTAAAGCCAATGCCCATCTAGATAAGCGAGGGCTAGACGAACGATTCTTAGATAAAAACGTTAGTGGCTTGTGGTCTGTCTGGATGTAGAATTCTCATCCCATCAGATAACGTCCTAATTTTTGGACGGACCACACAATGGCAAGACACTCCCTCTCTATTACAGAATATCTTCTTTCTCTCTGTAATAATTTACGACTGACATAGCACACAGGATGGAAACATTCGTTCTTCTCCTGTAGAAGACAAGCGCCGATACCAGAGTACGATGCATCTGTTCTGAGGATAAATTTAGATCGAAAATCTGGCAATATCAGAATGGGTGACGATGATAATGCTGTCACCAATTTATCAAATGCTGTCTGACAATCAGACGTCCACTGGACCTTATCGGGCTGTCCCTTCTTAGTAAGATCAGTAAGAGGAGATGACAAAGAGGAAAAGTTCGGAATGAACTTTCTGTAATAATTTAAAATTCCCACTAAGCTTCTCACTTGTTTCTTTGTCTTAGGGATTTGCAACCCTACTAATTTCTCAATTTTTGTTATTTCAGGTCTCTGAATACCTCTACCCACGAGATGTCCTAAGAATACTATTTCTGGACATGCCAAATCCATCTTTGCGGGTTTAGCAGTTAACCAAAAATGACGCAATCGTTTAAAAATTACTGTTAGTGTCTGAATATGTTCAGTCCATGACGACGTATGACACCTACTATGTATTTACCTGTCTATGTAGTTGTCTATTAGATAACCCCTAAAATCCCAAGATCTTGAGGAAAATCCCAAGGACCGGAAACGCTAATACTTGCTGATCTTTATGCACAACTATCCAGTTTGTTGCAGAATCCAGGTGCACTTAGGCGTGTTCAGAACTAATGTCTTTAGATGCCTTGTCTTGAAATGACTTTAATATTTGTGCTAAAATATTTCTTTCTGTTATATATCCATATATAATCAAGGGAAATTATGCATACATGTAATTTACTTAGTTACTGCCCTTGGTTAGACCTACACTTAATTACGTAGTAAGGGAAATAATTTACCTCTTATGCGTTGTGTGATTAATTAACACCACCACTTTACTTATATTACTTTTCATGTTGCATTACTCTCAGTGAGTTGGTAATACATTAGGTCACCTATTCTAAAGTATGAAAGTGTGTGAATGACTTTATCTTTATTGATATTTGGTGACCCTCATTACTCTATGCATTATTATGTACATCTACTGCGATACTGTATATAACTAATGACCTGTAAATATTACCAGAATAAAGTTGCTTATCTTCCCGGCTACAACTGACTTCTCTTTGTTTGTTATCACCACATAACAAATTGGCGACGAGGATGGGATCTTCACAAGTTCCGATGTCACTCAAGTTCTGAAGCCTACTAGTACTACAAGAACCCAAGCCAGCCAAGCCTTACAAGCGGAAGGAAGCCAATACAAGCCTGCGGAATCAGACCAGCAGCAAGCCAAGCAGCTTCAGTACCCAAGCCAGCTCACGGACCAACCACCCGGATCCAAGTAGCGGACCTGAAGCTGTACATAGAGCCAAGCAACGTCTCGGCTAGCTCTAAAACACCGAGTAGCTCGCTCTTAGCTATCTCGAATTGTAAACCGCCAGTCAGCTGTGTCAAGTAGCCCAGCCGTGCCTCAAGATGCCGAAGACTCCAGCTGCAGAAACGTCACAAGAAGACCTCATCACTTTGCTGCGTAATCAGATGGAACAGCAACGAGAACAGATGGAACTGCAGCGACAGCAGATGGAAGCACTGATGTCTTTGGCTATGAACAAGCCAGTCACCAACACCAAGTTCGAAGCATTTGATTCAACAATAGAACTGTGGTCAGATTACTGGGCAAGGTTTACCACCTTCACAAAGGCAAACTCCATACCAGAAGCAAAAAAGGTTGACATTTTTCTGACCAACCAGAACAGTGAGGTCTACAAGATGCTAAAAAACCAAGCTTCTCAACAGACCCCGCCGATAGACGTCAACGAAATAACCATTGAAACTATCAAGACCTGGATGGGGGAACATTTCGACCCCAAACGTTTCGTTGTGCGGGAAAGATTTAAATTTTGGACCTACACTGACAGAAAGACTGCAGAAAGTGTGCACCAACTGGCTGCTCGCATTCGTCAAGAGGCAGCGACTTGCGACTTCGCATCAATCCAAGACCCACTTGACGAGGCCATGCGTACACGATTTGTCTGCTCCATTAAAAATGAAGCTGTCATAAAGGCACTGTTCAAGATTAAAGATGACGAACTGACCTTCAGCAAGGCAGTAGAGGTGGCGGCAGAGGTCGAGGAGGCGTCAAAGGTGGCCAAAGAAACATCCGATACCAGTGACGGCGAAGTTTTCAAGCTCAATCAGAGAAGAAAATGCAAGCAAAACCCTCAACAGCAAACTCAAGTCCAGGGCTATCCATCAATGTTTAAAAAGTCAAGCAAACCGACAACGAAGAAGACTGTTTGCAGCAGATGCGAAGGACAGCACAGCCGAAATGAGTGCAGGTTCGCTAACGCCGTGTGCCATTTCTGTAACATAAAAGGGCACATAGAGTCAGCTTGTCGGAAGAAGAAAAGTCAACAACGTCCGATCAAGAGGATACAAACTGTCCGTTGGAATACAGCGGGACCAATCACCGAGACATGCTGCGTCAACAACCAGCCTGTCCAGTTTGAAATCGACACTGGTTCTAGGGACAACTTCATTTCAACCAAGACATGGCGCAGTTTGAAGTCCCCTAAACTCACCACTGTGAAATGCCAGTACAAGTGTGCCTCAGGTCGGAAACTACCAGTGACGGGCGAAATATTTCTACATACATCGCATGCCAAGACAACTTGTATACAGAAATTCGTCGTGACACAGATGGACTTTAACCTGCTTGGAAGAGCAACCACAAAGCGATTGGGAATCTCAGTGGACAATCTCCTACACAAAGTTATCGACGATTTGAAACCGGATGCAGTCCTGCAGACATCCTGTCGAAACTGGTGTGCGGAATTCCTGATGCTGTACAGACGTACACCTCTACCATGTGGATCCAGTCCCAGTCAACTACTGAATGGCCGTCAAATCAGGACCAAGCTTGATATCATCCTTCCCGCGAGAGAACGACATGCCAGTCCGCCCGATGCCGTCGACCAGACTCCAGATGTTCCACCAGCCCGTCGAAGACAACGCAGACGACAGAAAGCTATAGTCAAATCTGCCGACCGTCAACCGAAGTTCAACGTTGGTGATCCCTGCTTCGCTTTGTCTTTCAAAGGGGGGCGTAAGGACAAATGGAAATCTGCACAGGTGACGGCAACCATTGGCCACAGCCTGTTTGAAGTCAAGATTCTACCAGATGGACCAATTTGCCGCCGGCATACAGATCAGCTACGTCCTCGACGACAGAGACATAGAGACTGATTTGTTTGTAAAGGTTCAGAAACCTACCGCACCATTCTGACATGGGGTGGCAAGGACTGAACCTATGACAGAGTACGGAAACCTACCACACCATCCTGGCATGGGGTGGCAAGGACCGCACTCCAGGACTGACGTGTCCGTAAACCTACCACACTATCCTGGCATAGGGTGGATAGGAGCAGACGAGACCGAGACCTACCACACCATTCTGACATGGGGTGGCAAGGACCGATCTCGACAAGACGCGACTTTATCATGTTTATGTAGCATGAATTTTAGTTTTAGCCTTCACCATATGTACTTCAGGCTAGAAGGGAGGTGTTATATATCCATATATAATCAAGGGAAATTATGCATACATGTAATTTACTTAGTTACTGCCCTTGGTTAGACCTACACTTAATTACGTAGTAAGGGAAATAATTTACCTCTTATGCGTTGTGTGATTAATTAACACCACCACTTTACTTATATTACTTTTCATGTTGCATTACTCTCAGTGAGTTGGTAATACATTAGGTCACCTATTCTAAAGTATGAAAGTGTGTGAATGACTTTATCTTTATTGATATTTGGTGACCCTCATTACTCTATGCATTATTATGTACATCTACTGCGATACTGTATATAACTAATGACCTGTAAATATTACCAGAATAAAGCTGCTTATCTTCCCGGCTACAACTGACTTCTCTTTGTTTGTTATCACCACATAACACTTTCAAAGGCAGAGGAAACAGATTTAGATCATTTTGATTTTCACGTACGTCACCAGGGAGTTAAAACTCAAGGGTAGGGGAGAAAGTGATCTAACAAACTAGGCAAAAGAAGAACATGAAGATTGCAGCCCCTGGGGGTGGGGGTGGGTGGGGTGGGGCGGGGCGCTGTTGGGGGCTGAGAAGGCCAAGAAGACCATGAAGATGGAACAGAAACAAGACAAGCCGTTAGGGAGCTCTTTTGATTGCTAAGATAGCCAAAAACCACAGGAACAACAACATAAATAACAACAACAAGAAAGAGAAGAAGAAAAAATGAGGTGCAAATGCCAAAGGCAGAGATCTCCCGTCCCAGTGCGCTTTGGCATTACAGGAGACAGAAGCAAGGTAAATCTTCAAAATGTTCATGATTAAATTAATGAAAATGAGCGGTGCCTGCAGTGGCGTAGCGTGGGTAGGGCTACAGCAGCGGCGCTTGCCCCAGCTGCAAAATTTTTAAGGGCACAAAATTTCAAAATTATCACAGTTTCAACTGCCGGTTGTGAAAGGCGTTTATCAAGACTTAAAATTAAGGAAAATGTATCAGATATCTACAATGAGCAAAGAAAGACTGAGTAATATAGTAATACTATTGGATGAGAGAGAACAAAAAAAAACCGAAGACCTCAATAGTTCTAGTAATCGAGTAATTTTTCTTTGTTTGTCTGTTCTCCTTCTGCTTGTTCTTTTCTCAAAACTATTTGGCGCCCACTAAAGACAAGAAACAAGAAACAAAGAACAAGAAACCAGAAAGAAATCAAGAACAGGCGGCCAACAGGCTGTGGATGAGGCCCCCGAAAAACCAAAGAACTTGTCCTGTGTCACGAGTGGAGTGAGCGAGATTCAAGGATTACGGGGGCATGGAAGTGTAGGATTGACTCACGGGATAGTGAGGCTGCTCACCTATATTGGGTTCTGTTAGTTAGCGTGGAAGCGTGCAAGACGTGAGTAAAGTGAAGGCGATGAGGTAAATCTTGTGTCGTGAAAAGTCACTGCAAGTTAAGAGGTCCAAGGGGACAGACGTGGGAAAGCAGTCGGGAGATTGTGTGTTTTCCAGTGATGACTGGTAGGTTGAACTATGATTGATAATGATGATGATTGATGTACTATATTCTCCTATGACCATGATGTAAATAAGATTGTGGAAGTCATTGATTACTGTGTATAGAGATGTGCGCAATGAGCGATAGATGTAAGTTAGGATCATGGATTCGTAGCGAGTCTGAGTACGGTGTAACACGGTGGAGGTGTGTTACCGTAAGATGTGTGGTGAGTGAAATGTGGACTATTGTGAGTACGCTTGATAGTTCGTAATGAGTGGTGAAGTGGATAGTAATTGTATGGTGTTATCGAAATGTTATGTTATCCTTATAGGTGCCGGGGTCGGGCAGAGAAACCACCCGCGGTGAGCGGACTTGTGCCGGGGTTGGGCAGAAGGCTACCCACAGGCCTGCCTGAGTGAAGCTGTCGCGCAGGACAGCGGGAGCACATGAGTCGGGGCAGTCTGGCCACAGACAGGGACGTTGTTATTGTCCTTATTGCTATTCAAATGTTAATGTGCTATTACGATGTTAATGTGCCATTGAGAATAGAATGTGCTATTGAAATAGTAATGTGCTGTTAAGACCTCGAGGGGAGATTGAGATGACGGAGATTAGGTTGAGCAGGAGCCAATAAGAGAGGCCAGCAAGTAATATATATATAGATGTGAGGCTGAGGCCAGAGCATAGTTAGAAAGTAATATCGGGTTGTGGACCCAGAGAAGAATGAATGTGGGGAATGCTGACCGTTGAATGGTATTTGAATTGAGTTAATGTAATGTATGTAATTGCATAGATATCTTATTTCTATATATAATAAATGTGTGAGTCTGTTTGGTTGTTCTATTAAGTGTTATACTTGTTCGTTCGTGATTGTTGTCCTGTCATAATTATTACATTTCCCAGTCTGGGATCTGTGACAGTCCTGTCCAGTCGAGGCTCTGATTGCTTGAACTATATTTGGTCACTGCATCAACAGGCAAATGCAAAATGATTAATGTTTCAAGCCAGTGTCTTGAAAATGCTGCATGTATTACTGTCTAAACAGATTTAATGAAAAAAGTGTGCATGTTGCAAAGCCTTGCAAGAAACGTTGTAAGTACATGTAAAGAAACGTTGTAAGTAAAGAAACGTTGTAAGTGTATGTAAAGAAACGTTGTAAGTGCATGTAAAGAAACGTTGTAAGTGCATGTAAAGAAACGCTGTAAGCAAAGAAACGTTGTAAGTAAAGAAACGTTGATGTAAAGAAACGTTGTAAGTAAAGAAACGTTGTAAGTAAAGAAACGTTGTAAGTAAAGAAACGCTGTAAGTAAAGAAACGTTGTAAGTAAAGAAACGTTGTAAGTAAAGAAACGTTGTAAGTAAAGAAACGTTGTAAGTAAAGAAACGTTGTAAGTAAAGAAACGTTGAAAGTGCATGTAAAGAAACGTTGTAAGTAAAGAAACGTTGTAAGTAAAGAAACGTTGTAAGTAAAGAAACGTTGTAAGTAAAGAAACGTTGCAATGAATCACAAAAGAATAAAAAAAGAATAACAAACGCAAGTGTTTCGCCCCGAGAGACCTTACGGAAAACAACGAAAACTTCTTTTTAAAAAACCGGCCAATTATCTGCTGCGAATTCCCCGACAAGGGAAAAGACCTGTCGTTCTTGGCATGCACTTACTCAAAAGTGCATGTCAAGAACGACAATCCTCTTTCCTGCTGCGACCTCACAGATTCCCTCTCTCTCTCTCTCTTTTTTTTAAAAATATACATATTGTCTAAACAATTAACGTTTTTGGTTGTTTTTTTGGACATGGATCTTCCTTTTTCATGATTATTTTGTTTGTCAAGAGGAGACATGTCTATCCCCGTCCTGTCAAAGTGAAATCAATAGATAATAATAATAATAATATATTGCATTTATATAGCGCCCAACCCCGTCGATGACAAGCTCTGGGCGCTTTAACAAACTCTTACACACACACACACACACGCATACACAAAAGAAATTCAAAAATATTTACCATTGCTGCTGCCGAAAAACACCTAGCCTAGTTTGTCTGAAAGAAATGGGTCTTCAGATGGCGTTTGAAAGAACCAATGTCATTAATTTCCCTGGTTGTCTTTGGAAGAGTGTTCCAGATGGTAGGGCCAAGAAATGAAAAGGACTTTTCTCCTACAGTGGACAGATTCATTTTAGGTACTTTCAATTTTGTAGTGTCAGATGATGATCTTAGTTGACGAGATGGAACATAGTAATCAGTTAAATCAACCAGGTACGATGGAGCAGTATTATTGACACATTTGTGACAAATGGATGACAATTTGTACATTATTCTTTTCTCGACTGGCAGCCAGTGCAAACTCTGCAGAAGTGGCAGTGCTGAATCTCTTTTCTTTTTCTTCAAAACAAGTCTCGCTGCATTGTTTTGAGCAATTTGGAGTTTTCTAATATTTTTTTGTGAAATTCCAGCCAAAAGGGAGTTGCAATAGTCAAGCTTTGAAAGTACAAAAGAATTTACTAAAACAGCCGCAGTTTCAGTTGAAATAAGATGTCTGATTTTACCAATTTTCCAGATTTCCATGTATAGAATACGAATGAGGTGACTAACCTGAGATGACATAGAAAGATTTGAATCAATGTAAACCCCTAGGTTTTTTACTTTTTTTGAAATTTCTATTGAATTAGTGCCAATTATCATCTCAGTTCTGTCCACTTCTTGCAGAACCCGCTCACGGCCTAATAAAATAACCTCAGTTTTATCCTCATTTAGTGCCAGTTTGTTTTGGTTCATCCCGCTTTTAATTTCTGTTATACAGTTTCCAGCCTGCTGCAGAAGGCTGTCAACATCGCATGGCAAGGCAGAACTGTAGAGCTGGGTATCATCAGCATAGAAATGATATTGTAAATTAAATTTCTTTATTTCATGTACAAGTGGAATAGTATAGATAGTAAACAAAATAGGACCAAGCACTGAGCCTTGTGGTACGCCATACTGAAGCGCATAAGAAAAAGATCCTATTTTGTTGGTTACAACAAATTGGTGGCGATTTGACAGGTAAGATTCGACCCATTTAAGGGCGACCCCTCTGATTCCAAACGATGTTTCTAGCCCTCTGAGCAGGATTTCGTGATCGATGGTGTCGAACGCTGCTGATAGATCCAACAAATTTAGCAGAGTAATATTTCCAGAATCTGCCTTTACTAATATGTCATTCATGATTCTTAATAGTGCAGTTTCAGTACTGTGGTTACTTCTGTAAGCAGATTGAAATGGTTCCAACAGGTCATTATTTCTCAAATGACACATTAGTTGTTGTAATATCACCTTTTCAAGGATTTTTGAGAGAAAAGGAAGGTTTGAGACGGGTCTATAATTTTTCAACATGTTTTGATCAAGAGTCGTTTTTTTCAAAAGTGGTGTTACCCAGGCTGTTTTAAAATAATCAGGGACAGACCCACTTAAAATAGAGGTGTTTATTATTTTTGTAATAGTTGGAACCAGTTCACCAATACAAGATCTAACCAAAAATGTAGGAATAGGATCGAGGTCACAACATTTTGATGGCGATGCCATGATGATAGATTTTACAGATTCATTCGACACAACACCAAAAGTGTCTATAGGATTTCCCTGAAACTCATCAAAATGATCAATGGCATCAAAACTGTCAAGATTTTCTCGGATAGTTGTAACTTTTTTATCAAAATAATCAGCAAAAACATTGGGCAACAAATTGTTCTCGTAAATTGTGGGTAGAGGTGTTTCCTTTCTTTTCCCTGTGAGTTCATCACAAATACTAAAAAGTTCCTTACAAGATGTAGAACCTTGAAGTTTAGTGACATAGAAGTCTTTTTTTGCAAGTTTAATAACACATTTCCATTTGATCTTCTGGTGTTTGAAAATGTCCTTGTGGACTGTAAGACCCGTCTTTAACCATTTCCTTTCTGCTTTGCGACATTCTGCTTTGGCTGCTTTGACATCTAGGGTGTACCATGGAGCGAACGGTCTGTTGGAGATTGACCTGGTCTTGATAGGTGCATGTCGCTGTAGTAGATCTTGCTGGATGTTATTATAAGATGTGATGTCGCCTTCAAAGTTCTCGAGAGCATTGGCCATTTCCGTCTTGAAGGCATTGATGTCGATACCTTTTATGTCTCTGGACGACACAACCTATTTGATGATATCTAGAGGGAGATATCGTTCAACTCCTCCATCCATTTTCCATAGGCCCCCAGGCATGTTTTTCACAAGGATAAGGGCGTCATCTGATATCAAAATGTTCGCCAGGACCTCCCCTCCCCCCTCCTTTTCTACACTCTAATTATTATACAGCTACGTGTGGAACTCGGGAGAGAGGCGTGTACTCTCAAACAATCATGCTGCAAAACGTGACTTGGATGACGTCACGGTGCCATTAGATATTCTGCCGACAACATAAAATTATCATTGCAAAAAAAAAAGTCAGCTATTGAATGGTTTTGAAGAGTTCCTCAGCTTTAACAGAAACAAAACAAACAAATGAAAAATTGCATCGCACCGTTTCCCAATGAAAAACTGCTAGTGGGTAACATCATAGTGTCTTGTACTGGAATAATTAAAGAGCGATTTTCTAAAAGTACCATTCGAAGATAAAGACGGAACATAGCAAGTTTTAACTGAACACTTACACCGCGTCTCACACTAATTTTGAATGGCTCTCTGAAAGGGACCATAACTCATATAAAATTTGACTTACCCAGTTTTGGGAAAACGCTCTCCAATTACCTCAGGTGAAGAACTAGTATTTTTCATGGTTATCTCCCGTAGAACGTCACACCGCGTCACTTCCACTCGATGAAACAATACGAGGTCATCGTATCTTGGATGGTGGAGATTTATCAACCAATTAGATTCTGACACATACCTCGTACAGCAATGATTCTCAAACAGGAGGGATTTCAAATCTGGGGGGGGGGGAGGGGAGGGTATTTTAGGCACGGGGGGGGGGGGGAGTGGAATTTCAAATCTAGGGGGAGGTATTTCAAATCTAGAGGGAGGTATTTCAACCAGGGGAGGTATTTCAAATCTAGAGGGAGGTATTTCAACCAGGGGAGGAATTTCAAATTTAGGGGGAAGTAGTTCAACCAGGGGAGGAATTTCAAATCTCGGGGGAGGTATTTTAACCAGGGAAGGAATAGAGGAGGAATTTCAGTCAGGGGAGGAACTCTAATCTGGGAAAGAATGTACTGTGTACACTGTGTATTGTAATAAACAGCAGTTTTATGATACATTGAAATAAGCTTTTTTTTTTCATTCGATTACAACTTATGTAAAGAAATTTGGATTCATAAATTGTTTTCTTAATTATCTTAGAACTTTTATTTTCAATCACCAGGATAAGTTCATTATCACAAGCCACAAAACTGATTGGGAATCTCAGAACTCATTACCAGGGCGAAGTGCTTTTCTGAAAGAATCGAGATTCAAAATGTTTATGGGTCTAATTTTGTATTACGTTGGTTAGAATGCATCTCGAACTGATTCACGACGAAACCATTGATGGGTCTTTGCCTATTTGTGTGGATATTTGCGCCCAGTTAGAAAATGAATATGACAGTTATGAAAGGAATGAGTAATGTGTTTATTTTAGATTGTTGTTACCTGTACTTTCGCACCCCTTGTATTCTGCTCTAGCGGTACGTCTTTTAAAGCCTTTTGTGACGCCAGAGCTAGAGAGCTCCTCCCGAAAAACTAACAACAGCCTAAATTAATCATACGTTCAGATTTTCTTTTTGTTTTCCTCCTTTGGGGGGGGGGGGTTAAAGGGTAGGGGGCAGTGTTAGGGATTTGATAAGATTTAAGGTTGAGGATAAGGGCGGGTTAGGGACAGGTACGTATATGTACGCGCCCCTGGCGGAAAAACGCTTGGGTACTATGAACACGTAAAAACAGCCTCTGTTTTATCTATTGTGGAGCTGTGATAGAACAGCAAATGAAGATTATATCAACTCTTTAATTTGGGTTCTGATTGATTTAGTTTGATTTATTGGATTTCAGTTGGTTTAGTTCAGTTGAATTCTGTTTGATTTGTTCGATGCCTTTGGTTAAGTCTGGTTACTCGCTGTTCTGTTGGGTTTGGAGTAAGTCTGTTGCTTTCTCTTTGGTTTGCACTGGGCAGGTTCCGTTTGCTTTGCATTCTAATGACGCTGACAACTACATGTAGTTATGAATACTCTTAAACATTTCTGCCCCGATAATCTTCATTAATAAGCTTACTTTGAATAAACATGTTTGTGTGTATGTTTACAGCATGCTAGCCAGCAGCGAATAGAGCAATGCCAATATTACATGTCATGGAATGAAATTTGTCAGCTTGGCGTTAGAACAAAGGTTTTTCTCTCTCTCAAAACCTCAAGAAAATAATGTCTGAGATCCCAAAGGTTCCTCGCGTCTCGCCCGGTTACCCACATCCCAGGCCACTGGAGACTTCACATGATGTGGAACCTTGTTGTCCGTTGACTAGCAAGTGAAGTCTTCATTAAGTTGGTACAACATTCATTCCCTCATGGGGCGATTTAGCTTGTGTGGACATGCTTGTCACTCAACAGTCCTGATTAGGTTCCCCAGAGGTCTGAGGTGCCCAGTTTTCAGGAAACGTCTGAATTCCCAAATGGAACAGAACTTCCTATACAAATTTGTGGCAGTTTTTGAGAAAGTGAAGCAACTTCCGGCCAATGGTCGCCCCGAGAGGCCGCAAGAACCAGACCGGACTATACAATTGACAAACGGTTTTGTTTCTGTTGTTCAATTTGTTTATTTTTAAGCGTCATCTTTTTGCTGGTTCTATGGAACTTGAAATCATAATAGTAAACTCGAAAATAAAGTAATAGGATGTCTGTGATCCTGAGTGTGTATTCGTGTCAAATCCATTCTTCCGCGGAGAAGAGGAGGAAGGATTTAAAGGAAAAAGAGAGAGAGAGATGGAGAGGGGAAAAATTGCTTCCTCACTTTCTTAGCATAAACACTTTGTTATGGAGCCTGGCCGGAAACTTCAGCTCAGTCCAACCACTGCATCAGCCAATCACATTGACGAAAACTGTTTTTGGTTGCTCCTTTGTTTGTTTTGTTGTTGTTGTTGTTGTGTTTTGTGTATACTTGTATTTTTATAGTCGTAAGGCCCTTTCCTACAGTGTGACGGAAAGAGCATTGATTCAAATTTCTAATACTTATTTCAACAGAATATTCTTGAATTGGTCAATGTTGATTATGACATAGCTCAAACAATGTCTTTTTTAGTATCAATTTCGCCTTGATCCATGAACATGTGAGCATTTCTAGCAACGAAACATGAGCAGGCACTGGGCTGTGTAGTGATGAAGGTCGCCAGGGCGCAGCAAGCATCAGTCAGTATCCACTCGAGAGTAAGAGAGCAAGAGCATGGCAGATTTAGTGGAAGAATCCACGGGTCCGGCATTTTGTGTTCCCGACATGACCTGGTGTAGCACAGAGTGCCGTGTGACAGGGCAGGAATCAGGTGGGTGGAAAGCCCCAGGTGGGAAGGGGAGGGGGGGTAGAAAATAAACAATACTTTAAAATTATTCAGGTGTCGATGAAAGGAAGAAACAGGGGACTATCGTTACAATATAGCATTATAATAAAACTAGTGGGAAACCATGCACTAGAAAGGATTGGCGGGGGCGGGGGGTTATATGATTTGGGGGCGGTGAAAATGGGAGTTTGTAAAGCACAGCAGAATGCAAAAAAAAACAAAAACAAACAATAATTTCAACATTAACAGCTACACATCGCAAAATTCAAGAATTTTGTTCACTGAACATGTCCAGAAACATGTTGCTTAAACCCTCGCACGAGTTGAGGGTTAACCATTTGGACATTTTAGGTAGAGCTTAAATGTATCTTGGTATTATATAGCTTACAAGACGGCAATCACATTTCACTCCTTCACTCTTTTTAAATAGATCCACTTCGTAGTTTTCCACTGTAACAGCTGAGGTTGTTCTAGCACGTTATAGTAGGGGGGAGTTAGTTGAACTAACTACAACCCTTTAGAAAACGAAACTATTACAGCTGTAAAATAAATAAACACGAGATCCGACGATAGATTAAATAATACTAAAGTTTAATAACTGTATAGTGAACAATAAATTACTAGGAAGACGCCAGCGAAACTAAATATCTACGCCACACAAAAGGAAACTCACTTACTCACCCCCCAACCACTCACACAGGTCTATATATATAAACATTTCTATAGAAAGTTCCCGAAATAAACGTTACCTTTGCCCTCGCCCAAACTAACCAATCACGCATCAATACGTCATCAGGTTACATCACTCAAGGCCAAATCTGGCGTAAACATTCGTTTCCACAACGTTATCGAATGTTCGGGAACATACTAATATTTACTTAGCGAGTCAAAACACCTGACAACAAGCGAGCGAGGAAAAAAACTACTCACTAGAAAAGAAGGTCAGGTCACGGAGTACAGCACACTCTGACGGTAGTCAAATGAACACATGCTCACCAGTGTAACACGAAAACGGGGGAGGGCAAGGGATAGCTTGCAGATGCTACACAACTCCCCAATTTAAGTTGAATAGCCTTCAACTCCAAAAAACATTATACAGCGTCTGCACTATCGTGAAACAATCTTATAGCACTCCCAATCTCACAAAGGTAGTTGCTAATTCTATTACAACCAACAACAACTTCAGTGTCTTCCCGAATGTCATCACAAACACAATACAAATGCAGTATCCCTCGCATCACTAATACAACGACTAATACAGTATCATCATTGTGACAAACCAATGGTTAACAGTAGGCCTACTAGTCAAAATAACACAACGCCACCACTGTGGTGAAACAATGATATTATTACAAATCATATAAGGTGAAACGATGGCCCATCGTTTACACAATGCTTCGTGCATGAACCATAGCATATAACTTGTATATAACATAGTTATCTCCAAAATGTATAATTCATACGTACAATGGCAAAATACCAATACATACCGACCACTGCAGGGTCTTTCTTCATCACATTAGGTCAAAACAAGTTACAACATTGCCATATAACACAAACACTGCTTGCTCGCAGTCCCCATTTGGGTTACATTTTCCAAAAATTACACCAAGTTCCACCGGTAACTAATATGACATAGCATAAAATCAAAATGTGACTAACACATCATGACTCTCTATCAGCCATCAATTCCATATTCAGTCACAGATGAACCATGTCCCCAATTACAGTACAATACTGCCGTCCTAGAAATTCATCCAGTAGGCAAAAGTATGGGTTACAATGCATTTCACTGATAGTGTACTACTTTAAAATACCCTGCTCAGGAAATCGGCACAGACATTTTCTCTGCCTTTTACGTAGTGAATCCTAAATCGATAAGACTGTAAAAATAAACTCCATCGTAATAACTTTGGACTGTCAAACTTGTCAGAGTTCAAAAACTCTAATGACCGATGGTCAGTTTGGAGCAAAAACTCCTTTCCATACAAATACAAAGTAAACTTTTTTACAGCCCAAACAATAGCTAAACATTCGCGCTCTGAGACCGAATATTTTGTCTCACGAGGCAATAGCTTACGACTAGCATATGCCACAGGGTACAACTTTCCCTCGTGTTCTTGCATAAGACTAGCGCCTAATCCGCGATCTGATGCATCAGTTGCTAAGACAAACTCTTTGGAAAAATCTGGCAAACATAACACGGGTTTGGAGATAAAGAGGTGTACGCTTTCTCCTGCGTTTCATCCCATTGAACTATATTGGGCTGACCCTTTCTAAGTAAATCGGACAATGGTGACGCAATCGCTGAAAAGTTAGGAATAAATTCATGGTAATATCCCACTAATCCTAAGAATGCTTTCACTTCCTTCTTAGTGGTGGGTCTGGGTGCGTCTCGTACCTTACATACATTCTCTTCTAACAGGCCAATCATACCTTCTCCCACTAAGTGTCCAACAAAGTCTACTTCAGACGTTCCAATCAGACACTTCGATGGTCTTGCAGTTAATCCAGCTTGGTCCATCCTCTGCAGTAAGTCCTTGAGAGTCTTCACATGCTCGTCGAATGTCTCTGTATGAATCAGCAGGTCGTCCACATATGCTGTCACATTGTTCATTCCACGGATCAATGGCTTTACGATCCTGTGCAGTGTGGCTCCTGAGTTCATCATCCCAAAAGGCATCCGAATGAATTCATAGTGTTCGCCCATGGTGACGAACGCCGTCTTGGGAATGTCTTGCTCTCGAACTTTCACTTGCCAGTATCCCTTGCTCAGGTCAATCCGAGAGAATAATTTTCCTCTCGAGAGACTCTGAAACACTTCTAATGGCGCTGCTGTCGGATGAGGGTCGAATACTGTGGTCTTGTTTAACCTCCTGTAGTCGATGCAGACTCGGTTGGATCCGTCCTTCTTCTTGACGACAACAATAGGTGAAGCATAAGCTGATGAGCTCCTTCGTATGATGCCCAGCCGTTCCATGGTGCTAAGCTCCTCCTTCAATGAGTCGCGCATTGCGTAGGGCACCGGGTATGGTCGTTGACGAACTGGTACCTCTGTCGTCAGGTCGATGTGATGTTCACCCAACTGGCAGCATCCAGGAAGATTAGTGAAGACGTGCTGGTAATTCTTCACCACATCGCAGAGTTCTTGACGTTGTTCCGATGTCAGTTGCGTTCCATACTGGACATCTCTGTAGCTTTCCTTCTGGTCCCAGCTTCCTAGGTCGGCAAGGTCCTCCGTCGTTCCACCGTTGTCGCCTTCCAGGTCGCAGTCCTCGATGACTGTCATGCCAGCTGACTCCACGGGTTGACTCTTGTCCATCATGTCGTCCTCTGCCAGTACAGTCTCAGCACTATCACCGCCGCCGTCCTTTATGGCGTTGACATGTTCAGGCATGGTATCTCTCCTACTGTTGTCCATCCCACACATCTCTGTCACAACAGGTCTCGGTTCCATTGCCACTGCTGCTGCTTTTGACGTCCTTGGAATGTATCTCTTGAGGAGGTTGGCGTGCAAGGTCTTTTCTTTTGCACCCATCTTGACTCTATAGTCGTTAACACCGACAACTGAGACTACCTTATATGGTCCCTTCCATTGGACTAGGAGCTTGTTAGTGTTCGTCGGCAGTAGCACCAACACTTCATCTCCGGGGCGGAACTTCCTCTCTCGCGCCTTCCGGTCGTAGTAGGTCTTCTGTCTACCTTGAGCCTTGGAGAGTTCTTCCGTCGCTAACTTCCATGTGTCCTCCAGCCTCTCACGTAGTTCCATGACGTACTGGCAACTGGTCTTCGTTTCCGGCTCCTCTACATCCTTGGTCCATAGTTGTCGTAAGATGTGCATTAGTCCTCTCACAGTTTTCCCATACAGCAACTCGAATGGGGCAAACTTGGTCGACTCTTGAGGAACTTCACGATATGCGAAGAGCAGCGGGTTGATGTATCTGTGCCACTGCTTGGGTTGCTCTGCGCACAGTCGTCTCAATGTTTTCTTCAGTGTGCCGTTGAATCGCTCCACCAACCCGTTGCACATAGGGTGGTAGACTGTAGTGGTCGACTGTCGAATTCCCAGTAGTCTATTCGTTTCCTTCATGACATCTGACATAAACTGGGTCCCTTGGTCGGACAAGATCTCTTCGGGCACACCCAAACGGCTGTAGATGTTCACTAAGGCTTCTGCTACCGTTTCTGCGTCGATCTTCTTCAAGGGTGTGGCTTCGGGGTAACGAGTAGCGTAGTCTATATACACCAGGATATACCGATGTCCACCTTCACTTGGGGGGTCGATAGGTCCTACTAAGTCCACGGCCACTCGCCTAAATGGTACGTCCACTACTGGCATACTCTGCAGGTGCACCTTTGGGGTCGCTCCTTTGTTCACCGTCCTCTAGCATATGTCGCATGAGCGGCAGTATCTCGCGACGTCACCTTCAATTCCAGGCCAATAAAAATTGCTCATAACTCTGTCTTTGGTTTTCTTCACGCCGAGGTGTCCTCCGACGATCGAGTCGTGGGCTACACTCAATACATACTCTCTCAGTTTCTCGGGTAGTACCACTTGCCTTATAACCGCCGCCTGTCTCAGGTCCTTGTAGATCCGGTACAGTACTCCTCCATGTTTCTCAAAATGAACATTTATTGCCTCTATTAGTTGGGATCTTCTTCTGCTCTAACTTCCTAATGACTTCGTCTTCTTCTTGGAGTCGGATAAGTTCCTCTCTATCCACTCCCGCGTGCCGTTCTGCCCTCGGCACCTTCAGCGACGTAGACCGGTCCTTCCTCTTCTCCTGGGCCCTCGTGGTCACCGCTCCTACCATCACCTCAGTATCAGGGTCGTACGGATCCTTCGCTCCGTCCACGTTCCCGACTACCAGGTCGCAGATGGTCTCCGGGAGACACAGCGCCGTCACTTTGCCCGTCAGGTAAGGCGTCTTCACGTCGATAACGGCTTCCTCCGCCGCTAGCAAGGAGTTATCGATCCTCGCGATAAGTTTCTTCCCACCGGTGAGCTGTCCGTCGTCCACCAGTGATCGCCGCACCACTACACCTTCACAGCCGGTATCTCTTAGGACATCTACCGCTCGATTTCCAACCAAGCCCTTCATCACTGGTAACTTCAGTTTCTCCACGGTCCTTCCGTCACTGCATCCTCCGCACGTAACAGGCACCGCTAACTGTAGCTTCCCGTCCTTCATTACCGCTTGAACGTTGATGCTGGTGTCAGCCGTCGTCGCATCCTGTCTCGACGACTCGTCCGCCGCTATCACTACGGCCGCCGCCGCCTTGTTCGGCTTGCCTCGTCCCATATCCTTCTGGGCTGGACACATCCTCCGAACGTGGCCTGGCTTTCCACAAAGGTAACATTTCAACTCACCTTTGTCGTTTAACTTTGCACGACACTCCGTCGCCTTGTGTCCCGGCCTCTGGCACCTATGGCAGACCTGTGGGCTTCTGTCTCCGTTGGGCCTCTGTCGCACTGGCCGGCTCTGCAGTCTGGTGCTCCCACTGAGCGTCCGGCTCCTCGCTACCAGGTACGCCTCCGCTGAATCTGCGATGTCCTGTAGCGTCTTTGGTTTCCTCTCCCTCACATGGGTTGCAAGGTCTGGTGGGCAGGCATCCATGAATTGCTCTCTGACGAACAGATCTCTCACTCCTTCGTAGGTCTCCTCCGTCTTCGACAGCTTTATCCACCTCTCTAAATAGGTCTTGATCCTGGTCAAAAACATTCCAACATCTTCTCCATCTTCAGGCTTACCTTGTCTGAACATGAGTCTGTATCCGTCCTCTGACAGGTTGTACCTCTTCTGCAACGCTTCCTTGACCTTGTCGTAGTCCTTGGCTTCGTCGATCGGTAGTCTGCAGAAGCACTCCAAAGCTCTCCCGGTCAGCAGGGCAGACAATGATGTCGTCCAGGTGGATCTGGGCCATTCAGCTGTCTCAGCAAACCTCTCAAACCGCAGCAACCAGCTATCCAGATCGTCCTTCTTGTCCTGAAATGCAGGTAGCTTGGGTCTCTTAGAACTGGCGTGGTCGCTGGTCCCCTGCGTCGACTCGCCTCCACGCTGATGGCGGATCCTCTCCATCTCCAGCTCGTGGTTCATCTCCTTCTCCCGAGCCTCTATCTTCAGTTGCTCCATTCTTTCCTCCTTTAGGCCTTCACGGATGTAGTTCTGTCTCTCCTTCCCAGTGAGCTCCAAGGCGTCTGCTTCCTGGCTAAGCCTTCCAATAGCCTCTGACATGTTGTAGATAGCTTGTCGATGATATTCCTACAATAAACTATGTAAATAAATCTAGTAATTTTGATCTGGTCGGCTCGAATATGGTCGGATCCCGGACGAGCCCCCAATATGTAACAGCTGAGGTTGTTCTAGCACGTTATAGTAGGGGGGAGTTAGTTGAACTAACTACAACCCTTTAGAAAACGAAACTATTACAGCTGTAGAATAAATAAACACGAGATCCGACGATAGATTAAATAATACTAAAGTTTAATAACTGTATAGTGAACAATAAATTACTAGGAAGACGCCAGCGAAACTAAATATCTACGCCACACAAAAGGAAACTCACTTACTCACCCCCCAACCACTCACACAGGTCTATATATATAAACATTTCTATAGAAAGTTCCCGAAATAAACGTTACCTTTGCCCTCGCCCAAACTAACCAATCACGCATCAATACGTCATCAGGTTACATCACTCAAGGCCAAATCTGGCGTAAACATTCGTTTCCACAACGTTATCGAATGTTCGGGAACATACTAATATTTACTTAACGAGTCAAAACACCTGACAACAAGCGAGCGAGGAAAAAAACTACTCACTAGAAAAGAAGGTCAGGTCACGGAGTACAGCACACTCTGACGGTAGTCAAATGAACACATGCTCACCAGTGTAACACGAAAACGGGGGAGGGCAAGGGATAGCTTGCAGATGCTATATCCACCTTACTGGTAGCAAATGGAATATCTAGTAGTTTTAGATATTAGATATAATTCTATGTGACTTTAATAAAAAATTACTCAGTTCTACATGTAGACTAACGAATTTCTTAGTGTAACTCCCCCTGCGATTTTCTGCATTTCCTTCCAGATACATGATCCTTGTCACCGTGTTCTCCACAAAATACGAACCGTGTGCGTGACATTGGTTTTTGTGTGAGAGAACTCAGTGACAGGCATCACGTAAGTGGAACAGTGACCACAAATACCGCCGATAGATGACGCCCTGCCACGACATCCTGGTTGGGGGTACATCAAAGATCTCGTGATTGTAGCACCTCTTCCGCTCACTCTTGAGAAACTGATGGAATGCATATCAAGGGTGGCACATCAAACATCGAGGGCGAAATGCCACTAACGATCCGGGATGAGTTAGATTACAGGATTGGTGTGTGCCGTATGGTACCCTGGACGCACATTGGGCATTTGTTATTTTCTTTAAAGTTTTGGTTTATAGCAATCGCGACCTCAGTCCTTGTGTGTTCTATCTAGCGATCTTTTAGTATGTAGAAGATAACAAATGCGCACTTTAACATTTGTTTAAAATGCATTGTGGCACTTATCCAGCTGTTTCACAGTTCCTATTTATCCTAAGTCCTTATCATGATACTAAAGCCTCAAGAGTTTGACGTCGAATTTCCCAGCTGCGCAAAAAGTGGAATCAGGACAAAAGAGAACTAAGGCCCCACAATGTTGTTGTTGGTGGTGGTGTTGGTGTTGTTTTTTTAGCAATATTTAAAGAAAAAGAGAGAACAATGCCTAATTGTCTTTTAATCACCCGGTAAAAAACTCCAGTCTCCAGTCTGACTATTCAGTGAGCAAAGAATATTGGTCAAAGCCTTCGCCAATTAAAACTGATGACCTGAAAAGTCTCGCACACTAGGTCAATTGGTATCTGCTCTCAGAAAACGCTTCTAATGAGCCAACTCCATTTCAAGGTCAGTAAAACTCTTGTGTCTTTTTTTGTTTGAGACTGGCCAATTTGGCGTTTCATGAGGAAAATGAATCATTTTGTCGGTGGAATGAAAAACAAAAGCCAAACAAAGAAAAAAAAAAAACCACTGACTGATAATTATTATTTAAGCCCTTCAAATTACACTCAAAGATAGGATTTTATGGTAACTCAGTTATCTCCCCAAATTTGTTATCTTTAGTATAAAAAGGGGGAAGCTTTCAAACATTCTACAAAATACGTTTGCATTTATGTCTTCGGAATTACCCAGAAGACGATATATAAATCTGGTTAGTTCAGTGAGCTAGGAGACAGGGACAAGTTTTGTGTGATACAGAGCAACTAAGTGTTACTAGCGGAAGGCGACCAGGAACTCGGGTGGCAGCCTCTAAAAGCCAGGCGTCCAACCTAGTGACCAACCTTGCGTTTTATGTCTGCATTACAGGCTGATGTCAGCTCGGAGGGGGGTTCCTTTCCCTTGTAAGTCACTGCCAACAGAGACAAGCAACGACCATTAGACTGCACCAGACCGAAGTTGTTCAGACGTGTTGCAGTACATTTGAAAGTGTTTGTAGCTGTGGAGATCGGAAGCCGTGTCCCGTAGGTCGTGAAAGACAGGAATATGAGCTTGTTTACGATAATGCTCAATCCGAAATTGAAAACACTAAAGATAGCGCACGTCAACACTATTTATTTGAGTGACAAGTGAAGATGACACGCCAGTTCCCTAGCCTCTCTTGCTAAAATCGTCTAGATGCCAAGATGATCATTTGTATATTTGTATTCATCATTAGGGGGTTCATAATTTTTCTTAAATGGGGCGAGAACTGAAAAAGACTCGAGACTTAGAGGTAGGAATATTGGGGCAAAAGAAGAATCTGAGACCAGGCCTTAAATACCAAGATGCCATTTTGGAGCGTAGGAAACTTAATTATGGTAGTCGACTGTATCAAACCGGTAAAATTTTACCTAACTGTTTTAGCAATCTCAGATACCCAAATTGTAAAACTTTAATGTTGCGGAAACAAACTGTTCAGGTACTGCTAAACGAAACATTCATTCGAATAGATGTTGAACATGAAATGTTATTATTTGTAATTAATGTGACTCGGCTAATGTACCAACACAAGTGGGGAAAGTGAAATGAAGGCATGAAACGACCTGGACTGTAAAAAAATTATAGAGACGGTGATGACAAGTGGTGGTAGTGACAGCAGGCGGCTTTGGTCAGTGTTTTAGTCGTAGATGACTTTGTGTCCATTATCTCTGCCGATATTGGTCATTTTGTGACTTGTCCGTTCTGAAGAAATCCCAGAGCCGTCGCATTCTAGGCTGAGAACTGCCTTTACATGATTGGAACTTGCAGGAAGAGCTGATCTCCACCATGATTAACATTATGTTCCCCCTTCTTTAGTGGTTTTGTCCACAGCATCCGCTCCGCTAATTTACGGAAAATGACGTATGACAAAGCAAAACACTCTTTGCCTCTATAGCAGTGAGGAGCAGGGTGGAACGGATGCTGTGGACAAGCAAACAGAGGCAAAGAGTGTTTTACTTTGTCTTACGTCATTTTCAGTTAAACAGCGGAGCGGGGCAGATGCTGTGGATAACACCACCCAGGTTAGCCGCGCAATGACTCAAGGCTGTTTAGTCTCTTTATCAGTGTGAAATGTGGGCTATGTAGTTGAACGGTACCTCGTTCACTGGCAAGACCCGGGAAAATCTGTCTCACTAGTTCAGGCACACCAGAACCGTCTCGAGGCAGCTTGCGGACAGACAAAGACCTCGCGCACTGAGACAAAACAGTCACAGATTAGTCTAGGCTCGGTGCGACATTAGCTGGAAGATCTTTTGTTTCTGTGGTGGCGGATTTGATTGCTTTCTGGTTTCTTGTTCTTTGCTCCTGTTCTTTCTGTTAGTTCTTTCTTCTTCTTATCTCTTTTTTGTTTCTTGTTTTTAGTGGGCGCCAGGGAGTTTAGAGAGAAGATGAAGAAAAAGCAGGAGGAAGAAAAGTCCTACCACTAGCTCCTCCCCCATTAAAAACGTTTAAAGTGTCACATTTTAAAACCGAATTTTGTTCACGGCACCGCCAGCACATGCCGACAGTGTCGTGACTTTTCCTGCCGCAGGGTGAAATTACTAGGGAATTTCCCTAAAAGTTCTGCTGAGGATAGTCCAGGATGCTGCGTGCACCCGGGGCTGTGGATCTGCCGTAAAGAAGCCCCCCCCCCCCCAACCATTTGATGCGCCATTAACTTTAATCAGTTTTGTCGTATCTGAGAACGAGGGAATGCAGATATTCTTACTGCAGACACTTCCTATAATGGTGGCTGAAATATCTTAAATGATATTTTTAAATTTTTTTTTAGCAGAGAACGTCAGAACAAAATAGATGTTCACTGCCTAATTGAAATATCACCACTATCGACTAGTACAATCACTTGATTCCGTGTCGGACAATTTAAAACAACCATTTTAGATTGTTTACTGACCGAAATATTGAGGAACCCGACAAGTCTGTCTTCTGTTTGTCCCAGGACATATCGAGTTAAATTCGTACAAAATCGGAAGTCCATTCCCGAAAGACAAAATGTGACAAGTTTGCATTTTGCTTGCAGGGATCACATAGCTGGGCTTGGGATTGTCACTATCAACGGCCATTTTCCTGTACAGCTATTTGGTTGAGAGGATGTGGCTTATCATTGCCTGAGTGCAGCTGAACAGGAAGAGGGCTGAAGGCTGACACAGAAATAACTTCCGTTAGGGGGCGCTGATGGGCAAACAAGAGTCTGGGACTACACCGGGGAGTGGGAGTTGGGGAGGGGGGGGGGAGTGGGGCAGTCCAAGACTATCTGGGCTCTGACAAATATCAAATTTTGAAAGCCTAGGATTGTGTGTGTGTGAAAGAGGGTAGGGGGTAGGTTGGTTGGGGGGCGAGGGGGGGGGTGGAGGGACAGTCCAAGATTATCTGGGCTCTGACAAATATCAAATTTTGAAAGAAGGCCAGGATTGTGTGTGTGTGAAAGGGAGGGGAGGGGAGGGGAGGGTGAGAGGGTGGTGGGGGCAAAGTAATGAAAAGAGGTGTCTGGAACTCACAGTCTGAAGAAGGATTTTACTGTTAATTTTAACCAAAACCTACAGCTTCCATGAACAGATGATCAACGGTGACAGCAACAAATGGCTTTTTACCTTTTTGGAGGGAGGGGGGGGGGGGGTCAATGACCATACACTTCCATTATTACTGGGGGTGGGGGGGGGGGGAGTGCCGGACACAATTATACAGTAATGTCACTTTAGTTACGCTGTCTTTGTTTTATTTGTCTTTGTATGTGTGTTAACACAGCCGTTGCAAGGCACAAGGTAATGAGCAAGAGAGGGACACACACACACACACACATACACACACACACACACACACAGAGAACTTAATACTTATCAAACGTGACAAAGAGCGGCGTTGTGACAAAATGGGTTACCCGGTACTTTGTTGTAAATGTCATAAACGTTCTTGATGCTTCATGTCACCAACCTTGCGACGTAAGTAGCAAATCCTTGGCCCCAACAATTGTGAATGCCATCTGATTAAATATGACAAAACATACCTGTCAATCTGTCACATTTTGAGATCTGATTTTCCATATAAAAATTGGTCGTGTATAATCCGAGACACATATTCCGTACCTCGACTTGGGTCAAGAGTGCAACAAAGTCGCACCACTCCCCTTCATAAGTGACGAAAAACAGTAGTACTCACCGTATTTATACGCGCGCATTTTGTGGACATACAGTGGAAGAAGGAATGGTTCGTGTCGGTCTTGTGTGTCCTGGGTAAAATTTTAATTCTATCTTATTCTTTGAAGAAAAGCTTCATAAAGAAAACGGCTTTGTTAGGGGACCGTAGCCTCATTACAAAGCCGAATGGAGCAAATACTGAGTTTTGTTCACTGTTCAGCTACAGCTTAGGCCAGTGGTTCTCAACCTATTTCATGCTGTCCTGAGACTCAATATTATTTTTCCCCGTAACAACGGTTAAAGTTATGTAAGACCCGGCTGAAATAGAAGAAAAAATACCCCGAGTTTTCCCATAGCGATTGAAGTTAAATTACAAAATAAGTGACGTCAATCAAGGCCGACAGAGATAGCTGAACAGTGAATAAAATTCAATATTTTCGCTATTTGGCTTTGTTAAATGGAAGTGTATCGTCCAACATGTTGTATGGATATGGACAGTGCATATCAGTACAACATGTTTACCAAAAAGCGCGACTGCTGAAGGTTTGCTGAAACAAAACTTGGTACCGGTATGGTGTTCACGAACTTAAAGTGACAACACATGGAATAGTCAGATGGACCTGGGGACGTGAGGGTCTAGTCAGTTTGTATCAATGGGCGGTAGTCAGATTGACTAATCAGGCGAAAAGGGGTTGGGGTAGACATTGGTGAATGACGTACACTCAAGTCTATTAGCGCAAATCACGCAATCTCCGAGCAGAAGTCGGATTGTTTTGCTACTAAGCAGATTCATATTTTTAAAAACTGTGCAAATTAACAAGGTCAGTAATATAGTATTCCGGTGTGTGTTCTACGTCATCGAATTGTGTGCGTTGTACGGATATGCGCTTCCTTGTTAAATACGGCACTCTTCATGACTTCCGCTCATTCGCCGGTGGGTGGCGGTGCGAAATCTGTGCACGCTATAAACGCTAGCTGTCTCATCTTATTCTGCCTAGAATCTTTGCCATAGTTAAAAATGTCCGAAAATAAAAACAAAAAAAGTTCTGTGTCACAAAATCCCTCGTCCGAAATAATAAAGAAACAATAGAATAGATCACAAAATATTACATATAAATTGCAATTATAAGATTCATCTTAAAACACCATCATAATCATGAGCTACAGCAACGGCGATAGCAGCAACAGCTGAATAATGATAATGGACATTTACAGGCTAATGGTCGCTCATATTCAAATCACAAAATGGTCGTTAAGCTGGGGAAATACTACTTCGCTTCCCCAGGGCTGACAATGCGATGGTTAAAACATCAGCAACAGTCTAACACCGGTATTGTGTTTTGACATGAACAATAAAGCCTGAAATCCAAGTTAATGCTATTCAGAAAATCAACCAAGATTCAGACATAGACTTTGTTAGAATAGAAAACGACGTAAAATCAATATAGCAGCCATAACTATCTCCCCACCCTTTCCAAAACGCAGGTGATTTGAAATGGAAGTTAAGTTGAATAATTCTTCAGATATGCTTTGTTGGTCCTTAGCCAATGTTTTAAGTCAGTGATCTTCAAGTTCTACGCCAAAAGCCTCAATGTGGATATGCACAAGCGATTGGGTGGAGTGCGAGCGGCTAAGATAATGATACAGTTCGTCAAGATGAGAAATTTAAAGAAGAAAATAGTCTGAGACAAAAGCAACACCGAAAATTGAACTGTGTGTCGTGACCACAGAACAGACATACTACCATAAGCGACACAAGGCAAGAATATGTCATCAATTTTGACTATCCCGCGCCCTACTGTATGAGATCAATTGTTCGTAACTAGGGGCGCGTGCGACGATGTTTAATGTAACATCAAAGAGTACGTATTTAGGAAATGATCTCACTTCCGCCAAATCGCGAAACTAGGTCGCGGTGGTAACAAGAATTGAAAGAGACCGTCTTCACCAAAGATAGTGTGCGTATCTGTTTACTGTGGTTTGTTTATATTTTTGGTTTGATTGAAACTATTTAGAGCCGTTTGTAAGCTCTTATTCCCTGTGAAAATGTACAAACGGATATCGTTTACCGCCGATCAAGTCAATTGAAATTGCATTTCATCGAAAATGGCGGTGCGCATACTTCCTGTAGTCACGAAAGTGAGCTTTTTTCGCATCTGGTAGTTCCCTATTCTGTGGTCGTGTCAAATGCACCTGTACCGAGAACAATTGTCGTAAACCTGTCACCCGTACGCCTACTACACGAACATACGCCACAGCAGTGATCAATAACAATACTTCTCTTATTCTAAACAGGGTTCTGATCTCAAGACTGTAAACATTGGAAGGGTGTGGTCACATTAAATTCAGGTGTGAAGTATTGGCAATCAACTATTTTTTACGCCATTACCTTTCCTATTTAATGATTTTTTTTTTTTTCTGGCGATGGCCTGGATTCTGAGCGTATGGGCAGTGGCGTAGAGTGGGTGGGACCACGGGGTCGATTGTCCCGGGCGCAAAATTTCAAAACCATCACTGTTTTCCTGTGTCAACTGCCAGGTGTAAAGGACGTTTCTCAAAACTTGAATTAATCAAACGCATCAGAGATCTACAACGCGCCTAGAAAAACTGAGTAAACTCGCAAAATTGTCGATTTAGATTTTAATGTCGATTTTAATACTGTTATTGAAAAAAGACACTCTCAAAGACACTCTCAAAAAGACACTCTCTAAGACACTCTCAAGCAATCACTGAAGGCCTTTGCCATTGATGTGAGTGAGTGGGAAAAGCTCTCGCTTGATCGTGCAAATTGGAGGGCGGCCCTTACCAGAGGCAGCAAAGCATGGGAAGCTGACAGAGTCCAGCAGGCTATCAAAAAAAGAGAACGGCGCAAGAAAAGGCCCAGTGGTACTGAACCAACGGAGCACTCTTATCATTTATGCGGAAGGGTCTGCAGGGCAAAAATAGGACTTATCAGTCACATGAGAAGCCATAAGTCATGAAAGAACAGTTTTTCCATTCTGTCCTCTGTGTCCTTTAGTTCTCTTTATTGTCAATGTGTTGAAATTCTCAACAATTTCTGTTCTTTATTCCTCTGGTGTTGTTAAGGTCATCATCATACCTGATGGACGAACTATTATTATTATTATTATTGAAAAAAAAAATTGCAAAATTTAACATTAGGCGAATTTAAATAAATTTGAGTATACTAGCATTAAATTTTGATGCACTTCACTTTAATTGTAAATTACATCAATATTTTCTTAAAACACAGTGCGTATGTTGTGTTAATTTTTGGTGGTGGTGGTGGGGATGAGGTGTAAAGGATTCAGTGCTAGTCTGGTGGAAGGGACTCGGGGGGGGGGGTGCTAACGGTCCACGGGGTCAGGGGGGCGCAATATTTGCCTTGCCTAGGGCTCTGGCAACCCATGCTACGCCACTGCATAATTATGCAGGAGGTCTGAGCTGAGCGATTAGGTTAGATCGGGACGGTCTGACTCCCCAGTCAAGCCTAATGATGACTATCGTTAAAATAATGCACAAAAAGGCCCTCAAAACGTGTATGTTACAAAGCTACTGTTAGGGAGGCGTAGTATTCTACGTTGTAAGCCATTGCTGAACAGTGAGCCACAACTCAGTATTTTCTCTATTTGGTTTTGTAATCAGACTACGCGTCCTTAACAACATTAATGTTACAAAGCCCCGCTTTAGAAACAACAAAAACAAAACAAAAAAACGTGTACAATAAATCATGAAAGAATTAGACAGAAAAAGAATAACCCACAAGCTGCTGATCCTACCAGATCTCCGTCAGGCAAAGAAATAGTAAGATTGAAAAGGATTTTTTGTTTTTTTTGTTTAAATGGCCACTTACCTGTTGCGAGTTCCACGACCATTCCGGAAATCTGTCGGTCTTGACCTGCAATCTGTTGGGAGAAGTGACTTAATATGACTGCCAACACTAAGTGTTTGTTTTTTTTTTTCTTTTTGATTGAAGTTTGGTCGGCGAAAGGAATAAACGCTTAAAACATTACGTCACAGTCACATGTCTGGAAACGTTTTTAAACCAATTAGAATCACACTATACATCATGAAATTAGAAGTGAGAGAACCACTTTCATGACAAAACCTAAAAATCGGCAAAATGTTGCATATTATAGTATGGCAAAAACCTCTAGAATGCTGTAAAGTTTAATTAATTTCAGATTTATACCATTGCGCACTCAGGCGAAGGCCAGCTGGTGCAAAAGACGATGTCTTTAGTAAAGAATAGCTATATCAGATTATACCAAAACTTTAAAAGAACAAGAAAAAAAAATGAGATTTAATCAAAGCAATTATTATTATCAGGCAACGGAGTGAAGATTCACATGTTGTTTCTGAACTACAGGTTTAGTACTGTGATAAATAGAAAATATGCCCTCAAATTGATTGTGATAGATGTATTTTATAACTTTTAGCAGTTTAGCCAGTATAAATATATGAGTAACTACTTTGGAAAAAACAGAGAGATATTCCTGGATCACAGACTACCCGTGCCCCTCAGGAAACAAGTATTCAACCAGCGCATAATTCCAACGATTACCTATAGTTGCCAAACATGGCAGATTACAAAAAAAACTTATGAACAGATTAAGAAAACAACCACCCGTGGGGCAATGGAAGGAAAAATGCTGAACATCAGACGGCAGCACCGACTAATAAATCAACCAGACTGGAAACACGAGCTTCGGGCTGTGTCGTTTTTTACGGAAGTTAATGAGATACGGCCGCATAACCAACATGCGCCGCTCGGGAAATTCCGATTCTAGTTCTATCTGCAGTAGAAATTTCTTTTTATTTGTCAAGATTGGTTGTAATAATAGTTCGTCCATCAGGTATGATGATGACCTTAACAACACCAGAGGAATAAAGAACAGAAATTGTTGAGAATTTCAACACATGGACAATAAAGAGAAGTAAAGGACACAGAGGACAGAATGGAAAGACTGTTCTTTCATGACTTATGGCTTCTCATGTGACTGATAAGTCCTATTTTTGCCCTGCAGACCCTTCCGCATAAATGACAAGAGTGCTCCGTTGGTTCAGTACCACTGGGCCTTTTCTTGCGCCGTTCTCTTTTTTTGATAGCCTGCTGGACTCTGTCAGCTTTCCATGCTTTGCTGCCTCTGGTAAGGGCCGCCCTACAATTTGCTCGATCAAGCGAGAGCTTTTCCCACTCACTCACATCAATGGCAAAGGCCTTCAGTGATTGCTTGAGAGTGTCTTTGTAACGTCTCTTTGGGGCCCCAACATTCCTCGTTCCATTGGAGAGCTCAGAGAAGAAGATTTGCTTAGGGAGTCTGGAGTCGGCCATTCTGACAACATGTCCTGCCCAACGTAGCTGAATTTTTTTCAGGTGGCAGAAGATGCTCAATTCCTTGGCACGATTGAGGACCTCAGTGTCTGGAATTTTATCCTGCCATTTGATCCTTAGGATCTTTCTAAGGCAGGCCAGATGAAAGTGATTTAGTTTTCTGGCATGCGATTGGTACACTGTCCAGGTTTCAGCCCCATAGAGTAGGGTGGGAAGGACCACAGCATTGTACACTTTCATCTTAGTGTCTGTGCGAATGCCGGCAACATCCCACACTCTCTTTCGAAGCCTGCCAAATGCAGAGCTGGTTTTGCTGATTCTTGAGGGAATTTCAGTATCAACACGAGCCGTGGAAGACAGTGTACTGCCAAGATAGGTGAAGTTCTCCGACGCCTTCAGAAGACTGTCATGGACTTTGATATTTGGGGTCACAGGATACTTGTCGTCTGGAGTAGGCTGATGGAGCACTTCCGTCTTCTTTGTGCTTATTGTGAGACCAAAGTTGTCACAGGCACTAGAGAACTTATCAACACAGTTTTGCATGCTATCCTCATCGTGTGCCAGAAGTGCACAATCATCAGCAAATAGTAGGTCACAGACTTGAGTACTTTTGGTTTTGGTTTTTGCCTGAAGTCTCCTGAGGTTGAATAGACTGCCATCAGTTCGGTACTTGATGCTTACCCCTTGAGGAGGAGAGCTAAAGGCTTCTTGTAGCATTGCAGAGAACATGATGCTGAACAGAGTTGGGGCTAAGACACAACCCTGTTTTACCCCATTTGTGACAGCAAAGGGCTCTGAAACACTGCCGTTACTTTTGACTGCAGCTTGCATGCCATCATGAAACTGGCGCACTATTGTGATGAATTCGGGTGGACACCCAAACTTCGCCAAGATTTTCCAGAGGCCTTCACGACACACTGTGTCAAATGCTTTTGTGAGGTCAACAAATGTGATGTACAGCGCTTTATTTTGTTCCATGCATTTTTCCTGAATCTGTCTGGCAGCAAAGATCATATCCGCCGTTCCCCTCTCTTTACGAAAGCCACATTGGCTCTCGGGAAGCAAGTCATTTGACGAGAGGTGATCAAGAAGGCAATTCAGAAGCATTCTTGCCAATATTTTGCCAGCAATTGAAAGTAGAGAGATTCCCCGATGATTGTCACAGACTTGGCTGTCCCCTTTGTTTTTGTACAGATGGATGATTGAAGCATCTTTGAAGTCCTGTGGCAGCTTCTCTGCTTTCAACATATGATTGAACAACACGGTCAGCCTTTCAATAAGCTTTTCTCCACCGAAGGCATACACCTCAGCAGGAATTGAATCCACGCCTGGTGATTTGTTAAAGGACATCTGATTTGTGGCAGTCCGGGTCTCATTTGCTGTGAATGGCTTGGCAAGAGCTGCATTAATAGGAGTCTGAGGGAGGCGGTCAATGGACTCAGTATTTATATTTGATGGCCGATTTAGCACACCTCCGAAATGTTCTGCCCAACGCTGAATTATGGCATTCAATTCAACAATGCATGTTGAACCATCTGACGCAAGAAGTGGCGTAGTGCCAGAGCGGGATGGTCCAAACACAGCTCGGAGGCTCTCAAAGAACTTTCTAGTGTTGTTTGTGTCGGCATATTTCTGAGTTTCTCTTACTAGCTCTTCTAGCCAGTCATTTTTCATTTTCCTCAGCTTCTTCTGGAGTACACCCTTACATGCACGCAGTGCATCAGCTTTTGCTGTGGAAGAGGGGTCACTGCAGTGAGCTTGGATGAGACTATTTTTTTCTTTGATGAGCACTTTGATTTCATTATCATTATCATTGAACCAGTCCTGGTGCTTGCGGACAGGAAAACCAACTGTGCTGCTGGCGCAAGAGTGTACAGTCGTATTTAGGTAAGTCCAGCTCTGTTCAATGTTCTCAGGGTCAAAAGTCACGCAATCCAATTTTGAGGAGAGTTCTGAGGAGAGCTCGCTCTGTTTCTCAGCTGAGCAGAGTTTTGAAACATTTAGGCGTTTAGGTGGCCTTTGTCACGAGTGGAGTGAGTGCAATTAAGGGGATTGCTACAGAGCGGGTGTAGAGTAAGAAGGGCTCACAGTAGACAGCAAGTTAAGCGTGCTGTTGTGAGTAGTGGGAGGGTCTGAATGAGGCGAAAGCGCGGTATTACTATCACTGCAAGTTAGAAGGTCCGACGGAGCGGACCTGTGAATAAGAGCCCATCGGGCGGACATAAAGGGAGCAGTCGAGAAGACTAGTGGAAGAGTCTTTCCAGTAATGACTGGTATGTAGAACGTTGATTGATTATTATGATTGATGTATTATATTATATTCGTCTATTACCATGATGTGAATAAGTATATGTGAGGAATGTGGAAGTCCTTGATATTGGATATAGCAATGTGCGCCATGAGCGATAGATGAAAGTGAGTTCATGGATTTGTAGCGCGAGTGAGTAGTGTGTACTCCGATGGAGGTGTGTTACCGTAAGATGTGTGGGGAGTGAAAGGTGAACTAGTGTGTGTACGCTTCATGGATTGTAAGGAGAGGTGGAGTGAATAGAAATGGTAGGGTATTATACCAATGTAATGTTATTCTTGTAGGTGTCGGGGACGGGCCGCAGAGCCACCTCGATGAGCACAGGGGACAGGCCAGCATAGGGCCGGAGGCCACACATAGGCCAGAAGTGAGGCTGTCAGTGCAGGACAGTAGAAGCACATAAAGTCGTGGCAGTCAGGCCACGGACAGGGACGTAGATATGAGAGTGAATGAGATACTATATTGTTGCCATGTTGATAGGCTAGTGAACTGATACTATGTTGTTGCCATGTTGATGGCTATGGAAATAATAATGTGTTATTGCCCTGCTGAGGTGCTAGGGGAGTGCTAAGGTGTATGACAATAGGAGGGTGATATTGAGAGACTGCGGTGCCAGTGAATTACTAATGTGCTATTAAGACCCTGAGGGGAGAGGCTGAGGCCGAAGTGCCTTTAGGAGTAACTACCGGACTGTGGATCCGAGGGAGAGTGTGTGTGAGAATAAGGCCGCTGTACGGCAGTCATTTCAATAATATAATGTATGTAATTGCGCTAGTATATGTATAATTATGTTTAATAAATGTGTGAGTCTGATGGGCTGTTTTGTTAAGTGTTAAACTTGTTTGTTCGTGATTGTCGTCCTGTCATAAACTATTACATCTCCCAGTCTGGGATTTGTGACAGCCTTGAGGGCGTCTATTGCGCCTCAATGTTAGTCTGAGCTTGCAAACAATGAGTCTGTGGTCAGTTCCACACTCGGCACCACACATCGCCTTTGTTACAAGGACATCCTTTCTGTCAGTCTTCCTCACAATGACATAGTCTATGAGATGCCAATGCTTTGAGCGGGGATGCATCCATGACGTTCTGTTTCTCACGGGGAGACTAAAATTTGTGTTGGTAATGAACAGGCCAAATTCAGCGCACAAAGTAAGTAAGCGCAACCCATTGTTATGGCATGAACCAACTCCATGAGGGCCCAAAACATTTGGCCACGCTGAGATTTCGGAGCCAACCCTAGCATTGAAGTCCCCCAAGAGAATCAGCTTATCAGCTGCCGGGACAGAGCATATGACAGATTCTAGATCAGAATAGAACTTGTCTTTGGCTTCATCTGGGTTTGTCATGGTGGGCGCATATGCGCTAATGAGGGTGGCTGACTGGCTTTTCCCAACTGGGATCCTGAGTGTCATTAGGCTGTCATTTATTTCAATTGGCATGGACTGCAAGTTTCTGACAAGGTCATTTTTAATTGCAAACCCAACACCATGCTGTCTCGGTTCGACTGCACCCTTGCCTTTCCAGAAGAAGGTGTATCCACCACTGAGCTCTTTGAGTTGGCCACTATCAGGGAGTCTGGTTTCACTGAGTGCCACTATGTCCAGGTTGTACCTGCTGAGCTCAATGGCAATAAGTGCAGTGCGTCTTTCCGGGTTGTTTGAGTTGTCCTGTAGTGTGCGTATATTCCAGGCTCCTAGCCTGAGTAAGCTTAATTTCTTTTTGTTTCGACCGCAAAAAGGGATCCCCACTGGTCGCGGTATACCAGTCAGGGTGATGTGAAGTGGGCTTTCTATAGGGCACCTTTTCTAGCCCCTTCCTCAGTTGAGGTGAGCAGTGCTGTCCTTAAATAAGGCTGCTCAGCTACTGTGGGTGCTGCCTCCCCACGCCTCCACTTCAATCGACGATGAAGCGACCATAGCCCACAGCCACCAACGTGTAGGTCTGTGCTAACAGCTTCCAGTCTATCCAAACCTGCTGCCACCGCACTCGCCCATCGCCGTTGGAATTTTGAGAGGAAAGAAGACGAGACAAAGATGAAAGAAGACGAGGTGAGTGTTAAGACTGGCGCAAAGAGTTTGTTTTTAGTGAAAAAGAGCTGCGCAAACATCAGACTCACTCTCTCGCCTGGACACAACTTATCGAAGTGGCAAGACAAGGTCAAGACGACTGGAAATGTATCCAGGTGCAGGAGGATGCCAGAGGGACAGTCATATTGCCTGACCGGCTGCCTGTAGGCTACTCCACAGCCTCGCAGTCCCAACTGACTAGGGTGAAAGACCCAAACCAAAGAACACCAATACTGGTGGATGCTCTGTGTCACGATATCCAGGCCAGAGTGACGGTATATTGCCATCTGCCCTATCAATCAACCACTGGCCTGCTGCCGCCAGCTTCGAAGCTGCGTCCGGGAAGTTTGCTCAATTCTTCGTCTGTGATTTAGGCAAACAAGCCTATGACCACACCGCTACCGGGGGCCAATATGAAGGACTCAAATACTGAGGGTCACATTGTGCCCTAGCATGTGGCCGTTGGGTTAGATGAAACCTCCTCCGCCCTGGCCGTTTGCACCGACAGGTGCACGCCCACTGATACCATGCTAGCGTACCAGTTCATGGAACAGGTTGTACTGGATTACATGTTACCAGTAGCAGATGTTTCTGACCTGACCAAGATTGGTTGTACATGTATTAATAATGCATTAACTTGCCTATCCGTTCATTTTATGCTTTTTTTTTTATTGTTATAAATGATGACCGTATGGACTTTTAGCGACCGCTGCATTGTAGCTATGCTGATGCGTCGGTCGCAACCGTAAACCTACAATGGCGGACCTTTCGCAGTTTTGTGACGTCACACAATGGGCTCACCCAGTCTGGGTATTTTATTAGTCTGTGGACGGCAGGTTAAAATCCTCACGCTGAAATGCGCAAACAAACAGCAATATCGTAAATAGTTAAAATATCATGCTATATCAAAGAGTTTATAATAAACCTAGAGGTAAGACTCGGTCACGTCACATAGCCGCAAATAGAAAGCCCGGCAGCCATCTTTGGTTACGGCAAGCGATTGCAAATACTGTGTCAAGGCCAGTGCTAACGAAAGTAGTTTTTGTCGGAAGGCCTCAGTATTTTATTCTTGTTCATTCCTCTTTAGAGATGGAGGTTCAAATTCATCCGTACATTTTGTATTTTGTCATAATTCATAATGTTTGGTTTTTTTCTTTTGGTGGGATTACATTTTTTACATTTTCGTGGGTCAGCCAATCCATAAATTAAGTCTGCTCATTACTACTGTAATCCCCGTTCAAACAATCTGAAAGACCGTATTATTTTAGGCTTGGATTTGTTTACTTTAGCCGCACTGTCTAGGTCGAGGCAGGCTTGCCGTAAGTTGGCCGCCATCTTTACTTTACCTACCGACAACGCCACGCGGAGACTCGCGTAGCGCTAGTCTGACCTCTAGCTATAATATAACCTCTTTGTGCTATATACATCAAAAGTGGAATTGGGCTGGACATGTGGGAACGATGAATGACAGTAGGTGGACAAAACGCTGCACTGAATGGCAACCAAGGACAGGAAGAAGAACAGGCCAGGACGTGCAGGAAGAAGATGGCAAGACGACATAAAACAGAAAGGAGGAACATCATGGACGAGGAAAACATCAGACAGAGAAGACGGGAACTCTTCCATCTGGGGGCTACATCCTGCAATGGATGAACAATGCCTAAGTGAGTGAAAGGTGAAAGATGAAATAACTGATTTTAAGTCAGATTGAGATAATTATGTATTATATATTGCCTATGTTGTGATGGAACCTCGTAAGTGGTAAAAACAAAAAAATAGAAACCTCGTGTCAGTATCAATGTAGCAGTGCGATTCTAAATCCCCTACCCCACTCCAAACACACACACATACACATTTCTTCCTTCCTTCCTCCTCTCCCCCGTCTCCAGGGCCAGATTCTTCTCTCGTCCATGCCGTCTCCCAGGGACACCCAAGAGTTTAGATATTAAGTCACCCAGGGAAGATAACACTCACTTCTACTAAACCACGAGGCTTGGCGGACGTTAAGACCGTCTGAGTGGCTGGACTACGCTTTGATTCACAGGTAACCTCAACTTTTATTTGCCGGGTCAAATCTAAAGATGGAAAAAATCCACCTTGGTCTGAATATCAGATGCATGGATTTATGGCAGTTGCCGGGAGTGATTCAACTACGGGCAAGGCCGGGAGTCTGACATTGGTGTGTGAATGGGAAGGGCAAGAGGGGGGAGGGGGGAGAGCTCATGAAGTTATCTGCAGTTGTTAATTTGTAGCTTTCAGTGCATTGTCACGTCCAGCCACTCCACAACCGCAGATAACATCTTTCTTCTCTTTTGTAAACAAAGATTTTAATAATACGTTCTTGTCCTCAGAATAGATCAGAAAGCAAAATGTGCACACTTTTATGCGTGACACGACTGTTGTTACTTGCACGTACGCACCCGCAAGAGTTTTGACCTAGGGGCATGTACCTATCCCTGGTCCCGTCCTTATCCTCAACCCTAAATCTTACCGAATTCCTAACCCTGCCTTTTTACCCTTTCAACCAAACAGGAGGAAAACGAAGAAAATCTGAAAGAATAATCAATTAAGGCTGTTGTTAGGGCTATTTCAGGAGGAGTTCTCCAGCTTTGAAGTCACAAAAGGCTTTTTTAAAATTACGTACCCCTAGCCAAAAACACTTGAGATAAGTACGTACAAGCAAGGGGTATGTATGAATAGAGAGGTTTCACTATTGATCGATTTGCACTGCGAGACACGGGAGGCTCTGCGAAACCACTGTTAGCATGGAGCGGAAGTGGGTCGCTGCTGTAAACAATATCCGTTTGTGCATTTCCACAGAGCATAAGAGTTTACAAACGGCTCTCAATAGTTTCAATCGACCCAAAAATACGAACAAACTGCAGCAAATAGACATGCACGCTATCTTTGGTGAAGGCGGTTTCTTTCAATTCTTCAACTTCTTGTTTACCGCAGCGACCTATTTCTCGATTTGGCGGAAGTGAGATCTCTCTATAAATACATACTCTCTGGTACAAGTAACAGTAATTGCGTGACACTGAATTGATTGTGACGCTATCCCAATGCCACGCTTTCACCCCTCACCCCCACCCCCACCGCCACCCCCAGACCCCCTGAATTTTTTTTTCTTTCACCTGACGTCACACAACTCGTGTGCCATCGAAATTTTGAATTTTATTTCATCTTTCCTCTGAAGTTCCAAGGCTGTTGTGTGTGTGTGTTTCGTTCTTCCAGGAGTTTCAATCCTTCATTTTGGAATGGGCTGTTGTTAGTTTACAATTACAAAGCCGAATAGAGAAAATACTGAGTCGTGTTCGCTGTTCAGCTGTGACTTACTATGCAAACTACTAAGGTTCCCTGACAACAGCCTTTTGGAATATAGCCAGTCTCAGCAAGGACGCATGCTTAGCTGCCTGGACAGAGAAAAAAACAAACTTTGAAAGGGCGCATGATCAGCCGCCGTGCACTGGGGGGGGGGGGTGTGAGCATCGAAGCTTTGGGTGACGTCCGTGAAGCAAACCAACACGGCCGTGCAAAGGTAGAGCGACGTAACCGGCAGCATGGTCTTTTTCTTCTTTGTTATCTCTTTGAGCTTATCTCACACATAATTCTTTTACATGTCTTGTGTGGCAAACTCATAAATGAAAGCACTTTTACATGGCAGAATACGGCAGCATGCACCCATTTTATGGCAGAATAGTATGCTATTCTCAAGGTGAAAACCTTGCTTTCTTTAAATAGTATAAATTTATACGCTTTCTGAAGTCGGGCGGAGGTAGAAGACTCAACGCCAAGAACAGACTAAGGTACCAGGAATTAGCTTAAGACAGAAGACACCAAAGCCCATGGTAGCTATACTTCAAATTGGTGAATCTTAAGCATATCCTGTGATTTTTTTAGCATTCGCTTTTAATGTTGAAACTAGCTGCAGCACCCGGCGTTGCTCGGGATAAAACATGTTTATCAGTTTCAGTTCTGGATGACAAGGTGGTCTAGAGGCAAGGTGCTCGCCTCTCATGCCAAGGGTCCCGGGTTCTAAACCCGGGCAGTGCAGGCATGTTGGAAAGTGGATTTTTCTCATATTTTCAAGTCCCTGGTCCTATTGGGGGGTAGGATCGAGTAGTTCTTGGAATTTGGATTTTTCTCATATTTTCAAGTCCCTGGTCCTATTGGGGGGTAGGATCGAGTACCTAGTCTTCTCGGATAAGGACGAAAAAATTCGGAGGGCCCGTGTGCACGTTGCGCACGTTAAAGATACCTTGGCAGTTGGAAATCGTAAAGAGCAGGCCGAAAGGCCGCTGCCCGGGCAAAATTGAAATTATTAGATTAAAATTTATCCATATCATCTCCCCCCCCCCCCCGCCCCCCGCCAGAACAAGAAATAATAAAACAAGTAAAGTGAGGTGTAAATGCCAAGGGCAGCGAACCTCCTAAAATAAAGACCTCAAATCAGTTCTGGATGATTCGATTGGATCTGCCTCACCTTGCCCGTTCCTTTAGATATATTTTGTTTTTGTTTGTTTGTTTTAGATAAGCCTCCCTGCACTCAAATGCACGTTTATGCCCCACGCACCCGGTCAGCATTCGAGGCGAACATTGTCATGAAATGGCAATAATCCGCACAGCACGAGGCATCGTTTTTAGTAGTGAACACGTAGCAGGAAGTGATAACATCATTATTGTGTACGTGAAAAAAAAAGAGCCTGGGGGCAAAATCAGAGACACAAAGCAAACTAAAAAAATACTTCCCCACCGTTTCAAGTCTCCAAATCTAAAAAAGAACCTTCTGTAGGCCAAAAAGAAGGCACCTGAAAAATTTCAAGCAAATCCGAAGTGTATAAGCGAGGGTAGGCCTTTTTTTAAAATTCCGCGAATTTTTTAACATGTTGAAATGTCTTTCTGAAAATGTATTTTAAAAACGGAAAAAGAAACCAGACAGGACGCAAAGGACATCTTCATTTTATTTTTATTTTACTCTGTATCACTTGCTATTTTCTCAGTTTCTCAACTATTCCAGACCCGTTAAGCACATAGTAAATGGAGGAAATACCGCTTAGAGAAGCGTGTACTGACACAGTGACAGCAATCGTGTCACAACCAGTCACGTCAGATACGAATGACATTGTTGTAAATGAGACTTTATCAATATCATCAACTGTACAAGACTTCAAAGCCCCCGTGATGATGAATTAGCGACATGGCTAGTCTGAACAGGAAGCTGTAAGATTCTAACAGGACATTATCTTGTCACTATGTCAGGCAATGAAATGCCAGTCAAACTCTTTTGTCATGATTCGGATGTTGTTAGAACTCGTTGTTTTTTTACCAGGGCCATGAGAAATTGGCTGGTGGCCTTGAACGGTCCTCGCGAATTATAGTTGGTGAGTAAATAAATGTAAAGTTAAACTGTTAGATTCACGCTTGTCGGTTTTAATGTTCGTGATTAATAAGTAATGGAGTAGGGGTGAAACAAGGTGGGGATAGTTGACATTGTTAAGTATGACTAGACAAGTTTTTGCACGTTAACTGGCTGGTAGAATAGTGCAGACGTATTACTACAATTAAAATGGTGGGAGGTTTCGGCCAATGAGATTGCTGAACTAATTGGGCCAGCGGACTAGCACTGCTGGGTAGTCGGATAGTATAAAACATCGTGTAACGTTCAGATTCATTGAATACAGACGAGCAGAAGCATCGTGTCGTGAAGTATCTCCGGTTGGCCAGTACCTGAACTGTGTGGTCTGAAGACTAGAAGTCCTTGCTAACGGACTGACTGAGCTCTAGAAAGAAAGGTCTGAGTGGGCTGACCTTTAAAAGCCCACGCTGCGCTATTTTGATGTTCGCGCCTACCAGTAGGCGCGACCAACGGTAACATATCTTATTTGTCTAAGCATAATAGAAGTTCAGAGATAGAGAGAGAACCACAGCCTCATAGGAAGTCTAAGGAAACCCCAGCTGGCACTCGACGAACGAGTGGCCCGTATTATAGATCTATCTCCATAGTATGATTGAAGTAATATAGCACATTGTTAATGAATTGAATAGTGATTGTGCATATATATATATATAGTCTTTTGCAACTGCTTAATTACCTACAAGCCGAAGTGTGCTTCTGTAGGCTTTGAACGTACTGGGCTCTCCTAACATTCAAGCCCATATGATTTAGGGAGAGTTTGCCTGGCGACTGGCCAGTGGCGACTCAACTGTCACTTTAGATTGATATCTAGTTTCGTATAATGTACCCATTTGCTATTGATTGCAGTACATCCAATAAGGAACCATAGTGACATGAATATCATAGATTAAGTTAGTAATTAGAATTAATTGCTTTGAATATACCTCTATTGTCTTTTGTTTTGTTTATTAATATTTAAATAATAAGATGGCCTGACCGGCCTGACATAGATATACGCTCTAGTTATGTAATACTTTTCTTGTGTGGTTGTGTCCGAGTGTGAGTTAGCTGCCTCTCGTGCAGTCATAACATCCCCAAGACCCGAACTCTGCTCGTGACATCTTTCTCCTTTCATTTGTTTTCCTCCATTTTTCTCATGAAAACAAATTCTGGCAAAGAAACAACATTGATAAAATAATCACCGTACTAAATTATGTGCATTGATTTCTTCTAAAAGCCCGCTGACATTTCTAGATCAAACGGAAATGTCTTATTGCCTTGTAACAATGCATGTGTGAGTATGTGTGAGCGCGTGTGTATGCATGCACGTACTAGGCCGGTGCAAAACTGCTGTATACATGTATGTGCAGGTAAAGGACCAAACAAAGAGGGAGAGGGACATGGTAAATGAATGATTTGAATCGAAATAGGAATGTTTACGTTCTGATCCTTTTTTTTTTTCTTACTACCGGCCCCAAATATAAGACTAAATTATTGTTAGTCAAGTCCAAAATAATGGAATCGATGTTTTCTCAATTTTCTTCATAGAGCATGAACGGACCTCAAACGATTTTTACACAAATTTTTGCCATCCCATGTTGTAGCCGAAACAGATTTTTTAATTATTATTAAATTTCGTCCAGGGATAAAAATAAAATTCCTGTAATAGACATAATTCTGATGAACAAGTAAGTGCTTTAAAACGAACCGACAAAAAATGGATCCACCATGTACGATTCTTATGGCGCTGCCAGATTTTCGTGTGGCTTACTGAAAGCGTCTGTTATGAGGAGAATCGGTATCAAAATTCAATATGGCCTGGATCTGAACAAATTAATGGTCTCAGACATAACTGTGGAATCCAAAACCAACATTAATAATTCTCTGAGTATCGATGCTGTAACCACCCACCACCACACACCCAAATTCCTTGCCACGCCTACATATCTGTGTCGCGAAAGACAAATTTTGCCCTCTTTCAGAGAGCACTAAAACACAATACGGGTGAGAAGTAAAGGAAAGGGTATCACTGAGGCCTGAAGGCGCTGAGGTTTCATAATCAAGAAATTTGCATGGACCAACGGCATCTTTTCTCAGTTGCTGACGTGAAATAAAGGAACTCAACATCCGTTCGTCGCCAGAAAACCAGCGCTGTTTACGCTTGTGTGTCCGGTCCACGCGCGTCGTCGCGGTGACGTTAAAATCTGAGGGCTTTGTCCACGTGAGAATACATCCGATGTCCGCATTAACGCGCCCTGTCCTAATGGACCAAATAGTTCACGATAGCCTCCCTCGGGAAGAGACACCTCACTGTATACAACCCGTTCGGTCAGCGAGTGGGCGAACAGTTTAGATGTTGTAATCGAGTTATATTTCACAAAATTAGCGCCAGATTCTATACAAAGGTCCCCCTAGATTTTGAGGCCCTAGGCTTCAGCCTATCTTGCCTAATGGTAAATCCGGCATTGAGCAACTTGGTCATACAATAACAACAACAACAACAACAACAGCAACAAAAATAATATACCTGGCCTTTTAAGTTTTTGTAAAACCATAATGTGTGCCATGTAAGAAAATCTGCCGTGGCACGTGGTCCATTTCTAAAAAAAAGTATTCCTTTCTTTTCTTACCTTCTTTATTTTTTCTCGTGGGTGGATCAGATGAAGTTTTAGGTATGCATTAAATTTAGATTTCTAATTCTTGTCATGGTTCTTTCCTTTGTTCTTCTTGTTTTAATTAATTACTTTTTTTCATGAAGTCATTGCTCTGATTTGTCATGATTCAATGAACACATTAGTGATCTCTGACCTAAACAGATGCCGAAGGATGCCTGGATCAATGGCCTTGACGTGAACACTTAAAAGCTGCAGGTGCCTTGTCTACCAGACTCCAGGAACATCTAATTAATCGGCAATTTGTATCCATATAAACGATTTTGCTGTGATTATTCAAATCATGATATTGACCACAGGCCGACTGATCGATATGTCGCTCATTCCCGGGAATCGTAGACAAATCGATAATGGAGACACGATGGTCTAGAGGCAAGACGCTCTCCTCTCATGCGGAAGGTACCGGGTTCGATTCCCGGACGGCGCAGGCATGTTGGAATTTTGGGATCTTTCTCGTAGTTTCCTGTCCCTGATTCTATGGTAGGTCAGATTGAGCACCTAGTCTTCTCGGATAAGGAAGAAAAACTTGGAGGGCCCGTGTGCACTTAAAGATACCTTGGCGGTTGCACGCCGAGAACAGCAGGCCGAACAAGGCCGCTGCCCGGGCAAAATTCTAAAAAAAACTCATCCCTACCACAAAAACACACAGAAACAAGAATAAAGAAAATAAAAAGAAGAAAAGTGAAGTGCAAATGCCAAGAACAGCGAAACCTCCTAAAATAAAGACCTAAAAACACATTGGGATTATCTTTTATTTTATTTTAATTTAAAAAAAAAAAAAAGTTTCACCCTCCTCAACTTTTTCAGCCAATCGTCCTCTTAGGCTCCAAAGTTTCTTTCATCGCCATATCTTCTCTCACCCCACCCCTCAAAAATCCCTATTTGAAACGCAATAGACACATTTCACAGGAAAACAGACTACACCCAAGGTACAATGCAAAGTTTTTCAAAATCTTATCAATGGCAATAGTTGTGTTGACAATTTATTATAAAACACAGAGGATTCATTGTGAAGCGCACTGAAAGACATATGCCTTTTCTGTTCATAAAACCCATCTACGAGAGCTGTTGAACAAGTCCGTGACTGCCTTGCATTTCCCATCAAATCGTCCTCCGTTCATGTTTTAGTGCCCCTCCCCCCCCCCCCCACCAGGGGGAGGGGATATCGCCCAGGCTGAGAACCACAGCCTTAAACGATATATATTTGCCTGGTTCTGTTCGTCCATGCATCAAGTAAGTTATGCAGGCCGAACAAGGCCGCTGCCCGGGGCATGGCAAAAGTCTAAAAAAAAAAAAAACCAACGAATCCCTACCTCAAAAACACACAGAAACATGAACAGGGAAAAATAAATTTTTTTTTAAAATCAAGAAAAGTGAGGTGTAAATGCCTAGAGCAGCGAAACTTCCTAGAATAAAACCGTACACACCTCCAGACTTCCGTCAAGTCCTCCGGAATGAAAAACTATCACACTGTGAGTCTATTTGTAGACATCTCACACATCAAAGAAACATAGTAAACTGTTAAGATTGCTTTTCTTATTGCTGTCTACCATCGCCATCCACCCCAACAACGCTCACTACATCAATCGCCACTACCATCATGACATTTCGTCATCCTCATCTACCCACGACAACCACGACCACAAAAATACGGTACCACTAACCGTTCAATTGCTGCCACTGGTGTTACTACAGCAACTACTACAATTACCAAAACAGGTATAACCTACACATTGAGCTCATTTTTTCCCCATCCCTGTCCATTTACTAAACTTCAGCCAATCTCGGTCCCTTATCCCCATCTTCGCCTCCCATTTCGCTGTATGTGTGGGTGTGAGTGAGCATTGGTGGTGTGTGCGCGTGTGTGATTTGTCTCTTTGTGCGCACGCCCACGTGACACGTGACTTTGCGTCTTTAATTTCGTCTCGAGGTATTCATGATAAACTGAAATAAAAAATCTGAAGAAATTTCGCTGAGTTGAATCCGTTCCTGCTCTGACTTTGTCAATCTATTCCAAATTACAAACAAACAAAAAATACATGCAATGGCTCTTCAATTTTAAAAACAACAAAAGACAATACTTTGGCGGAATAACGAGGCAGAGGGAGAAAGAGAGAGAGACGAGGTAGGAGAGGAAGAAAGGAAGGAAAGGCAGAGAGAGAAAGAAAGAGAGACGAGGTAGGAGAGGAAGAAAGGAAAGAGAGACAGAGAGAGAAAGAAAGAGAGAGAGAGACGAGGTAGGAGAGGAAGAAAGAAAGGAGAGGCAGAGAAAGGGAAGAAGACAGAGTGAGAGAAGGAGAGAGAGGGGGCGGGGAGATAGGGAGAGAAAGGGAGACGGAAAGAGATGGGAGAGAGAGAGAGACCAAGGGGTCGGGAAGGAGGGAGACAGGACAGAGAGGGGGAGGAAGAAAGAGAAGAAAGATTGAAGGAGTTTCATTCTGGACAATGCCGATACCTGATCTATTGAACTATATTTTCTCAGACTCACACCCGGAGACACAGAATGTGTCGACGAACCATTCCTTCTCCCACTACAATCTAAAAATAATTGCACGCCTATTAACACTGTAAATACTGCTCTTTGTCATTGAGTTATGAAGGGGTATGGTGTGCATTGTTGCACTGTTGACATCGATTATACGCGCGCAAGTCGCTGGACGGAATATGACGAACTGATTCGACCCGGTGTCCTGTGTCTTGACTTACACTCTAATTTCCCATCTGGCTGACCTCTGAAAGCTGCAGGTGTCAGCTGTGAGTTTTTGTCTCTTGTGCACGGCCAACTTTTATCCGTTTACTAGACATGCGGTTAAATGATTATAATAAAGTTCTTTAGTGGTAAGAAACTCCTCAGGTGGAGCGAGGCAGATGAAGATCTTCAGAGGAAGATTGGATTCTTTCATTAGATGTTTCGGCCTTTAACTTCCTGACATCTTCTAGAACCCCCGGCCACACCGAGTTCTTGTCTCTCGGTGTTCGTCATCCACCTTTTTTGTTTTCATCGCTAGGCTCTTCCTTGGGTTTGAACCCGCACCGCTGGTTTCTTATGCATTTTGCCAATAATGACACTGGTTATATGGTATAAAATTTATGGTTTATAAAATATGGTATATATATATATATATTTGGTATGTGGCTTGTGTCATCATTATGGGGATAGGGGCGATGGACCCAGAGAGAGCAGGAGAGGTAGGACATGACATTTGTAAAACAAATGGCCCCAAAAAGTATTTTATGTGTTCGATCAGCAGGGCAAAAAAAAAAAAAGTAGTTTTGAATAGTAACACTTTTCAAGGCGATGATTAATTTCAAAACTAGACAATTTGCCATTCAGGACGATTTGCCCGCGACACTTGACACCGAGACGAATCAATCCATCATATTCCGCCGTCCGTCGACTTGCTCGCGTAACAATTCGCACCTCGCCCCTTCGTAATGGAACATAAAAGAATATCACTCAGGTATTTTATATGCCCGCAATTTGTGGACATAATTATAAGGGGAGAAGGAATGGCTCGTCTCGGTATTCTGTGTCTCGGGATTTGCCAGCCCTCGTGTATTTTTAGAAAGCACATAAATTTAGTTCTCGAAGATTTGAATTTCGTTTGTTGATAATCTTCTTACCACTTTGTTCCTATGGGGAGAAAAAAACTTGTGGGAGGGGACAGGTGGGTGTAGTTTTTTCATTTTACCGGTAGTTATTTTGATGAAAATTAATCCCACTGATGCTGAGTGTCAAATGCTCCATTGAGTGTCCAGCTAAACACGGCTCAAAATTATGTTTTGCCATAAGATTTCATGGTTTAGTATGAATAAATAAAAATAGAACAGGCTTAGAAAGCAGAGACGTGGCTATTAACAAGTAAACAGAATGTTTTTCGCCATTTACTGTCATATTTTCCGCTCTCTAGCATCCTGCGATATGAGTTCAAAGATTAACGGACGCCTGGTTAGCTTTGAGATGCTTAATAAATATTTAATACTTCGTCAGTGGTAAATCTATCCAAATTAAATTTTTTAAAAACTTTATGACACAGCAACGTGCCTGCCACTACCCATTCATTAATAGCAACAGTTGCTGTTAATGGATGGGTAGTGACAGGCATTTTACAGTATAACCTTCCAGCACCTAGTCTTCTCGGATAAGGACGAAAAACGTGCAGGGCCCTTGTGCAAGTGGCGCATTTTAACGATACCTTAGAAGCTAACGTCCAGAAGAGCAGGCCGAACAAGGCGCCGCTGCCTGGGCAAAATTCTAAGAAAACTAAGACAAAAGCACACAGAAACAAGAACAAGAAGAATAGAATATGAAAAGTCAGGTGTAAATGCCAAGAGCTGCAAACCTCCAGTGTCGCGATGTGGGTTAGATGGGGAGAATTCGACTGACACTCTTTCCAGGTCCGCTCCCACAATCGACGAACACACAAAAAAAAATACTTGCACTCTAAAAACTAAATAAATCAATTGCTTTGATTTTTAGCAGAACTGTAGGGCAGTTTAAATAACAGGAATTAATGTAACAAATATAATTATAAATATAAATATCAATTCAAAGGCAACTGAATCTAACTAATGAAACTACGGCTTTCTATAAAGACTAACTTATTCACTCTAACTACTTGCAGATCATATGAGTTAGATGCCAAATAGAATCCGCGCACTTGGCGACGGATATAACAGTTTAAATTCTATTAATTCAATGAGACATGTTATGATATGGACATTTCCTCTAGACACGCCATGGAGAATGCTTGTACAACCATGCGTTGTCTGGCGGTAGCTCTGAAACTGTCTTCAAAAGTAAGTAGAACGGTTCACTTTCATCATTACAAATTAGTATGGACTCTCACCATGGGGCCCTCACTGGGAGTGAGAGCGCTGGATGTAAACGCTGTGGGTTCATATCAAACCAAGTAGCTTAGGCTCTGGAGCTTTAAAATCATGGCGCTCCTCACAATATGGACTGCTCAACTGCGTCTCTATGTCTCTCATCTGGCTGAGGACTATCGCCGTCCACTTCGTAAATGGATTGTCTACATGTGGCCTCTATCTAAGCTCTGCACGGGTTTAAATACTAAAGCTATGTCTCGACCTTCCGTCCAGCTCAGCCTGCAATATTAATTTATGCTTGTCATGGCCTTGCGCCAAAATCAAGGTCAATTTTACGGTCTAGACAAAATTTAAAATGCGAAACATTAACTACTAAAATCTTCAAACCCCGTGCTTTCTACTCTTATGCACGAATTTCCGAACGCCAACTAAGCGTCTAAATAAACTACCTTTACTCGCCCCTTATCTATGTTAATCAAAATCACGGGGTCTTCTTCTTCTTCTGCGTTCCCCATCATGGCGGACGTCAAATCTTTACTCCAATCCTCTGCAAGAAAGCAGCTGTTCTCTTCAATTGTTCCAAGCTGCCATACAGCTTCTCCCTGACAGGCGTGGCCTCAGGCCAATGGGCTTCCCTTTGCATGTTATATTTTGGACAAGTCTGCAGGATGTGTTCTGCATTTTCTGCTTCTAAGCCGCATTCGCATACACTGCTGTTGCCAATTCTAAAGATGCGATGCATGTGGGGTCGAGAACTGCTCTGTCATTCCTAGCTATACATTTATTCTGTCTCGCCCCTCCTTCTCTCCATCTATCAGAAAAAAGGTGTTTCAAAACAAACTGTTCACGAGAACAGCTCAAGGACAAATTACGCTGGTTATAATCAACAAGATCGTAAAAGTTAACTCACTGACGTCGTGACCTAGCACGGCATTTATGATCCTAATGTGATCATGACACTCCTGGAATAAAGACCTAAAATACAACTGTATTTAACCTTCAGGTTTCATAGAGTCAGTTGCATAAGCTAAATGCCTTAGACACACAGTTTAAAATTATAATTGCCAATGAACAAATTCAGTTTTCAAGAAAAATTATTCTGTGTCCTTAATAGATATCAATGTAATGTAGATGTACTCACTGTCACAAATCCCAGACTGGGAGATGTAATAAGTTATGACAGGACAACAATCACGAACGAACAAGTTTAACACTTAACAGAACAACCCATCAGACTCACACATTTATTAAACATAATTATACAGATAATAGCGCAATTACATACATTATGTTATTGAAATTAACTGCCGTACAACGGCCTTATTCTCACATGCACTCTTCCTCGGATCCACAACCCGGTAGTTACTTCCTAAAGGCACTTCGGCCTCAGCCTCTCCCCTCAGGGTCTTAATAGCACATTAATAATTCACTGGCACCGCAGTCTCTCAATATCACCTTCCTATTGTCATACACCTTAGCATTCCACTAGCACCTCAGCAGGGCAATAGCACCTTATCATTTCAATAGCCCATCAACATGGCAGTAGTACATTATCTCATTCAATAGCCCATCAACATGGCAATAGTACATTATCACATTCACGCTCATATCTACGTCCCTGTCCGTGGCCAGACTGCCACGACTTTATGTGCCTCTACTGTCCTGCACCGACAGCCTCACTCTTGGCCTATGTGTGGCCTCCGGCCCTATGCTGGCCTATCCCCTGTGCTCACCGAGGCGGCTCTTTGGCCCGTCCCCGACACCTACGAGAATAACATTACATTGGTATAATACCCTACCATTTCTATTCACTCCACCTCTCCTTACAACCCATGAAGCGTAAACACAATAGTTCACATTTCACTCACCAAACATCTTACGGTAACACACCTCCATCGGAGTACACACTACTCACTCGCGCTACAAATCCATGAACTCAACTTTCATCTATCGCTCATGGCGCACATTGCTATATCCAATATCAAGAACTTCCACATTCCTCACATATACTTATTTACATCATGGTAATAGACGAATATAATATAATACATCAGTCATAATTATCAATCAACGTTCTACCTACCAGTCATCACTGGAAAGACTCTCTCACTAGTCTTCTGACTGCTCCACTTATGTTCGCCCACTGGGCTTTCTCTTGCGTCCGTTCAGTAGGACCTTCTAACTTGCAGTGATAGTAATACAGCGCTTTCGCCTCATTCAGACCCCCCACCAATCATAACAGCACGCTTTAACTTACTTGTCTACGTGCGTTAATTTTACTCTCCTCCCTTCCCCCCTTAATTATTAACTATCGCTCACTCCACTCGTGACACTCACCATAATCTGCTATCAGAATCGCTTGGCATGTAATTGTAAAAATCGTTTTTTTTCCCCTTATTTTCTGAAAAACCCTTCAGTTTGACATAGACATGATCCTAGACAATTATTGTCGATATGTCTGTTTTTAAAAGACCGTCTACAAGAAGTAGTTTCCTGAAATCACCCAAATATTAAGCTCACGAAATATCATAAAAACCACAGAAAAACTGTGGGGTCGCAGCAGGGCTATAAGCAAAGTCAAAATTGAACAAAAAGAAAAAGTTGTATGTTGCAAAGCCCCGCGTGAGAAATAAAACCCAAACAATACAAAACAAACTAAAGAGAAGACAGAAAATACACAAAATTTTCAGCTTTCGCCTTTTTCAAGTGAAAAAAAACGAACAATACTTTGTATTGTTTGGGTTTTATTTCTCACGCGGAGCTTTGCAACATACAATCTTTTCTTTTTGCCCAATTTTGACAAACATTAAGCTGTGTTTTGATGTCTACGGAAACGGAAACGGGCACGGAAACGTCAAAAATCCATCAGGTAGTAAAAATAAAGAGTGTTTTAATGCGTACGGAAACGTCTTCTCCGTACATATGAAAACGTTATTTCCATCTCTCTACTTAAAGGGCTTTTGACGTGTCCGTTTCCTTACACACGAAAAGCCAGTTTCAGACATTGTAAAAGCTCATTTTGACGTACTTTTCATCTTCTACATAGGACTGCCACTGACTGGAACAAAAAAGATGGCGGTGTTCAGGGGGTCCATGTAATGCGTTCACTAAACAAACTGCAAGCACTGTCGCAACCAGCCCTTCTGCATTCTTTTCTATTTACTTCATTTTTTTTTTTTTTAATCGATGACAAAGAAAGACGAGCTGACGACTGGTGAAGACAGTGTGGGACTGGATGAGGCAAGTTGGACGGTTTTACAAGATTCTCTTGCATACTTTAAGTATTTTAGCATATAATAAACAAACGGGAATTTTATCATGCCTTAACGACCAGTTTCACTTCAGTTATCCACACTACACACGAGTTGACGCCACGTTCATCAGTGTGCAAACACGGAAAGCAGAAAATTTAGATGTCTTGAGCAGTAGCGTAGCGTGGGGAGAAGGTGGGTGGGGGGGGGGGGGAGGGGGCTACAGGCGGTTACGCGGGCGCAAAATTCTTAGGGGCTCAAAAATTTGTAAAAATATAAATAAGTCACATATAGTAGTAAAAACATTATGACATTGCAAATAAACGTGGCCACGTACTAACGGCAAAGATGCTAAAGTGATAAGATCCAACACTCCGGTCTGAGATCCTTGGGTTTCTCGGGGGCCTCAGGTTAGTGCTGTTGGCCCCCGTGATGATCAGATCCCTTCTTCCGGCCTCTTAAAATACCGTTCACATCCGGGGTCACGGCCACCACCCACTCTCGGCGCGCAGAGGCAGCGATTTGCATAATGGATTTGCATAGAAAATATGACACAGCACCAATCGGTTTCGCCCCCAGAGGCAATTTCAACGTGAAAATATATTTGAAATATGCAGTATGGAAGTAATAATGAGTGTTGCCGTTAAGCAAAACGCCAAAAAAGCGGTTGGGGGGGAGGAAAAAACGCGACAAAGAGATTTTTCACGAGATGACAGGCCGAGCTCTGTCAGTGCGTGCGGCTTTCCGGGCCTCTGCCATGGCGAGTTATTTTTAGCCTACAGCTCATCCTTGAAACCCGACTGCTAGGATTGCTGTGCGACTCTTCGGCCATTTTGTAAAAACGTAAACACAGGCTGATGCACAGACTAATAAATTAACCAGACTGGAAGCACGAGCTTCGGGCTGTGTCGTTTTTTACCGAATTTCCCGAGCGGCGGCCGTATAACCAACATGGCCGCCGCTCGGGAAATTCCGATTCTAGTTCTATCTGCAGTAGAAATTTCTTTTTGTTTGTCAAGATTGGCTGTACATGTATAAAAATGCATTAACTTGCCTATCCTTTCATTTTATGCCTTTTTTTTTTATTGTTATAAATGATGACCGAATGAACCTTTAGCGACCGCTGCATTGTAGCTATGCCGAGCTGTCTCATCTTATCACTCGGGTACGGTATCTTTGCTAACAGCCCACGAGTCAGAGGCGCAATACTTGACGCTGGCCACCCACACTACGCCACTGGTCTTAAGCTGAAACCCCGTGGTTTAACTTGAAAAACTGCTCGATGTCAGCATTGCCAACTCCACAGTTTTATTGTTGTCGTTTTTTTTGAGTGCATCATAAATAAGTCTTTTATGAAGTCTTTGTTTGAAAAACAACAACAAACAAATAAAATAAACGGATTTTCAGTTTTCTCATCAGTCTGGGTATTCAAAGACAAAGGAAGTTTCAGCTTTTGTTAACCGAAGCATGTTAAAAGGTGATTGTGTCATTCCTATGAAGGTCACGTAATGCGAGACTTGTTCATTATGATACCCATCTTCTAGATGAACACTAACGGAAATTCCCACAATTTCTAAGGTTTCATGAAGTTCAAGATCGCCGTTACGAAGTTAAGCAAAATACGTCAACGTGAGTACGTTACTTAATAGATACGATCTGGCTTCGGCCGAAATAGTCAACGGACGAGTCTACTTTTGGAGTTCGAGGGGGCGTCATTGGAAAACCCATGCTTTTATGAGAATTAATCCTAGCGAACCACGTAGTTTTACCTCTAAACGGCAAGCTCCATCTCCAAGCAACCATCTTCACATTGAAAAGAATATCTAGGAGCGTGTAGATGTGAGGCACTCTAGGGAAATGGTCCACATGTCGCACTCATCGCTTTCGAGATAGAGCCAAAAAGAGGTGGACAGGGACTTCCGGGTCTAAAATCAGTTTTCGGCATAAATATATTCCTCGATCATTTCTTAATGCCTGGGCGAAAGGATTTTAATGAATTCCGCCTATCAAGATTTTTTTTTTCATTTTTTCTGATCCAGTCTAATGGGTTTAGTTGTTTTTTTTTAATTTACATAGACTTCAAACGCTCTTTTTTTTTTTTTTTGTCTCAAAAGTGACATTTTCTACATCGTCACCTTCAAATAGCCACATCTTTGCAAATTTTCAACGTTAAGTTTTACATGAAATAAATTGCATTGTTCTCAGGACAGTTTATACTTTCACATTTATACTCTTAACTCAATTTTGAAAAAAATATATATATTGGCGGACCATTTCCCCAAAGCGCCTCACATATGTATGTATAGCACAGCATGTACACCCGGGTTTGTGTGTAAGTGGTATCATGTGTGTGCGTGGGTGTTTTAATTACAATTTTAAAAGGAATTCAATTTCTTCTCGCTTCTATCCAGAATGATTCTGTGCACGTCAGTAAACGCCGTCAAATATGGAAATGGAGGAAGATATGTCAATGCTAAAGACTTCCCAAAGAAATTAGACATACGTCATGGGCATGGGGTGGACTTCAAAGAGAAATCTGAAACGCATGATGAGTGACAGTGATCCGCCTACATTTTGTTCTCGTCTCACAGGAGATAGTTCATTTCATTTTATTTTTAATGTATTGCAGAGTTTTTTCATTCTGATGATGATTGTGTTGAGTACTTTCTCGAAATTTAACCGTAGCTTTCCAAAAGATTATTGAACTTTCATACCGCCATAACTGAGCCCATTCTTTGGCAATTCTGTTCTAAGAAACGGTATCGCTTCTCTTTTTCTTGTTTGGAGATCTATGAGTTCAAAAAAAAATAAAGGGAGGAAGTAAAGTGTATGTGTGAATGAGCTTGGGGGGGGGGGGGGGAAGAATAAACTTTTGGCCACCGTGCCAAAGCTTAAACTTATGCAAGGTCAATTCGTGTGATTGTTTCTGAAACCGGCAGGTGCAAACGTCGCAGGCCCCAGCGCCGAATAAACAAGTCTACATGCGTCTTCTACATCTCAGTTGTACTAATTTAAATGAATCATACTAAGTGCGGAATCACTCTGTGATAATATATGAAGTTATATATTCTTCTTACTCTGATGTTGAAGAAATAGATCTCTGATCAGAAATGACAAGTTTGCTTGCTTGCTTAGCTGCCAGATTACCTTGATAACACGAAAAAAAAAAATCCATACACATGGCATCATTGATGTTCTGAAGGCTTAAGTAAATAAATATTCAAAATTGCGAGATATTAAGCAGTGAATATTATAGGTTTAAGACAGACTTCAGTTTGTCAGTTTAATACCTTATCTTCTTGTCAAAAATCCGATGTATTTGTTCTGTTCCTTGTTGCTGTTTTCAGTTATCAAATGGAGAAAGAAATTTGGTTAGTCTCTTTCATATTCTGCGGTCTTACTTAGCTTAAGATGGTGAGTTTACGTTATTTAACAAACTATTCAGGTTAATACCCTACACATGTTACCAAAGCAATTTTTGCTATCGGTAAGTTCATTTAATGGTCAACGCCACTTCTTGGTGTAGGTGTTATTCAAATATTTCAAATCCCATACTTTTGATCAATGTTTCTTCTTATCCTCTTGGACAATAAGTTTCTTCAATTTTGGGCTCACACTTTTCACATCCAATTTCTCCAGCATCAAGACAAAAAGGAACCTTTATAAATCTCTTCTTGGAAAAGATAACCTCTACTCTGATCCGATCACAATTTTCTAGAACCATTTTAAATCTCCCGGCTCGTTACTGCCACTATTTTCCAGATTCCATGGAGACTAGAACAAAAGCTTGCCCACAAACAAGTCTCCGTTAATCCGCCTTTGATGGCTGGAGCAGAGGCGGTCCGGAAGCTTGATTCAGAACTGCCGGACCATCTGAATGTCTGGATATTATCCCTGAGCTAAAGCCTTGAGATCGGTCTGAAACTTTTCATTCTCTTCAAGCCACGGACGCCGCCAGTATTATTAACCTGTGATCACCCGTCACTGACTTCTGTCAAAGGTGGCCAAACCGCGGATCGCGAGCCACATGCGGCTCTACGCGGCTCGAAAAAATAATTATGTTGGCTGAGCACTTTTTTCATCACAATTATTGTAAAAGGCAAATAAGAAAAACATTCAAGCTTTATAATTATTTACTGTGTATGAACTGAGACTCCACTGGTTTCAAATCATTTTATTGGCTCATCATGATCTAATCTGCCCTTAAATGATTTAGGATTTAAATTCATAAATATGTTCACTAACATGTTTACTAACATGCACATTAAACTTACATATTTCTTGATATTTATATATTTTTTTATGACAAATGTGTATGTAACAATAAAAACGTGTGAAGAGTTTGTTCATATCTTGTGGCTCTCGAACATCTGAAGTCTGTCGTATGTGGCTCTTGGACTAAACGAGTTTGGCCAACCGTGCTGTAGATGGAGAAAAGTTTCCCACAATACACATAAAGTGTGTACCCTCGGTTTTACCGACAACCCCAAATAATCGTATAAAGGCTGAGAGAGATCAGAAATGCAAGACTGTTCTGTATTTGTGTTATTCTATTTGTTTATTGATAATTATGTATATTGCCTAGATTTCAAAACGACCGGTGTTTCTGATTTCAAAACCATCCTTGTCAGATGGTCTGGGTATATTTGATTTTGCTTTCAGTCTCACAATAGTCCACTGAACGCTAGCCGTGTAAGCAAAAGACTTCTGGTTCGAATGGATCTCCCACCTGTCTTTTCTATAAATCTTTATTGTTGCTGTTGTTGTTTTGGTTTGGTTTTGCCATTTGGTATTCATAAAAATTTTGCAACTTTTTTTTTGTGTCTAACCCCATTTTACACCCGGGCTCCGGCAGACCCCAGACATTCACTCTTTACATCATAACAACCCCAAGCCGAATGTTAAATGGTGTTAAGGACAAAACGCAGTAAAAGGCAATAAATGCAATAATTCGTCATTCTAGGATAGACTTAAAAAGATTCTGTTAAAAGAAATACAAAATAACAAGAAAATGGCGAGACACGTTTAGAAAATATCATAGAATAAAATTTCCCCACAATAAGACCAATTTACAGTAAGATTAGCTAAAAATCCAAAAGACGTCATAACACTGTGAGGTTCGTTACAGCCTGTTTGTTGCCTGGAGTCACATCTTGGACAAGGAAACTAATAGACATCTTCACATTCCTGGCCTTGATGTTTCCGGTGGGAGCAAAATGTCTCACCTGAGCCTTAAGGATGTCTTCACTGTTCTGTCAGGGCCCAGACAATAACACATAATCATTTTGTCTCCAACACGGTTTTGTTTGCTGGTTCCTTCGTTCTGAAAAGAGCAACAGCGCTTGTTAGTTCGTTGATGTGATTGTTGGGAATTTTATATGTTTTGTTCACTAATTAATGTACGTGTCCGTCCGTTCCTCTCTCTGTCCGTCGGTCCTTCCTTCCCTCCCTCCGCCCGTACGTCCGTCTGTCCGTCCGCCAGTCAGTCCGTCGATCCGTCCGTGTGTCTGTCCGTCTGTCTTTGTTCCTCCTTACTCTTCCCCCTCCACTTGTTGCGCATTTTGTTCACCACTCATTTGAGTCTGGCAGAGCTGTTTTACATAATGGATGTCTCAGTTTTGATACAAATCCTTTCAATAGCGTATTTTTCCTATTGTCGAAACGCCCGGCTAGTGCTCTTTCCAGATATAGACAAAATAATGTATGAAAATGAGTTTTACAAAACCTCTAGATCGCCTTCAGCCATGTATGACCAAAGGCAAGAGCTTTTTTCAGAAGTAAATTCACTATTATCATTACCACCATTGTCTTGATTTATGAACCCTCTCAAGGTAAACACAGGCAAGAGCGAATGAAATGGAATTAAGTTGTTTTTGTCTTTCCATCACGAGAGAGAGATGGAAAGATGAATGAGAGAAATTCAGGACTGAAACAATATTACACAAAATATTGGTCAGTTTGTGTGTGCTTGTGTGTGTGCGTGTGCGTGTGTGTGTGTGTACGTGTGTGTGTGTACGTGTGTGTGTACGTGTGTGTGTGTGTGTGTGTGTGTGTGTGTGTGTTATTTTAAATATCTGCATTTTGATAGCAGATACTGAGAGTAGAATTATGGCAGAATAAACGATGCGATAAAGAAGCGAAAAGGAATGGAATTCGGGACTTAACCCTGTTACTGTCAGGAAAGAGTTAATGTGGCCTACCAGTGGTTTTAAACTGCAAGTCTTCACCTGACAACTTCAGTAATTGGTTCTGTCTTTCTGATTTAGAAACCCCAATAAAGTATTCATCTCTAGAAAACTGGTTTGACTCTGGTAGCCCAGCGATGAACAAAACTGCCATTGGACCTGTGACAGCATCAGGGTTAAACAAAATTACAGAGAATTTTGGTCATTTTTTTAAAAGAAATATTATACAGTTTGGTAACAGATGAGAAAATCCTGGCAGGATCTAAGTGATGCGACAGCCAAACAAAATGGAATGGTAATGCAGCTCTGTGACCAATTTATACCAAATTCTAGGGTTTTCCAATAGTTGTTAGCGATGTCTCCCCATCTCCCTGTGAACTGTGACCCTTGATTTATGCATTTAAGCATAACTGTCCAATTATTTCCACTTTTTGTTGAAACACGGCTCGAGTTACCTTAAAATTATTGACACTGATTTACAGAAGGAAATCGAAATGCTTTTTCAATCAGACAAGAAACCGCTTTGTCGGACGTGCCGAACAACAGAATCAGTTCAATAGACAGTTTTGAACAGTTGGCAAATAACCGCAGATCTACATCGAGTGGAGAGGCCACGATCTCTGTCCGGGTATTGATAGTCGAATGTCGTGTGTTTTGTCATTGACCAGCTAGCACCCCAAAGTGAGAGAAATGAGATTGTTTTGTTGAAAGACAATTTAGCCTATTATTTTATTCAACCAGTGTTTGGGATATATCGATACCCGAATCGATACTCTAAGCTGAGACATTCATTTTCACGATACTCCACTATTTGACTTTTGTTGTTATAGATGTTTCTTAAAACTCGTTGCGTCTTTCAGTTGTGCTGATTTTTTTTTGGACATGACTTCTTTCAGTGTAAGTCACAGACTAATAAAATACCCAGACTGGATGATCCCATTGTGTGACGTCACAAAACAGCGAAAGGTCATGAACCATCCGCCATATTAGGTTTAAGGTAGCGACCGACGCTTCAGCATAGCTACAATTTTGAATGATACCATTTTGACGCGCCTACTGAACGCGGAAGTTTGGTTCCGCACCAAGAAATTAATACATGTACAACCAATCTTGACAAATAAAAAGAAATTTCTACTGCAGATAGAGCTAAAATCGGAATTTCCCGAGCAGCGGCCATGCTGGTTATACAGTCGTCGCTCGGGAAATTCCGTAAAAAACGACACAGCCCGAAGCTCGTGTTTCCAGTCTGGTTAATTTATTAGTCTGTCGTGTAAGTAGACTGACATGGTGTATCGAGAACGCGTGTTGATTTTTAGGCTTCACTGCAGTCCAAAGTTTAAAATTTGATAATTGCTATGGACGAGTATGTATTTTAATATATATATATGGTTCATTTAAGCTCCACCTCCTTTAATATTATCACATTCTAAGAAAGTCACGACTCCCGTCAGGTGATTTGGATCAAACCATGATTTTTTATTTTTTTTTAAATGTTCATGAGCTAGATTCTGTGTTTGTATCGATATTTATCATCCAAGCATCGGCAGTTGTCACAGTGATGCGGCTTATAGCCTACATTTAGGGAAACAAAACAAGTCTAGTTTAAAGTGATAAATCACGTTATGTACCATGGAACGAACTGTTTCTGTTTATTTTTTACTGCAAGAACTGTTGTGCTAACAACAAGATTTCTCACTCGGTTGTTTTTCATATTATCAAAATGCATTCTCAGGAATTGATAGAAATTTTATTCTGGGTCGAAAATTACAATGCACAACACACATACTACCACATATACGGACAAATACAGACTGTTTCAGTTGGCAGCCGTTAAATATGGCGTACCTTGTCAACATAGCGACAAATAACACAGAATAATCAAGCAGTTTGTTCCCCGCTCTAATCGCGAGCGCAGATCAGAGATGAAGACCACAACTACGCGGATTAGTTAGATAAAACACCGTTTTGAGCCCGCCTGTCACCGGCGTTTTGACCCTCCTCTTTCAAAGCCCGACCAGGCGCGTCTGTCAATGAAGGACCTGTCCATATGACCACCGCGGTATTTAGCCATTAATGCATTCAGCTAAGATGGATAGCTGTCTCTCCATAATCTGCGCTTGACGACGCCTCAGGGACGGGGAGTTGGGAGCGAACGCGGGGAAAGGATTGGGGTGGGGGGGTGGGGGCGGTGTAACATAGGAAACATTTTAAAACCACCAGCTTCCGTTAAGCTAAGGGAACGGGGGGGGGGCGTCGAACCACTGGAAACATTTTCGAATCATAGCGACCGTTAAGCTGAGGGAGGGAACTGGGGTGGGGGGGGGGGTTGGGGGGGGGGGTCGAACCATTGGAAACATTTTCAAGTCACGAGGGTCGGTTAAACGCTGAAAGTCCAGGTTTCAGAGTTCCCTGTGGTAACAATAGCTGTCCGGATTTTGTGTAGCGCAGTTGTTTTGTTTCGAGCGATTGGCGAGGGGGACAGAAACGATGCGACGAAAGACTTGACTGTTTTATATTATTATTACTGAATGAGGTGAGGGATTAAACCATCACTTTTTTTTTCGGGGGGGCGGGGGTTCTAGGGTTTACGGAGGTAATAAACTCAGCCAGTTGAGCAGTTCCCCGCCCCTTCCCCCCTCCCCCCCCCCCATACACACACCACCCCCCCCCACCCCCCCCCCCCAAGATGAAATTTTTAAAGTGGGTTTTGTCTCAGTGACTGGCTAAATACGTCCGCCATTTGCAATTCTTCTCACCTAAAGCGCCTAGTGGCTCGGTGACCGAATTCGGTGGCCTTTGTGTGGCTACCCTAAGGCAAGGTCCGCTGGCGTGTGACAAGGTTTACTTGCCCCGTCTTGCTGAAAAATTGTGTGTAGGATGTTCAAACATTGGGAGATTGTCTCTGTCAAGGAAGGGGTGCGCTATTTAAAAAAAAAATATATTATTACTAATTTTTATTTTGCTTTTGAAATTTGGCGTCCTTAAGAATTTTGCGCTCGGTGCAACCCCTCACTTGGAATTGCCCACGCTACCCCGCTGACTAGTTGAGAACCCGCGACTTCACTGGCCTAGGACAAAAATTCTACTCATCCTTAAATCCCTGAGACTTGTTTTGATTGGCGTTGTTCTCTCTCCCCCCCCCCTCCCCCCCCTCCCAAAGCCTTTCTCCACCCAAATCTCATTCATTTTCAAACTGAACGCATGTCAAATAAAGTCTCCCATGCTCTGGCCTATAAAGCAGTTGCGTTAGATTGTTTGTCATCTAGGAAAATTGAAACAGTTATTGATGCTGCAGCGTTGAGCAAAAAAAAGTGGCCAAATTGCACCACAATGAAATCGTCGGGTATTTACCACATTGTTGTATATGTGCATTTTGGCCTTTTCTAGAACATAAGGACTGAAGTTTGGTCGGCAAAGGACTAAAACACATAAAACATTACGTCACAAGCATTTATCTCGAAAAGTCTTTAACCGCTTGGAAAGACACTTAACACTTTATGAAATTAGGAGTGAGAGAACCATTTTCATGACAAAAGCTCAAAATCAGCAAAATGTCGCATACGGCAAGATGGTAAAAACTCGAAATAATCTCGCCACAATTTTTTTTTTTTACGATTAGATTTATTTATTTTTGTAAATTCTGTCATTGATATATTAATTACAAGCTGAGGTCCCCGGCCCTGCCCGGGATAAATCGGTTTGAATATTAATTTCAGTTCTGGGTGATTATTATGGACCTGCTTCATCTTGCCTGTTCCTATTTATTTATTTTATTTTTGTTTGTTTGTTTTTAAATAAGTCTTACTGCTCTGCCTTTGTGAGTTGACACCCTGCGCATCCCGTACAATAGCATGATTTGCGCACGGGTTAGAGTGTTTGATAGTGAACACATCGCAGGAAGTGATAACGAAACCTTAAAATGGCGAACCATGACTCGAAATAGATCTAAATGATGGCGAAACAATGAAAAACGAAACGTAGAAGCCTGAACATTTCATAATTTCTAACATAGCCCATGTTAATTTCTCATTGATAATATGCTGTTGTGCAAAGTTTGAAGCCTGAGTGTGATGCGGTTCCTGAGCCTTAGGTGACCAAACTGTTAAACCAAAACACGGCCTCAGGGGAAAACCTATTTGGAAATGTTGAAAATGGTGTTTTAAAAAGATGATTGGAACTGGTAACAAAACAAATGACTTCATAAATTCAGTTTGTACATTTCCACACATTATATCTTCAAAATGAATGTGTAAAAACCTAGTAGATTTTTTAACTAATGAGCACAGAAAGTTTGAACTTTCCACGTTTAGTCGTTTTTCTATGCATAGGGAAGGACCGCTCCAAGTTGTCCAAATATATATATAGATTATGTTTTTCGCGGGCAAATTTGGCTAACCGGAAAAAGGTCTGTACTATATAGTTCATGCGCCTGGCGAAACAATCTGTTATGTTTGGTGCCAATTACTTAACAGACAATCTTCTGATCTTTTCATCCTGTAATTGGTGGTGGGTCAAGCAAGAGTGGATAGCGGAGTGGGCGTCATCGAAAGTTGGCATTAAAAAAAAAGGTTTTGCTTGCAGAACCCTAAATGTGTGAACAGACACTGGAAAAAGCTACAAAGAGAACAGGTGGGAGTGTTTATGGCAGTAACAGAAAAAATACAAATTGGGGTCCAGCTACTAAATAATGAAAGGTATATGTTATTATTATGTTTTGAGGTTTTTGTTGTTGTTGTTGTTTTGTGGGGACCCAAGGTCCTGTTTTGGTTCACACCTCCGTGAAACTGTCTAGACTAACATTTAAACGATGGGTCTTCATACTTGAAATAGCTCTACAGGCCTCACAGACTCTTAAGTCCGGCAATGTTAGCAAATCAAGGTCGAGACACATGTTTGACGGGGGCTTTCTTCGTCTGATGATTTGATGTAGTGGGCTCTCCAAAAATATCTCAAGTCTTTTTTCTTTTCGTTAGTTCTACATCTGGTTGAATTTTGTCTGTTGTTTCTTTTCCTTAGTTCTACATCTGGTTGACTTTTGTCTGTTGTTTCTTTTCGTTAATTCTACATCTGGTAGACTTTTGTCTGTTGTTTCTTTTCGTTAGTTCTACATCTGGTAGACTTTTGTCTGTTGTTTCTTTTCGTTAGTTCTAAACTGGTTGAATTTTGTCTGTTGTTTCTTTGCCTTAGTTCTACATCTGGTAGACTTTTGTCTGTTGTTCCTTTTCGTTAGTTCTACTTCTGCTTGACTCCTATCTGTGGTTTCTTTTCGTTAGTTCCATGTCTGATTGCCTACTGCCTGCTTTTGGCTTTTGGGCCTCCACACTTTAGTCAGCAGAATTATTGTAATAAAACAAGATAATATACAAAAGAGAACTCCGCAAATATGTGTTCGTAAAAATAGCGTGCGATTATTTAATCATCTATACTCAAATGCTTGTGTGAAGAAATTCATGTCCATCTTTAATGACAGCCACCATCCCCTGTTTCATCAAATTTCTAGATCATCCAAGAGCAACAGAATAATACATATGAAAACAAACAGGGAAAGATACAGAAGATCGTTCTTGCCTTCAGCAATTCACCTCAGCAAGTGATCTTATTAGGTAGATGTGTGCCACATTTCATTAAGGTTCTTTCCATGTCACGCCATGTATGTCTGTTATTGACTTATTGAGTTTCTTTATTTATAATGATACGTGAGATATATGTACCACGTGTGTGCTGTTAAACACTCTGCGAAAAAGAATTTCCCATATGGGATAATAAAACTATTCTTATCTTATCTTATCTTATCTTATCTTATAACCTGACAGGTATTGTTGTTGGTGTTTTGTTTTACCTTTTTGTTTACAAAGCAAAAAAGCTGTCGCCTCCTCCCTCGGGGAAATAAATAGGTCGACTGCCCACACCTGCAGGTGGTGAAACTCCGGCAGAGCTGAGTTGTCAACTAGAGACTAGTTGTAAACTAGTGTATCGTATGTGGCTCTTGAACATCTGAAGTGTATCGTATGTGGCTCTTGAACATCTGAAGTGTATCGTATGTGGCTCTTGAACATCTGAAGTGTATCGTATGTGGCTCTTGAACATCTGAAGTGTATCGTATGTGGCTCTTGAACATCTGAAGTGTATCGTATGTGGCTCTTGAACATCTGAAGTGTATCGTATGTGGCTCTTGAACATCTGAAGTGTATCGTATGTGGCTCTTGAACATCTGAAGTGTATCGTATGTGGCTCTTTGAACATCTGAAGTGTATCGTATGTGGCTCTTGAACATCTGAAATGTATCGTATGTGGCTCCTGAACATCTGAAGTGTATCGTATGTGGCTCTTGAATATCTGAAGTGTATCGTATGTGGCTCTTGAACATCTGAAGTGTATCGTATGTGGCTCTTGAACATCTGAAGTATATCGTATGTGTCTCTTACATTAGGCAAGTTTGGCCACCCCCGGTAGATACAGCAGTCAATACAAGATTCATGACTCAAAGACGGTGAGTGGTGTCACGTCAGCTCATTTCCAGAGCTGTAGAGGTGACATTTGCCGTGAAGTATAGTATCATAGCGTGACTTTTTTTGCTTTTTTTTTTTTAGATATCTCTCTCGCTCTCCCTTTCCCTCTCTCTCTCTCTCTCTTTCTCTCTCTTTCTCTCTCACTGTCCCTCACTCTCGCTCCCTCTCTGTCTCTCTCTCTCTCTCTCTCTCCCACTCTCTCTTAATTTTTAGTTTCTAGACCTCTATATAACTCACATATAAATTATTATGGTGTGTTGAGATATCATTTTCTATATAGGGGTTTACTTTATTTACCTAGCCCCCCCTCCCCCCCCCATCCTAGTTTAGTTATGTCGTTAGATAGTTGTTACTTGTACGTACGTGCCCCAAGTTTTTTGCTCCAGGGGTACGTATTTTAAACCCTTTTGCCTTTTGTGACTACAGAGCTGGAGAGCTCCTGTCGAAATAGCCTTAACAACAGCCTTAATTAATTATTCTTTCAGATTTTCTTTTTGTTTTTCTCTTGGTTTTCTTTTGTTTTGTTTTTTTGGTTGAAAGGGTAAGGGGCAGGGTTTAGGGATTCGATAAGATTTAGGTTTGAACATAAGGACGGGACTAGGGATAGGCACGTATACATACGCGCCCCTAGCCCAAAATGCTTGGGGTACATACGTACTTATAACAACAGGCAAAGAGTTTAAGCCCAGCGGTGCGCCAAATTACAATCTGTGAGCTGGCGAATGCAGACAGTTTGACCTGCTACTCCAATTTGACAGGTAAGAAACAAACAGCCAATGGAATGCTCCGCTCAGCATTAACTTCCTTGCCAAGTCTGTTTCTATCGGTGACCCCAAATCCAGAGGGGTCTCGCAAGATATTACCATCTCCCCTTTTGCTGATATCAGCCGCCGGGCTGTCGTGTGATATGATTTATCCCCACCTCCTTGTTGCTGACAACAAATCCAGAAGAGCTGCATGATTTCTGCGTATCCCCGTCCTCGGGCAGACAAAGAACAACAATTTACATTCCATGCTAAATTCCTGTTTACACTGGTGGGTTTTTGGAATAGGAAAAATGCGGGAGGAACTCTTCCGGCTTTCCCATGTATCGCCACGAAAATGGATCTCCTTACCACTGGCCTGTTTCCAGGAAGAGAAACGATATGCACCATCTATAATATAAATAATTCACAGATTCACTACCTTTGCACGCAAAAGGCTTTTCTAATTAGGCCACCTGCAGTAACGAAATTCTGCATGTAGGTTTCAAATATCGCGGAGGGTGCACCGAAGTTTAGATTTTTTTTTTTATTGGTTTTGTTTTCCGATTTGTTTCAGTTTGCTTTGTGTCGCTGATTGACCCCCCCCCCCCTTTTTTTTTTTCACGAGCACGGGAGTCGTGGCGTGAACACTTCCAGTCGTTTGTAGGTCACTGCTGTCGGCTGATTACTATTCGACGTGCTCGCGTCTAAGGGTACCCACACAAAGGCCACCGAATTCGGTCACCGAGGCACTAGGCGCTGTAGGTGAGAAGAATTGCACTATATAAACGGACCGAATCTAGGTGGGCTCTGTGTGCAGTTGTTGAAATTATATGGTGCAATTCTTCTCACCTAAAGCGCCTAGTGGCTCGGTGACCGAATTCGGCGGCCTTTGTGTGGCTACGCTAATACTAGAACACAGGAATAACCTACTCCTTGCTGTTTTTCGGCTTGCTGAGATGAGACAGATGAGGAGAGCGACAAAAGTGACGGGCGGGCCGGGCCACTGGTTGGGAGTCGGTTTGGGGCTCGGCTTTTAAGCCTGTCAAATAACTTGGTCATGGGACTGAGATGGCTGCTCACTAGATGAACGAGTTTGTTAGGTTCAGGTTGTCTAAGCTATGACTGTGATACGTGTCTAAGATTTCGCTGGAGGACGAGGACCTCCTAGGTGACATATCAAAGACATCTTCCTGCTGGTTTATACGGGACAGATAATTAAAATCAAGGCTATTTCCAAAATGGGGACGTTAACTTCTCTAAAAAAGATTTTACCCCAAACCCATTCAATGCTTGTCTGGTATGACGTAAGAGTTTGGTCAGCAGAGCCTGTAAACAATCCATCGTCGTTTAAATTTTGTCATTGCGGTCACGTGATTTTTAATCTTTTTAATTTCACAGCCAAGAAGCAGCAGCACAAATGGCAGACAGATAAAGAAATGGACGGTCAACATCATTAAATAGAACCACAAAAAACTACACTGAACTCCTGGCACCTGACACATATCCACCTAAGTTCTTGTTTGTTCCAACTCCACTTTTTGCACAACGGAAATATTCGACGTTAAACGTTTGCTGCTTTAGTGTTAGGATATATATATATATATGGCCTTTAGCGTCTTTACAGACGGTCTTAGCAGCTAGAATATTCACTTTCACTTTGACTGACAGCTTCTCTCGTGGCTTATTCTACCAATGTTTGACCCGAGAGTGCGATGGCATTGATTGCAGGTCAGTCTTTTGGGTTCACTTTGGCGAGTGTTTTCATTCCGCCTCTGTCGTTTTGTCAGGTATGTTTCTTTTGCCCTGAAGTCTATTGCGAGCGTGCCACTGCGCAATTTTTGTCTCCATCTGCTTCGATCATTTGCAAGGTTCTCCCATTCATTGGGGTCGATGTTGAATGCTTTCATATCGTGACCTTGCAAGTGTCTTTGAATCGCAGATGTGGCCTACCTCTGGGTCGGTTGCCAGTAGCAAGTTCCCCGTAGAGAATTTGTCTGGGGATGCGATCATTTTCCATACGGTGGAGATGTCCAAGCCACCGCAGTCTTTTTTTGCCTAGGAGAGCCTGAGTTGATGGCATGTTGGCTCGGCTCAGAACTTCGATATTTGAGATCCTGTCTTGCCACTTGATCTTGAGAATTTTGCGTAGGCAGCGAAGGTGGAAGGAGTTGAGGGATCTTTCATGTTTGGAGTAGGTGGTCCATGTCTCTGAGCCATACAGCAGGGTGCTTAGGATGCAAGTTTGGTACACGAGTACCTTTGTTTTGATGGTCAGCTTGCTATTGTTCCACACCCTTTTTGAGAGTTTGCCAAAAGCTGTGGCCGCCTTTCCTATTCTGGCATTTATTTCAGTTGTTATGTCCGTGCTACCATTGATGGTTGAGCCTAGGTAGCAGAATTTTCCCACTTGCTCCAGAGGAGAGCCATTCAGCGTGATTGGGTTGGGGTTTAATGAGTTAGAATAAATCGGAACTGTGAAACAGCTTGGACGTGCCACACCGCATTTTCAACAAGTGTCAAAGTGTGCATTTGTTACACCTCTTCTACATACTAAAAGATCTTCAGTTTTTCAGAAAACGGAGATAAGACAAACAAGAACCACGATCGCCAAATTGGAGAGAGTTTGCGTGTTTATCAGCAGAGCGCCCCCACCACCAATCCTGGTCAAGGCAACAGTAACAGTCTCACATAACTTAAATGTTTCTAGAACAGGAAACCAAGTCTTCACTCAATGTTGCAGCAGACTTGGTACCCAATCCAGCAACCACCGGCAGACAACGCCTTGGGTTTTGCACACCCTTCGCTACATCATTCAATGTTTGAAGATAACTGTGATTAATCTCAACTCTGGGATAGAATAATCATTGTAATCTTCACCCACCTCATGTCCAGTGCGGGGTTTTGTCTCCGCCCACGCCATCGTTCCACGACAGAACAATGCGTCGCTGTTGGCTGAATTAAACATTGCAAAAAAAACAAAAAAACGTCTTCCCCAGCATTGATTCTACAGCTAAGGTACTCTGTCATCGCCGCACTGACAAGTACGTCATCAGTCACCTTGTCATTCAACAGGAGAGAAATCAAACATGCTATCAATTTGTGTACACGCAAATATTTCTGTTATTGCAACATTACAGAGCTGATATCAAAAACAGGCTTATATTTTGTGCTTACGAACTGACAGTCTCTCCCCCCCCCCCCCCCCACCCCACACACACACAAAACGTTTTGATTTCTCTGTACAATTTGCACAGAGTTCAGATGTTGTTCTTGGCTCTTGTACAGAATTAATTGAGATGGCGTGCCGGCTCTGTTGCCATTTAGCTGTTGTTACTGGACCGTAGTATTATACATAGACAGCTATTGATGAGCAGTGAACGCAGATAAATATTTTCTCTATTCGGCTTGATAATTACACTGCGACCCCCTAACAACTTTCAATATTATTTGGCTCATAATTCAGATTTTTCTTGTGACATGATGATAGTTTCTGCAAAGAAATGTAAGCAGTTACTGTACACAGCCCAGATGCTGTTCTTCCTTGTTTTTAGCTCTTGCACATGACGCACAGTACTCTATTGTCCTTGTCACACCCAATTCGTTTCTGCCTTGTGACGTCACATGTTCCATCTCACTAAGGGCATTATAAAGCTTTGCTCTCATGTGTACGGAAACAGGAACGGCAAAAATCCATCAAGCAGCAAAAAGAAAGAGTATTTCCATGTGTAAGGAAATGGCGTTTCTGTAGACATGGAAACATTTTTTCTATTTTCTCTAAATGAAGGGTTTTTTGTTGTTGTTTTTTTGCCTTTTCGTTGCCGTTTCCGTTTCTGTACATATGATAACCCAGCGTTAAGCCCTGTTTTCATGTGTACGTAAACGGAAACGCCAACGGGAAAAGTCAAAAATCCATCGAGTCGTAAAAAGAAAGAGTGTTTCAATGTGTACGGAAATGGTGTTTCTGTACAAATGGAAATATTCTATTTCACGACTTTAGGGTGTTTGATCTTTCCGTTTGCCGTTTCCGTTTTAGTACACACAAGAATCCAGCTTTAGACTATAAATCCTTAATCCTTGTTGTGGGTAACATTGTCATCGATTTTTCCACGAAAACTGACCATTAGATTTCTATGAAATTTTCTATCATGTGCTTCTACTTTGTTTTTGCTCGATGAATTTCCGTGAAAAAAAGAGTCTCTTCGTTCGTTAACCTTTGTTAATTATCACGTTGTCACAAATCCCAGACTGGGAAATGTAATAGTTTATGACAGGACGACAATCACGAACAAACGAGTTTAACACTTAACAAAACAACCCATCAGACTCACACATTTATTAAACATAATTATACATATAATAGCGCAATTACATACATTATATTATTGAAATGCACTGCCGTACAACGGCCTTATTCTCACACACACTCTCCCTCGGATCCACAATCCGGTAGTTACTCCTAAAGGCACTTCGGCCTCAGCCTCTCCCCTCAGGGTCTTAATAGTACATTAATGATTCACTGGCACCGCAGTCTCTCAATATCACCTTCCTATTGTCATACACCTTAGCACTCCCCTAGCACCTCGCCAGGGCAATAACCCATTATTATTTCCATAGCCATCAACATGGCAACAACATAATATCAGTTCACGAGCCTATCAACATGGCAACAATATAGTATCTCATTCACTCTCATATCTACGTCCCTGTCCGTGGCCTGACTGCCACGACTTTATGTGCCTCCACTGTCCTGCACTGACAGCCTCACTTCTGGCCTATGTGTGGCCTCCGGCCCTATGCTGGCCTATCCCCTGTGCTCATCGAGGTGGCTCTGCGGCCCGTCCCCGACACCTACAAGAATAACATTACATTGGTATAATATCCTACCATTTCTATTCACTCCACCTCTCCTTACAACCCCTGAAACGTACACACACTAGTTCACCTTTCACTCACCACACATCTTACGGTAACACACTTCCATCGGAGTACACACTACTCACTCGCGCTACAAATCCATGAACTCACTTTCATCTATCGCTCGTGGCGCACATTGCTATATCCAATATCAAGGACTTCCACATTCCTCACATATACTTATTTACATCATGGTAATAGACGAATATAATATAATACATCAATCATAATAATCAATCAACGTTCTACATACCAGTCATAACTGGAAAGACTCACTAGTCTTCTCGACTGCTTCCCCTTTATGTCCGCCCGATGGGCTTTTATTCACAGGTCCGATCCCTAGGACCTTCTAACTTGCAGTGATAGTAATACCGCGCTTTCGCCTCCTTCAGACCCCGCCCCCACTACTACTCACAACAGCACGCTTAACTTGCTGTCTACTGTGAGCCTTTCTTACTCTACACCCGCTCTGTAGCAATCCCCTTAATTGCACTCACTCCACTCGTGACATCATCCCCCACCCCAAAAAAATTAATGCAATTAATTTCAAATCGCATCAAGATGACTGTCAACGAGTGAGCGTGAGCAATACCTACACTAAAAAAAAATGACCTAGTAGTTCCCCTAGTATATAAAATACCGAAATCAGGGGAAAATATGGGGATCCGTATGGCCTGCAATATGCATATATGTGTCACATCCTGAATAGCTAACTAACCACAATACTTAATACAGAATCAAAAACCATTCAACCTATCAACCATTCTTCATATCATATTTATAATGTCAATATTTTAAAGTGGACTTATTCACACAGATCCTGTCAATGTTCCTGTCCTCCGATGTATAAGCTCCTGAAATCTTCCCCTAGGCTCGACTAAGGTAGTCGGCGATATGATTGCTGGTTCCTGGAATTGGTTGAATAACGAAGGTATACGGCTGTAAAGCCAATGCCCATCTAGACAAGCGTGGGCTGGACGAACGATTCTTCGACAAAAATGTCAGTGGTTTGTGGTCTGTCTGGATACAAAATTCTCGTCCCATGAGATAACGTCCTAGTTTCTGGACGGACCAGACAATGGCAAGACACTCACGCTCTATCACAGAATACTTTCTTTCTCTCTGCAATAACTTCCTACTGACATAACATACAGGATGGAGACATTCGTTCTTCTCCTGTAGAAGACAAGCGCCGACACCAGAGTCCGACGCATCCGTTCTGAGGATAAAATTAGATCGAAAATCGGGTAATATCAGAATGGGTGACGATGATAATGCTGTCACCAAATTATCAAATGCCGTCTGACATTCAGACGTCCACTGGACCTTATCGGGTTGTCCCTTCTTAGTAAGGTCAGTAAGAGAAGATGACAAGGAGGAAAAATTTGGAATGAACTTTCTGTAATAATTTAAAATTCCCACTAAGCTTCTGACTTGTTTCTTTGTTTTAGGGATTTGCAACCCTACTAACTTGTCAATTTTTGTTTCTTCAGGTCTCTGAACACCTCTACCCACAATATGTCCTAAGAATACTATCTCTGGACATGCCAAATCCATCTTTGCGGGTTTAGCCGTTAACCCAAAATGACGTAATCGTTGAAAAATTACTGTTAGTGTCTGAATATGATCAGACCATGTCGACGTATGACATGCTATATCGTCAAAGAATGACACGACATTAGGTATGTCCTTCAACACTAATCTCATTAATCGTGCAAACGTCGCTGGCGCGTTTACCAACCCAAATGGCATGACCTTAAATTGGAATAATCCAATGGGCGTTTGGAACGCCGTGTATTGTTTAGACTCCTCAGTAAGCGGGATTTCCCAATAACCTTTCGTTAAATCTATCTTGGAAAACCACGTGGACCCGGCCAATGAAGCTATTAATTCCTCCTGAAACGGGATAGGCTCCCTATCGCCTACCGTAATAGTGTTTAATCTTCGGAAATCAATACAGAACCGCACCGATCCATCAAGTTTTTTCACGAGGACGATGGGTGATGAATACGGCGATGTTGATGGTTCTATCACATCTAACTTCAACATTGACTCAACTTCCTTTATGACTCTATCTCTCGAAGAAAAAGGCAACGGATACGGTCTAAGAAATACTGGCTTATCCGAAGTCAACTTTATTTGGTGCTGGATCACCGTAGTGCGACCCGGCAAATCCGTAACAACGTCCGGAAATGACGCTAACAGGGTCTCAAGTTCCCTACTCCTTGAACTCGTAAGGTCAGGGTTAATTTTTACGTCCCTGTAACCTTGTGTCGCAGTTAACTCCGGCAATTGAATTTGTAACTCTTCCTGCGCCTCGGTGTCGCTTACGTCACAGTCCAACTGGTCTACGACCCCCGTACAAGCAATAGAGAAGACAGTCTCCTCTGGTCTTGTCTGTGCACACAGATACTGTGGTCTCTCATAAAATCTCTGTAGCATATTAACATGGAAAACCTTACTCGCTCCATCAATGTGGATAGCGTAATCTACCTTTGAAACAACTCGCTCAATAACATAAGGGCCTTTCCATGTCATCAATAACTTATTATGGTCCGTAGGTAACAACAACAGAACCTTGTCTCCTGGCTTAAAAATTCTCAGTTTGGACCCTCTATCTTTATAGTCTTTTGCTCTTTTCGAAGCGATACCAGACGCTTCTTCCGCTATAGTGCGCGCTGAAGATAGTCTTTCTCTTAAATCAACAAGGTACTGAAACACCGAAATCTGCTCATCGTCTCCCGATGATGGCGACGTCATCATGTCCCGAAGAACATCAGTTGGGCCCCTCGGACTACGACCGTACATCATTTCGAACGGCGAGAATCCCGTTGACTCCTGCCGTACCTCTCTGTACGCGAATAGCACTGCAGGGATATATCTATCCCAATCTTTAGGGCGATCAGCAGCTACCTTACGCAGCATCGACTTTAACGTCGAGTTCAATCTCTCGCACATGCCATTAGCCTGCGGATGATAAGGGGTGGTAGTGATGGGTTGTATACTGAATAAGCGGAACAATTCCTTCATCATCTGCGACGTAAATTGCGCGCCCCTATCAGACAGAATTTGCTCTGGTATTCCTACCCTAGCGAAAATTGCAAACAACGCTTCCGCGACTGCCTCAGACGTTATGGTCCGCAGAGGAACCGCCTCTGGCCATCTCGTAGCATTACATATGACCGTTAAGAAAAATCGATTCCCCCTATCGGTCGCTGGGTGAATGGGGCCAACAAGGTCTATCGAGACCTTTTTAAACGGTTCCGAGACCGTGGGGATCTTCTGAAGAGGAGCCTGGGGTGTACGACCCTTATGCGTCGTCTTTTGGCACGCACTGCACGTCTTACAATAGACCTGTACATCTCTGTGGATCGATGGCCAGTAAAAATTTTTAAGAACCCTTTCTTTGGTTCTAGCTATCCCCATATGACCCGCTAATGGGACATCATGTGCCAAATGCAATACTGTTGCGATCAGCAACGCTGGCACAACGACCTGCTTTAAAATGGAGGACACCGTTACATACTTACGGAACAGAATGCCCGCCTGAACAATAAAGGAGGACGACCCGTTCTTATATCTCCTCGTTTTCTCGGTTCGCGCTTCCCCAAAACATGGGTTTAATGATGGGTCCTCCCTTTGTAATCTCGCCAAGCGCTCTGGCGTGATATCTAGGTTGACCGCTGGCGTAGCCAAAGGTCTAATCTTATCTTTATCGGCTACCCGTCGGCGTGTTTCGACCGCGGCGCAAAAGTCAATACCTTTTGATTGCGACCATGCTTGCACGTTCTCCTCGGAAGGGGAAACTACCCGTGATACATTCCCAATGATGAGCTGGGCGCCTGGAAAACAACCAACGACTGCTTCGACTTCCCCGCTAAGGAAAGGTGTATCTATCATTATTTTTGCCATGGGTAATTTCTCAATGGCCCCCGAAAATTGGATGCACGGGACAGTCTCACCTGTAAGCTGTGAATCCCGAATGCAGTCTCTATGCACTCCCACAACGGTAGATCCTGTATCTCGTAAAACCGAGACCGGTTCGTCCCCAACAAACCCCGGATAAACCCTAAGACCACCTCCTGTATGACATGAATTTATAACGGGGATCTTTCTCCCACAAGGTAAAACACCGGAAGATAATAACTTCTCACAACTGGGACACTTAGAATACTGTCCGCCTCCGTTGTCCGATGTAACGCACGCAGCCGCATGATGAAATTTATTTGGGGAACATGGACTGGAGCTACTGTCCACGTTCGCCGCTATCCTACCTGCAGGGCAGTTCACGCTGATGTGATCTGCTCTTCCGCAGTTCCAACACTTCGCGGCCCTACACTCGCGCGAAAAGTGACCCACGCGTCCGCAAGTCCAACACTCCGCTCCCTGTGCTGCTCTAGGCCTGGGTCCCCGTGACCCCTCGCGACCGGAACTAGAGTCCCTATGCCGTCGGTCATCGGCAAAGGTCACAACTCGCCCCCGGCCATTACCGCGACCTAGCCCTCCTGCTCGGTCAAACTTACCGGATCCATATGCCGGTGATTGGTGATAGCCCCTATGCTGCCCCTGGCCTTGCCCACTATAGGCACCACGCTGACGCGACCTGTCCCTAAGTCCTGCCGGCGACCCCTCGACAACGGCGACGTACCCAGCATCTTGGACGTACGCCCTGGCGACTGGTTTGGACGGATGTGCCGTACGGTATGCCTCCGCCAACTTAGACGCCTCCTGCACCGTCGCGGGTTCGTTCTCTTTCAGGAAAGCCACCAGATCTTTGTGGCACGACGCGTACAGCTGGTCACGGATCATTAAGTCTTTCAGTTTAGCAAAATCCGTGCCCACATGCGCCAAGTCTACCCAGTTCGCGAAATACTCCGTTAGTCTCGCGACGAAGGCAGCAAAGTCCTCCCTGGTATCTGCACGTGCCCGCCTAAACTGCTCCCGGAAATATTCCTCGGTACGCGCAAATCGGCGAAGCAGCAAAGCCTTCAGCTTATCGTAGTCTTGCACGTCTTCGCGCTGTAGCTCTTTAAAGTAGGTCAACGCTCGCCCCTGCAACAGCGATGCCAGGTACGTGGCCCATAATTCCTTATTTTCCCCCCATTGCAATTGTGCGTTCAATTCGAACCTGTAAAGGAAGGCGTCTATGTCGTCCTTCCGGTCGTCGAACGTAGGGAGCTTAATCCTGACACCACCTTTATTGGGTACCTGCCGCTCAACTGTTTCTGTTGGCGCACTCTTTTTGATTTCCAACTCCGCTATTCTTACTCGCGCGTCTGTCTCCCGCTCTTGAGCTTCTATCTCCTTTAACCTTATCTCCTGCTCCCGTTCTTGAGCTTCTATCTCCTTTAACTTAAGCTCCCTCTCCTGAGCCTGTCTCTCCTGTTGCTGATGCAACTCCTTTAACTTAAACTCCCTTTCCTCTTCCTTATCCTTAGCCTCTCTTTCTTGTTGCTGAGCCTTAGCCTCTCTTTCCTCTTCTCTCTGTCGCTCTTGAGCCTCTTTTTCTCGCTCTCTATCCTTAGCACGCTCATCGCGCAAATCCGCCTGCTGTTCTTTAATCCAGCCGCGTAGCTCCTCTCCCTCCAGGCCAAGTTCCTTACCCAACTTCATTAGTTGTTGGAGTTCCGCCATTTCACAGATTTATGGTTATGGTGTATATTTAAAAAAACGGCTAACCTGTCGGTATGATAACTAACGACACGACCAGAGACCTGAGATCACACCAGATATAACCACACCTACTTGTATCCAATACAATTCAGAAATTTACCTTTACAGCACAACTAATTCTATATTCATAAAATGTACTGCACTATTAATAATAAAAAAGAGTAGAAAAGACAAGAATAAGGAAATTCAGTAGAAGGACCACAAGTACGTCAAGGACAACGAACCAGACTAGGACAAAGCTTCTACAAAAAAAAACTATAATGGAAAAAAAAAAATGCAACCTACTACGCCGATTACACAACACGGTACGAACAAGAACAGAGTCTGAAAAAAAAGAACGTATCTATAGATAGGGAGGAGAAGGACAAGAGAAACGTCTTCCTAAAACAACGAGGAAGATAGAACGCTACAATCTAAACAAAAATACAGGTCCCTACAGAACTGTTCGCTGTGATGAACGAAGTTCCAAAGTTTACCACACCTTTTTAAAAGGATAAACTAAGTTCAACACAGCAAACCCGCGCCACCGCCCGTACAATCAATTACGACAAAAACAGAAAAACAGCGGAAAAAGACAGATTAAAGGAACAGCCCACAATCCAGGGCACAAAATTTCAGTTTCACTTAACTTTCAAATTTTGAGTTTAAGTCCTCGACCTAATCGGAGCTCTGGCTACTTGTCTCCTCAGGCTGCACGCACACCCACTGTCTCTCTGAAATTTAAGTACACATTAATACATATTCATCAAAATACATGCATCAATACATATTATTATTCATAAATATACCTAAATCATATCATGAAATGTCCATTCATCCAACGAACAAGACAGCACAAATACCTACTACTAACTAACTACAACTAAATATTACGAAAATGGACGAGTCACAACGGACGAGCCCCCAGTGTCACAACGGACGAGCCCCCAGTGTCACAAATCCCAGACTGGGAAATGTAATAGTTTATGACAGGACGACAATCACGAACAAACGAGTTTAACACTTAACAAAACAACCCATCAGACTCACACATTTATTAAACATAATTATACATATAATAGCGCAATTACATACATTATATTATTGAAATGCACTGCCGTACAACGGCCTTATTCTCACACACACTCTCCCTCGGATCCACAATCCGGTAGTTACTCCTAAAGGCACTTCGGCCTCAGCCTCTCCCCTCAGGGTCTTAATAGTACATTAATGATTCACTGGCACCGCAGTCTCTCAATATCACCTTCCTATTGTCATACACCTTAGCACTCCCCTAGCACCTCGCCAGGGCAATAACCCATTATTATTTCCATAGCCATCAACATGGCAACAACATAATATCAGTTCACGAGCCTATCAACATGGCAACAATATAGTATCTCATTCACTCTCATATCTACGTCCCTGTCCGTGGCCTGACTGCCACGACTTTATGTGCCTCCACTGTCCTGCACTGACAGCCTCACTTCTGGCCTATGTGTGGCCTCCGGCCCTATGCTGGCCTATCCCCTGTGCTCATCGAGGTGGCTCTGCGGCCCGTCCCCGACACCTACAAGAATAACATTACATTGGTATAATATCCTACCATTTCTATTCACTCCACCTCTCCTTACAACCCCTGAAACGTACACACACTAGTTCACCTTTCACTCACCACACATCTTACGGTAACACACTTCCATCGGAGTACACACTACTCACTCGCGCTACAAATCCATGAACTCACTTTCATCTATCGCTCGTGGCGCACATTGCTATATCCAATATCAAGGACTTCCACATTCCTCACATATACTTATTTACATCATGGTAATAGACGAATATAATATAATACATCAATCATAATAATCAATCAACGTTCTACATACCAGTCATAACTGGAAAGACTCACTAGTCTTCTCGACTGCTTCCCCTTTATGTCCGCCCGATGGGCTTTTATTCACAGGTCCGATCCCTAGGACCTTCTAACTTGCAGTGATAGTAATACCGCGCTTTCGCCTCCTTCAGACCCCGCCCCCACTACTACTCACAACAGCACGCTTAACTTGCTGTCTACTGTGAGCCTTTCTTACTCTACACCCGCTCTGTAGCAATCCCCTTAATTGCACTCACTCCACTCGTGACACACGTTGTGGACAAATCCAAGGGATGTTGGGCTTTACAGGGCACAAATGAGGGGGAGCAGCTCATGTCCACAGCATCCGCTCAGCTCCGCCATTTTTACGGACAATGACGTAAAACACTCTTTTAGTCTTTACCTCTATATACTTGTCCACAACATCCGTTCCGCTCCTCACCTCTATAGAGGTAACGAGACTTTTTCATACGTCATTTTACGTAAAAATAGCGGAACAAGAGCAGTTAACGAGTGTGAAAAATATTCAAAGGCGTGTCCCTGCCTGTAAACTTTTTGGGGACACGTGCGGTATAACATTGTTGGCGTTATAGGCATGTAAAGCAAAGGGCGTGTATTTGTACGGACGATAATAAAATGAGAAAAATTCAAAACTATGGAACCCCGATGGACTATTTTCCTTCATCAGAAACAAATCGGCAATCTGATTTAAATGCTTAGTAGTGCAACCCAACTCAAAAAATAAATAATCGCGTTGCCCCCCCCCCTCCCCCGAGATTAAGATTAAGGTGATAATTATCGTTCCTTTCTTGTCGGCTGGTAATAGAAAATCACATTGGAAAGAAAACAAGTGACATGATCGAATGCTCTAATTTTACCATGAAGGAAAGAAAGGACATCGAATCTCTCTGAATAAAATTGCCAGATGGTAGGTTTGAGTATGTTGACCGATTTTCTCATCAATTCCAACACAACAGGTATTGATCCTCTGGACATATTGGTTACCTAAAAATAAGGAATAGATACGATATCGTTTTTAAGAAGATGGATAGTGTTTGTCTGCGTTGTGTGTGTGTGTGTTTGTGTGGCTCTCTCTCACTTTCTCTGTCCTTTCTCAGTTTCTGTCTCTCTCTCTCTTTCTCTCTGTGTGTCTCTCTTTCTGTTCTCTCTTTCTGTCTCTCTCTCTGCTCTCTCTCTCTCTCTCTTTCTCTTTCTCTCTTTCTCTCCCTCTCTTTCTCTCTCTCTGTCTCTCTCTCTGTTTCTCTCTCTGTCTCTTTCTGTTCTCTCTCTCTCTGTGTGTCTCTCTCTGATTCTCTGTCTCTGTCTCTCTCTCTCTCTCTCTCTGTCTCTGTCTCTCTGTCCCTGTCTCTTTCTCTCTCTGTCTCTGTCTTTCTGTCTCTGTCTCTCTCTCTTTCTCTCTGTCTCTCTCTCTCTCTTCCCCCTGTCTCTCTCCTTTTCTCTTCTCTCTCTCTCTCTCTCTCTCTCTCTCTCTCTCTCTCTCTCTCTCTCTCTCTCTCTCTCTCTCTCTCTCTCTCTCTGTCTCTCGCTCTCTCGCTCTATGCTTGTGACTGTTCTGAAGTCGTGAAGAACAAAGTGTAAAATCTGGGTTAGCCGCGTTAGTAAGGAAGTGAATAACGTAGGTGGGCCGTCTTGATTCCGTGCGTGCATCCATCTCTGGTCCTTGTTTGGTTTTATCCTGTTTGATCTCTTTCTTTCTTTCTTCTGTTGGGCTGTAGATCTATTGATTGGTGTGCTACTATTTGGAGGTTAATGATTTACTTGTGTGGTATTTTAATTAGATAGATTAATGGTTGGACGGAGAGATGAACTCATGGACGGGTGGACATAAGGATGGATGAAAAACTGATGGACGTATGGATTTTCATGGGTGGATGGAAGGATGAACTGAAGGGTGGATGAATGAATGGATGGATGGATAGAAAGATGAATGGATCCACAAGCGAATAGATCGATAAACAGGTAAGTAGGTAGTTGGCAGGCAGGTAGGCACACGGGTAGCAGAAAGACAAATTGACAGACAGACGGATAGACAGAGAGAATAAAATATGTGATGTATAATGTTGCAGTCTATTATACGAAATGATAAGATGAGATACGATAAGATGATAAGATAGGTCAACGTTTTCGAAAGAAGAAGAAACTACATTACATACCAATATACTGACTAACTGACTTGATTACTACATGGATGAGACTGAATGAATGAATGGATGAAGAATGAATGCATTATAACCTTTTCCACATGGGAGTATTGTCGTGTGACCATTAAATCAGAGACAATGATTAATTACCGACAGGAAATATTTGGTGCCAAGTGCTCTGTGACGTGCGATTGTTTAAAATCAGAGGTTCTTTCACAGTTGTAGTAAGGCCCTGGAATTGGCGAACGTTCGCGAGCCGCTGACGACAATGTATGAAAGTAAATGCACATCTTGTCATAAGCATTACACCCCCAACTGTCAACAGTAGGGTGAAAGGAGGGTCAGTGAGCCACATCATTTTTAGAACCTCTGGGATGAAAATAGAAAGAAAGAGGGAAAGTAAAATGAAACTGTGGTACTGCTGACATTGTGGGCTTAATCGGAAGTTGTCCACTAGGCCGGGGTCTCCACATGGCAGTCTGAGGATGCCGTGAGACACGCAACGTATCACTTTCACTTCATACCCTTGCGAGTGTTGTCGGCGGAAGATCGCATTAGTTTTAAAGTCGTCAATGGTAGATACATTTTCTTTTAAGTTGTCTTACTGGACTGTCAGTCAATCAGGGCAAGTTCTGTTGACTTGGTCTTTGTTCTTATTGCTGCTCTATTGCCTTTTCAGACGATATTTTTGTAATAACCCACATTGTAGGCCGGTTATGTTTTTCTTTTGTTTTTTCTTGTTTTTTTCTTTCTTGTTCCGCGAGATTTCTTTTCTTCACCGAGATTTTTCACGACACTCTGCTTGACTGATCTAGAGCAGATTCAGTTGTCCCAGTCGGCTAACAGCAACACGTATATACTGCAGTCTTTAATCAACAAAAACCTGTTATTGCTGACTTTTATTCGATAATCTAGAATTATTCTATTATAAATAAATAAATAAATAAATAAATAAATCTTCTAGTATTCATTGTACAGTTTAAATAAGTGAATGAATGAATGAATAAATAAAATTTGCTGAACGATAATTATGAAAAAAAAAAATAAATAAATAAATAAATAATGAATAAAATGAATAAATAGGTAAATGTAGGAATGAATGAATAAATAATGAATGAATTAATTAATTAATGAATGAATGAATGAATGAATAAAATGAATAAATAAGTAAATGAATAAATAAATAAATAAATAGATTAATAGATAAAGGAATAAACAGATAAATAAATAAATAGATAAATAAATAAATAAATAAATAGATATATAAATAAATAGATAAGTAAATAAATAAATGAATAAATAGATAAATAAATAAATAAATAGATAAATAAAAAATAGATAAATAAATAAATAGATAAATAAATAAATAGATAAATAAATAGATAAATAAATAAATAAATAAATAAATAAATAAATAAATAGATATATAAATAAATAGATAAGTAAATAAATAAATGAATAAATAGATAAAGAAATAAATAAATAGATAAATAAATAAATAGATAAATAAATAAATAGATAAGTAAATAAATAAATGAATAAATAGATAAAGAAATAAATAAATAGATAAATAAATAAATAGATAAAGAAATAAATAAATAGATAAATAAATAAATAGATAAAGAAATAAATAAATAAATAGATAAAGAAATAAATAAATAAATAGATAAATAAATAAATATACCGACAAAGTCCCTTCCCCTCCCCTCCCCCCATACAGACAGACAATATAAAGCTAAGTGAAGCGACCAATGACCTCCTCCATCTTCCAACAGCCACTGTCCTCCTCCTCCTCCTCCTCCTCCTCCTCCTCCTCCTCCCCCTCCTCCTCCTTCAGGTTAGTACATCAAAAAAAAAGAGGCGGTTATGAGGGGCGGGCGGGGGGGGGGGGGGATGTCTGTCTGAACCCCCTGCCTTCCCACCCCCCAACTAAAAAGTGACTATTAAGAAAACAGTTCTCCTAGATATGTAACACCATCTATTTGTCGCACTGTCTCCTGTTGTACTTGGTGTGTAGTCCCGTCCGTCTTCGGCGGTCTGGTCAGAGTCACCTGATACGCAAAAATCCCATAAGTTTGTAAATGGTCTCAAACGTGTCAGCTACTCAATTCAACCGTGGGCGGAGAAAATATGGGGGATACAGTGGCTTACAGCCAAGGTGCTCGCCTCTCATGCCAATGATACCGGGTTCGATTCCCGATCGGTGCACACTTGTTGGAATTTTGGGATTTTTCTCATATTTTCCTGTTCCTGGTCCTATGGTAGGTAGAATCGAGCACCTAGTCTTCTCGGAAAGGGGCGAAAAACTCGGAGGGCCGGTGTGCACATTGATTACGCTAAAGATACATTGGCAGCTGGAAATCGAGAAGAGCAGGCCGAACAGGCCCCTCCCCGGGCACTCCCCCCCCCACACACACACACACAAATCTCCCACACCCAAGCCTAGAATAGGATCAGGGACCGAAAAATATGAGAAAAAAATCCAAAAATAAATGCCAAGAGTAGCGAACCTCATAAAATATAGACCTATACACAAACAGGCAAGGGGCTGCTGAATGATGCAGAATGTTGAGATCACAAAGTCTTCAAAAAAAAAAAGCATTTTGTTAGTGTTCAAATGCCGGACACGAAATGTGGGCTAACAGCTAATAAAACGAAAAAATGGAATGGAGTTGACACGTGAAATTACACAGGATGTCTAAAACATTGTACACTGCGAATATTTATTGATACGGTGTCAATTTCGATACATGTAAGATTTATAGTTCAAACTGAAGAGGGCAGATTAGAATTTTTACTTGAGTTATCCCAAGTTTTCAACTGATGGCCGCTCTGTGCTAGACCCTGACGGTAACGCAGTTCGAGTTGTAAAGAACATTAAGCAATTCCTTTGTGTATCACACATTTTTTTTTAACCCTCGAGGCACCATCATGTATCACCATTGATACGCAGTTAGTTCCCATAAGAACTCAGCGCGAGAAATGTAAGCTATTTCTAGCGTTTTCTACAATATACACAATAAGTCAACTAAATGATCACGAAAAATCCGGTTGTTTTTTTTTAATGTCCCTATGGACTAATTCTCAGGAAATCACAATTTGTCCACGAGCAAAAATGGGGGCGGACCCTAAGGGTTAAGACACCCCGTATATTATCTAAGCAATGAAATGAAACTTTATTCTAATATCATGACACTCTCTTCCCTTCAGCCATCACACGCTGTCAAATGGCCAGCAAGGCCTCGTCTTCGTACCGGGCTGAGAATCTTCACGACTGCCAACAGCTACTGAGCTAGAGTTCTTCCCTCGAAACAGTAGCTGTGCGAGACGCCAGCTGTGGCACTTTTCATTTCTTCTAGGCCAACCATTACTCCAATTACGAAATTGATTTTGATCTATGCTTCAAGGTCACTCTAAATATTAGTCACATCTTCCTGTCTTTCTCTGTCTCTCTGTCTTTCTCTGTCTGTCTGTCTGTCTCTCTCTCTCTCTCTATCTATCTATCTATCTCTCTCTTGCTCTCTGTGTGTCTGTCTGTCTGTCTGTCTGTCTCTCTCTCTCTCTCTCTCTCTGTCTCTCTGTCTCTCTCTCTCTCTCTCTCTCTCTCTCTCTCTCTGTCTCTCTGTCTCTCTCTCTGTCTCTCTCTCTCTGAGCAAACATGATATCCTTGGATAGTTCTCAGCTGTTTTTTGTTTCTAAACATATCGGCACTGATCGTATCACATCAGCACAAACAATACCGAGAAAAGAAATATAAACTAGATCAGCCTTTGCGCGAAATTAGAACACATGATGTACATGTTCATAATGGATTAAGAACTTTGACAGTTTCAGACCAAACTGGATAGTCATCACTATTTTTGGTGTCCTTAAGCTTTATTACTATCTCAAATCGGTCACCACTGCACGGTCACAGACCACATTGTCCCAGACAAACAGATAGACAAGACAATTATTAAAATATTAATACATTGATGTACGTACATTCATGATCGTCCACGATCGGCGGAGGCCTGACATACATACAAGCTTGATCATATATATAAAGACATTTGTTAAAGTTGTTTTTTTTTTACTATTGAGTCATTCTCAAAAAGTGGTGCCCACGCTGTTTCATGACCATTAAATTTTAAAACTAAAAACAAAGCCATTGCTTATCCATTATTATACCACTTTAGTAAGACTTAAAAATGATAAGACATCAAGCAAAAGATACGGTCGCCGCCAAGTACAAAACACAGCAGGTGAAAGAGTCGAAATATTCTAAAATCCACAGAAAACCATTGAGGTCACAGCAAGCCGTAAAGCAAAAACTCAAAATCTGGCAAAAAGAAAGAGTTGAACCTAGCAAAGACTCGCCTAAGAAATGACACAGAAACGATACACTTTTGAGTTTTATTCTATCGTTTCGGTATTATTTCTTACGCCAGGCTTTGCTACATACAACTTTTTCTTTTTGCCATATTTTTTACAGGTGAACGAGTCACTGACGTTATTGATGACATACAATTTGCCCCCAACACACATAAATACACTTGATTTATGAGAACAACCCAGAAACTATGTGCTTATTATAAAGACATCTGTCACCTCAGTTCTGTTTTCAATAGATGTTAATGTTTTCAATAGACGTTACTGTTTTCAATAGATGTTACTTTTTTCAATAGATGTTACTGTTTTCAATAGATGTTATTGTTTTTTAATGAAATTTTGTCACCATATGTGAGTGTGCCTGAGAAAACCCACAATAAGTCGGCAACATGACATTTTGAGTTCTGTACACATAAAAGATAAGACATTTCTGATAAATTGAAGTCAGTGACCCCCCTAAAACAAGATTTTGAGAAAACGGCATTAATCCTAAAAGTGCCAATAGCTAATTGACCAAGTAATATTGGAATGATTGCTGTTAGGAGACCGTAGTCTAATAACTAAGCCGTTATAGAGATCATGGTGAGTAGTGTTCACTGCTCGTCTACAGTTTACCCTGTAACAAGGCACGGTCCCCTAAACAACAGCCAAGTCGGAAGTTTTTGTCTCTTGTTAGGAGACCGTAGTCTAATTACAAAGCCTTTATAGAGATCATAGTGAATAGTGTCCACTGCTCGTCTACAGTTTACCCTGTAACATGCCACGGTCCCCTAAACAACAGCCAAGTTGGAAGTTTGTGTCGGACCCATATTTTCACTTCAAAGCCGTTTTTCTCAAAATCAGCTCTTTCGACATATTGTGGGTTTTCTCATGCACACTCACATATTATTATGTATGTGATCATAAGGTCAGTGATCAAGTTTGCTAGAAAATGTTTTTTCTTTTGTCACGAAATGACAAGAGAGCAAGACCCAACTAAAATGTTTCCACAGATCTGTTAGTGAAGACCCACAAAACTTGATCACTAGGTGTTCTGTGCTTTATGCGATTACTGAGGTGTCTGTTGATCACTGACGTTACTCTGTCATATTTGTGATCATCATGGTGGTTCCTCGTATTCGACGAGGACGTAAACTATCTGCATAGCCATCTGTGTATGAGGAGATTGGCTCCATAGTCCAAGTTGTGACTTGCCGAGTCGCCAGCACACAGGGTACTGGATGCCAGCTGTTGTCGCGGAGTTGGCCTTGGCTCGGTGGCGACGTTCTTTAGCAGGCTGGGCCTTGATGCGGCGTGCCTCTTCAAAAGTCCTTGCCTTACAGTGTCACGCCATTGTGTTTTGTCTTTGGCTGTCTGGACAAGGTCAGCAGAAGAGGTGCTACGGCACTGAAGACTGTCTATCTTTCAGACTATATTTGTTGGACGGCCTCTCTTTCTGTGATCCTGTGTTAGCTCTCCAAATAACAACTGTTTTGGGATGCGGCGGTCATCCATCCTTATGACGTGATTGTAACGTCAGAGATAAAACATCAAATATCTAGAAAGCCACTGACCTAGGTGTATTGATCGGGGTTTTAAAAATGGCAATAGAGCGTCTATATCACAAAAGGTATGACTGACGTGATCTCTATCGTTGACGTTACTCACAATAGAATGGTGACTGACAGCTTCAGGTGCTATCATGCCTTACTCATTGTATTTTGACTTGTAAGTGACTTACATGCGCAGACGTTACCGTTTAAAAGTTTTCCAAAAAATGTCGCCCGAAACGAAACAAAACTGTGGGGTCGAGCCAAGCGAGTCGTATCACTTACATTACTCATAACTGACAAAGACAACAATAGTTGTTGTTTTTACTCCAGAACCCCATGGAAATATTGGTTTTCTGTGTGTTCATAAAATGTTTGAAATGTACAGACTATTAGCCATAACTTGTCAAAAAATCTTTTCTTTTATAATGGAACCAGCACCTGAAAAATCACACGATGGTGACTGTCACGAGCAGAGTTATGGTCTTGGGGATCTAGTGACTGCACGAGAGGCAGCTAACTCACACTCGGACACAAACACACAAGAAATTATTAAATAACAAGAATATATGTTGTCAGGCCGACCGGGCCATAATATTACATAAAATATTCTGAAACAATTCACAATAGAGGTATATTCAAGCAAAAATTCCAATTACTAACTTAACCTAACATCTTTATGCAACTATGTTCCCTATCAAATGTAATGCAATCAATAGCCAAATGGTATATTATAAGAAACAAGATATTAATCTAAACTAACAGTTGAGTCGCCACTGGCCAGACGCCAGGCAAACTCTCCAGAAATAATACCAGATTCTCAAGGTTAGAACAGCCCAGTACATTCAAAGCCTACAGAAGCACAGATTGGCTTGTAGGTATTTAAACAGCTTGTACATATAATTCTATACAGGTAATCGCTCTAATGTTCATATCAAAATCAGAGGGCTCGAGTCGTAATAATTCACAAGCTAACACTACGCTCGTTCGTCGAGTCCAAGCTGTGGTTTTCTCTGACTTCCTATGATGCTGTGGATTTTCTTCTATCCCTGACTTCTATCATACTTAATGAATAAGCTGAGTTACCGTTGGTCACGCCTAACTGGTAGGCGCGAACATCAAAAGAGCGCAGCGTGGACTCTTAAAGGTCAGTCCACCCAAACCTTTCTTTCTACTCAGTCAGTCCGATGGCAAAGGACTTTTAGTCTTCAGACCACACAGTTCAGGTACTGGCCAACCGGAGATACTTCACGAAACGATGCTTCTCTCGTCTGTATTCAATGAATTTCAACGTCACACGATGTTTTATACTATCCAACTACCCGGAAGGGCTAGTCCGCTGGCAAAATTAGTTCAGCAATCTCATTGGCCGAAACCTCCCACCATTTTGAATGTAGGAATATAGTCTGCACTATTCTCCCAGCCAGTTAACGTGCAAAAACGTGTCTAGTCATACTTAACAATGTCAACTATCCCCACCTTGTCTCACCCCTACTCTATTACTTCTAATCACGAACATTAAAACCGAAAAGCGTGAATCTAATAGTTTAACTTTGCAATTCCTTACTAGCAAACAATAATACGCGAGGACCGTTCAAGGCCACCAGCCAATTTCTCATGGCCCATGGCCCTCTGCCGGAGATTTAATAACACTTGACTCATGACAGTGACTGTCATGGCAATGTCAGTGACTGAGGTTTTCCGTATGGATTAAAAGAAACCCCAGAGCTTTTAGTATCGCACCTTCTGTGACGATTCGGACGCTCTTATGCGCCTTTAAATACTGAGCAAAATCCAGTGCGGCTGATTTATCACCTGAGCAGTTTGAAACTATCACATTTGAAACAGTGAACACCCCACCCCCCCCCCTTCCCCAAATGTTTATTTAGAAAAATCAACCCCCATACATGAGAAAAGGCATGAAATAGTTCAGTCCAGTTCTATTTATACTATCCCTACAACCAATTAGCTTTCAAATCGACATGAAGGAAACAATAAATATTTAGATCTAAATTATCAAAATTCTCACGGCTGTTCAAACACATTCACCTTTGGAGAACGACTCAATTTCAGACCAAACTGAACCCTCATCACTCTTTTTGAGTTAGATGGTGTTACTGGTCTTTATTCCGAGTTTTTCGTCCTTACCCGAGAAGACTGAGTACTCGATCCTCGCTACCATTGGATCAGGGACAGGAATTCCCTCCCCCCCCCCCCACAACCAAAAAAGTCCAGTATGCATGCACTGACCTGGGATCGAACCAGGTACCTTCGAAATTAGAAGCGAACGCCCTGCTTCTAGACCAACGTGTTCCCACTTTTATTATTATTATTATTATTTTAGATACAACACCTGGGTTTTATTGCACACGAACTTTGGTGTATTTTATGCTAATTTTGTTTGGTTTGCGTTTTTCAAACTACTAAAACCAGTTCAATCTCTATAAATACGGAGGTCATTAACTTATTAAATTTACAGCTCTAACAAATTAACGCCCCCTTGCCGGTGGAAGTCAACGTAAAAAGTGGCTGGCGTGAATTATGTCCCATTTGGCTGCCGCAAAAGCAAGAGCTCAGAGATCTACGCACAAGCGGACGTCGTGGGCGGCCAAATGGATGGCTGGAACTTGACAACCTTCATTTTCATTGTTTTCTCAAAGACCAAGTGGATTATCAGTCCACAAGACTGATCACATGGTGCGGATTTACGTCTAATTTCATGTCAGGAACTAATCAATGTTTGCAACACGCCCAAAACGTGACTAAATCACTTATTCATATTGTGACTTGAACAGAACGGATGCCTTCGCCAAACTTCCTGATATTTTTTTTTTTTATAATCTAATTTGGAAGGCCGTTTTCCCGTTAATTGATACCAGCCAGCAGATAAAGCGAAGTTTTCATTCTGAATGATTTGTGTGGTTGTTTCAAACTAGTCAGCTTTTAGTAACTGTTGACTGAACTAAAAAGACAATTTAACACTGGGCACGTGGAAAGAAGGTAACATGATTGGGTCTAACTGCACTGTCAAATCCTGTCAGCTGATGATGAAAAGACCTAAATGGTTCGAGAACAGCCGACAAGGCAGAATTCAGTAATTGGCAATTCTGGGATATAAAAGACTGCAATTGGGTCGGATCCCCAGGAAAGTCCTTATAGACAGCGATGAATTTATCTAGACTACTTGTTTATCGATATACGTACTTTTTTTTTTCTCTCTAATCATCTTTCTCTATACATTTTTCTGTCTTAGTTAAACGTGTAGTCTATCTACTTTTTATACAGCTCTTTGAATTATATGCCTATCTATTCAGTTATCTGTAATCACTGAGTCATGCACTGAATGAATACATTCCAAATTGTATTTCAATCTGAGGCCTCCCCCCCCCCCCCCTCAACAAAAAAACATTGCACCTGAAGGTTCTATGAACACACTGTTGTGACGATCAAGGAGGATTCTGGAGGAGTCCAGTCATTGATTGCCATGAATTGCGGTGTACCCATCTTTTGTCTACGATTTTTGTTGCCATCGCATTTTGTCCTGAAATTGAACATAACCCGAAATAATTTTTATTGTTTCCAATTCCTGAGGGATTGAAACTCCTGAGAGACTAAGAGCATGAGATCGTCAGAGGAAGAAAACGTCCGTCAAACAAAATGGTTCGGTCCCCTGACTGTCTTGCAACGGGGGCTGGGACATCTCAAGATGATGAATTTGAGTGCGGTTGTTCGTGTAGTAGTTGCATTCAAACCTTTTGACCTAGGCCATTAATTTGTCACCTACTTGGATGCTGGCCATTCTCACACTTGCTTGGTATTTTTAAGTAGTTAGTGGTTGAGTGCACACAGCCAATTCCATTCCTGTCCTTTCTGAGAGAGGCTAAGATCTACAACTTGATTTTAAAACGTTTGTACCTATTTACAAAGCTCTTCAGATTCATACAAAATAACGTTTGAGAATTTTACCACTGTGATAAAATTTATACAGACCTATTAAATTGTATTTATGAAATTTAGAAGCTCTGAATACGAAACGTAAATAAGTACCCAAACAGACCGCGGTAGGCGCCAAGTGGGCGTTAAAGTGCAGAGGCGCGGAAAACCCAAACTTAAACTCAAACGCACACGTAAATATTTCATTTACGAGTATGAGCCACCGTGTCACTCATCTTCCACCAGAAGTCGAATATCAACTGTCAGGTAGCTCAAATAAACCAAAACTGATTTCAGTTGTTGGCTGATTTTCCCAGAATATCGATCTTTGTGGATGTTTTGAATATAATATCTCAAACAGTTTGCTTAGCCCAGGTCTCTGATATTTGTCTCCATCTTCTAAAGAAAAAAAAAAGCTTTTCTGAAGTAGGAATTATCACGCTGTCTATTACTGATTAGTGCCGTGGATATGTTCCAAAGGTCAGAAGTAAACTGATAGTTGGAACATGCCGAGTTATTATTATCTTTTTTCATTAGCCTTGGTTTGTTTCCCCCAAAGAGTCAGAATTCACGAGCTACCTCCGTCTGTCCTGTTGCGGACACCGTCACACAACGTTCTCCGCTGGCATCGTGACGTGATCGGAATACAGATGGGGCGCAACTCTTGCGTGATTGGAACAAAAAACGTCAGTGTTCAGGGCAGGATGTATTGCTTGGTTGGCCCCTTTGTTCATTTCAACGCAAAGCCATACATTTTCACACATTTCTGTATCAATGCTTCCGGGCAAAATTTACGATGTATTTGCGAGCATTATTCTAGGATATTATTGTGGGGAAATTGGCTAGAACAATCTGTTAACGTAAATGGATTTGGTAGACACCGAGTGTCTGCATTTCGAGGCTTAGATTTTGTGTGTGTGAGCGCAAAACACGATTATGTTGCTCTGAAACGGATGGGTGATGGGATTTTCTTTTCAACCAATCACAAATAATTTAATAGTCGAATTAGTTGTCGTCTTCCCTTTTGGCAAACGAATGGCTAACGAATAGTCTTCTTCTTGTCCTGTTCGTGTTAAGTTGTGCCTTGTAGAGTATCCTCAGAAAGCATCATTGTTCTTTAACAAATTTTCAGAATTGAATGCAGTGATTCCTTGGTAAAAAGCATAGTCGGGCAAATACCAGAAAAGTGCACCCATCTCCTTTGGCTTTTTGGGGCAAGAAGCAAATCGTTGGTTGTTGTTTTTTTTTTCTTGGCCATTCCTCGGCTATTTCAGTCTTATAAAAGCCACAGATATCGGTATTTTTTGTCTTCCCTTTTTCTTTGCGTTTTATTGTATCGTTTGGGTATTATGCCTTAGGCAACGCTTTACTGCATACAGCTTTTTCTTTTTGCCAATTTTTGACTTATTTCAATCTGAAAACATCTAAAGCTTTGTTTATTGCCCTCTTCCCCCCCCCCCCGAAAAAAACAACGTAATCAAACCCAACGGATACATTTCACAAGAAGACAGAATACATGAAAATTACGGTGTTAACTTTCTCAAAGCTTTATGACAATAAGCGTGTTGATTAATCATTACAAAAGAGAAACCATTCTCTATCAAATACAGTTTAAGAAAGACATTTCTTATTCATAAACCCATCTACACGTGCTGTTCATCAGGTCAGTGACTGTCATGTATTTGCCCCCCAAATCACCCTTCATTCATTTCGCCCCCCCCCCCAACCCCCCCCCTCCCCCACCCTTGTCGCCCTTTTTTGGTTTTCAGCCCCATGGAAACCAGAATCGGGGAGAGGGGTGGTGTAGCCCACGCTGAAAACCACTGATCCAGACGATGCCACCGGTCGATAACTTAATGAAATAAAGATGGAACTCTATCTGGATATCTTCAGTTAAAGAAATACAGACTTTAATTCATGGATATACGAACTCCCGTCATTTCTCCTCGTGCATTCATTATGACATTCTTTTTCTGTGCCTTGTTTAGAAGTAACTTAAAACTAAGATATTACAACAACAAAAAATAGTTGAAGCAAAGCCACGTCGTAGGAACAAACAGCACAAAATTATACCATAAATAATATTCTTAAACAGTTGAAAATAAAATTTCCTGTGTGTCTTTCTTCCCTCGCATTTGCATACTTCTTCAATCCCATTTGGGAAATTTGCCTTAGTGTCAATACAGCCCAGTTACAGCTGGAGAGATACGTCGTCGCCACTGTGCAACACCAGTCTGCGTTGTTTGTGTGTGTGTGTTTGAGGGGGGGGGGGGAGGTGTTGTTGTTTTTAAATTTGCCCCGGGCAAAGGCCTGTTCGGCCTGCTCATCTCGATTTCCAACTGCCAAGGTATCTTTAACGTGGGCAACGTGCACACGGGCCCGCCGAGCTTTTCGTCATTATCCTAAAAGACTAGGTGCTCGATCCTACCTACCACAGGATCAGGGACAAGAAAATATGAGAAAAATCCCAAAATTCCAACATGCCTGCATGGACTAGGAATCGAACCCGATGCCTTCGGCATGAGAGGCGAGCACAATACCTCTAGATATAAGTATTATTTATACAAGGAAACGGCAAATAATATAATCGGTGATATGTCACAGCTGCCCAAATTGAGTCAGTAGAAGAAAATGATGGTCGTGGCTCATAATATTCCACACTTTTGCCAGCTTATACAGCTTATTGTGTCTGCACTCTAGTTTTTGTTGTTGTTGTTGTTGTTGTTGTTAAGAGAATGTAAGCCGTAACCATCAATTCTCTATTATTTTCTCACCCTGATGGCTGCGACATACTGCCGATTTTGCATCGCTGCCTCACACGTCATGACCCTTTTTGTGTACGTGTGCCAAATCGCGTAACTAGGTTAGTGCGATACACAAGAAAATAGAAAGGGCAGCCTGCACTCAAAAGAATGTGCGGATCTGGTTACTGTGGTTTCTCCATATTTTGGGATTGATTGAATCTATGAATAGCTGTCGTTTAGTCTTTCTCCCAGTGAAAACGTACAAATGGCATTGTTTACTGCGCTGACCTACTTCCAGCTCTACATTAACTGCGGTTCACAGATGAGTCTCCCATGTTTACCACTGCGGTCGGCCAACAACGACCCCTCACGACACAAACGGAATCTCTGATAAACCAAAACTTCAGAAAAGTTCACCATTGACAATGGCGCCGCTCCGAAATGAATCTGTGACAATTGTGAGACGCCGACTTAAGAATAATCTTCACCGTCGATTCTCTTCCAGATGCGTAGAAAGTGTAGTTAGAACCTTTTTCCACCCCAGGGTCATGAGGTTTGTCTCTGCAAACCATTCAGTCAGTTACCTGAACGGACAGGCATATGGCTTGAACTAAGACCACGATAAAGAAATAGCAGAGCTGTGAGATAAGGGATAGGGACACACGCGTCATAGCAAAGCAAACTGTGTTGTTGTTTTTTTCTCGTTTCATTCCTGTGGAATGTTGGGCCTGATCTACGTCATTGTTCCATGACTGTGTGCACAAGAAAGTGTTTGATGCACAAAATGATCTGGCGCATTGCTGGAACAAATTCTATGTGAATTGTCGGACCGCTGACGTCAAGCAAGAAAAAGTCGGTTTTCAGGTGCCCAACAGCTATGGCATCCATACTCTATCATCACGTGATATTCTGACGTGGCCATCCGTCACAGCCCCGCCCACTTTTCAGGTTGGAGATGCAATTAGTGTGGACTGGTCATGTTGACCTAACTGACTGTGCATTCGTTTGTTTGTTCGCTTGTTTGTTTCTGTGTATGTTACGGTGTTGCGGATGGCAGTAATGAAGGCGATGATGGTGTGGGCTTTAATAATTGTGATGTAGAAGGTGTTGGTACCATGGGTTGGTGGTGGTGGTGATGGCGGTGGTGTACGTGTTGGCAAGATAATGGTTTCTTAAGGCTTCGTTGCTGCTGTTGTAGACGCTATACCTACAAAATGGCAGATTTATCTTAATGCACACGAGGTATTCATTTTCAAGAGACATTTCGCGACCTCACCTCGTGTTTGTTCCAACTCTACTTTCGGCACAACTGAGAAATTCAATGTTAAACGATTTTCGACTTTAGTATTGTGATAACGAGTCTGAATAAATCGGGAACTGTGAAACAGCCTGATAAGTGCCACAACGCATTTGAAACAAGTGTCAAAGTGTGCATTTGTCATACTTCTTCATATACATTCTGCAGGTACCCGTAAAAAATGTCCAGTTTTTCAGAAAATGGAGATAGAACAGTCAAGAACTAAGGTCGAGATTTTTCTGCCGTGTTTGCCTGTCTACATAAACCGAGACACTGAAGTTTCAAGACAGGTGAGAGTTCTTACATCATCCACATGAAGATGGCCTACTCTTAGGGGTTTTGCCCACAGCATCCGCTCCGCTCCGCTATTTTTACGGCAAAATATGACGTGTGTAAAAAAACACTCTTTGCCTCTATAGCAGTGAGGAGCGGAACAGATGCTGTGGACAAAATATACTGAGGCAAAGAGTGTTTCACTTTGTCGTACGTTATTTTCCGTAAAACGGCGGAGCGGAGCGGACAATGTGGACAAGACCATTAACATGAAAGATGAGATTCATGAAAAGATATGTAGCGTCTCCATTGTTTTTCTCTCTCTCTCTCCTTATTTAATACTCTATCTAAAGAGCCCCTCCCCCCCCCCCCGGCCTCCCATTGCCTCCCCCCCCCCCGCCCCCGCCCCTGTCAAGATCTTTCTGCACTAACATAGCAGTTACCAACATTGGTTTTGGGGAGTATTTTTAGGCCAGTGAACACGGTGATTGGTTGATCACCAAATCAAGGGTTCTCTTTTAAGTCTTCCTATCATCAGTTAATCCTGAGGGAGATTGTTGCAATTTGCTTAAGAAACATGTTTTTTGTAGATAATTATATATGTTTCAACTGTACATATCAACATCATGTCACTATAACTCACTCTTTTCCATTTATCAATTATAAAATCTTTTAAGGAAATCATAATCATCTCGGTCAACAAAGATATCATGATATGGTGATGGACCGATAGATTCATGGTTTGATAGATTAATTGATCAACCATGACTTGATTAAGGGATAACTGACTGGCTGATTGGTAATTTGAATGGCCAGCTGATGAATTAGCAATGCAGCAACATCTCGCAACATTTCAGCTCTTTCTTGCAGGATTGCTGGACGAATTTTCCTTCTTAAAGCTGTAACGGTGGCATAGGGATGACCATGCTGACCTTGACAATGATTCCGATAACGATAATAAATAAGAAGATTTGAACGGTATAGCGAGAAATCGGTTATCATGTTAACCACTTTTTCTAATCTCTCGCCATCCAAACTCCGGATTTTGAATGTTTTCCTAATGGCCCGCCCTTACTGGCAATAACATATCGTCTTTATTTCAGCTTGTTGGAGGATTTTCAGAGGCGTCACCATCGTGATAACGTGGTCTTACACTACTGTGGCCTACTGCTGTTGTTGTTGTTGTTGTTTAGAAATTCCTCCATGGCTAGTTTAAGACGATGTTATTGCTGTGTAATTAGTAATACGCCTCTGATTTCAAACAAAGACGACCACACCGCTTCGAGCCACTGACTTCAAGTTCCATCATACTTGGTGTTCTACTCTTCTATCGCTTACTGTGTTTTGCTAGAGGCAGTGAATTAGGTGCGAAATTCTCCGAAATGTCGAAATGTCCTATCAAAAAAGACGAGAAGATACAGGAAAGGATAAGAGAGAAAGAAAGAAAGAGAGAGAGAGAGAGATGTTAGAAAATTGGCAATGGTGGAGAATAGAACAAAAGACCTCTCGCAGGAGAAGAGTGCTGCACCACAAGGCTAATACACAACACCCTGAACTGTTCATGTTCCTACAGCTTCCCAGCTCTTGACTCCAGTACACAGAAAATAATAAGGAAATGCTTCGGCACGAACAGTTAGAGCTTGTGTGTTGTTTGATTGATTAAAATCGACAAAAGTCACATTTCTTGTACTGAAGAGTTTTTCATTCTTTCATTTTAATCACTTGGAGGAAACTTCATGTATATCTAGCACAGGACTTCCAAATACTAAAACCTTTGAACACTATTTTCACCGTCAACAAACCTTTCTCCCTGGCCTGCTCATACTGAAACGTGACTAATATGAACATTTCTATGTATTTTCTTCTGAGCTACAAAAATGTATGTTTTGAGTCTCTCGTGATCCTCTATTTCATTTTCATGTACACTTTTTTCCTTTATTTTAAAAACCATTTTTAACCCTATTTCACACTCGGGGTCTGACAGACTCCAGACACTCACTCTTTTCATCAAAATAATCAGAGTTTCTCAAAAGTTCATGAATGCCTCAAGAACATTATTCCCTACCACTGCGTGACACCCCATGGCTTTTTCCAATATCAAACCGGCCTTTTCACAGTCTTTCAGTTCAGGGTGTGCTCAGATTCCTCTGGCATCACCATTTCCACTGCATCCAACCCCCCAACGCACACAGCCTGTCACGTCTGAATACTTGAGGACTTAGACGTGCCCAACACTCTTAATTCCTTCCCCCCTTGTTTGCATTAAGAGCTAACTCACGTTCTGTGCTAGAATGAGTACTATAATGAGACGGATCATCCCTCTCCTGCAGTTCACAGTCATATTCCACCCTTCCCCTTCCCGCCCCAACGCCCCCCACCCACCACCACCACCCCACCCCCTTACTCCTCCCGACTGCCATGCCCTATCTGCTCGCACGACTACCACTCCCATCGTCTTTGCTTTACCTTTTTGTCAGCTAAATTTAGGATTGCTATTAACGTAGCGTAAAAACTTTGGATGCTCCTCCCCCTTTCATAAATTGACACGCTTCCAATCAAATCACACACAAAAAAAACGGCCTTAACCGCATGACCTTTACATCACGTGACGTATGTCATGAATTCTAGCACCGACCCCTTTCACAGTAGCTGTCGTTTCTTCTACATAAAAAAAAACACATTGTCACCGTTTACAAGCTTATTTTGAGCTTCATCATCTGCGTTTGTCGTTATTCGAAATGCTAAGTGCTGCCACGGCCTTTCAGCATCATCAGAACATTCATTGAATACGTTCGGCATCCCTGCCACTGCTGCCGCATTAGATTATAGATTTAAATATCGGTGACAAAGAACTACTCCAAGAGCACTTACAGAAGTAGCAGCTTGTTTCCCGGGCAACCGTGGACAGCGGCGATATGAGATGGCATGGGCGCCTTCCATAACTAAGGGAGCGCACGCACGCTGCTTGTTGACAAAGCTCTCGAAGATGCATCAGCGTTAATGCCTCTTGGAGTTCTGACAGAGCTTTGTCCGTGTGGATTCTGCACTGACAGTCGAAAACCTGTTCTACGAAGTCATTAACACTCTCCAATTTTTTCTCTTTTATTCCTTCACTATTCCAGTGCCCACATAATATAATATACAAACGCACACATATTGCATGACTGAAAACAAAATGCAAGTGCCGAAATTCGGTTTCCGATCGATTTCAGTGGAAACGTTGGGCTTTTTTGAAGAACAGAAAATGAATTTGAACTTTAAATATTTGTTTTTCCATCAAAATGTTTTTTTATTTCATCATCTTTATTTCTGAGTGTGAAACTATAACTTTTCTCTCTTCTTCTTCTTCTTCTCCTTACGATTATTATCATCGTATCTGAAATGCTCAAGATGAAGTTGTTAGCAAATTCAAACTTTAGATCAGGACACCCGCACTCGCACTCGACATTCGAAAAATGACGGCGTAAGCAACATCTTGCTGCCCTTGGAATGCAATGTTATGCCAAAACGAACAACACACACATAAAAAAAAAACCCACATACACAAATTGTAAAACTGACATCCGGGTTTCTGCACATGTATAGAGACATAACGCTGGTGTGGGAGATATTAAATAGTATAATTATTAAAACATTGCAAGCTTACTTTCTCGCGAAGACAACGTTTGACTGCCGGTAAAGTTTTAATGTTTCAATACCTACTAGCCCAACACAGCCATGAACAATATTAATGTCCCCCACCAAGGTTGTTGTTTTTGTGACTTTGCTGCAAATTGTAATCTTGTATAATGTGATATTTGTGGTTTGCAATGACAGTTCTGGGAGGCCACTTTCACTGACTTCGTGAGCACAGAGATGAAAAATTGAACCATTTAATAGTGGGTCAAGGCAGTTCTAGGGTTGCGTGTTACAGGTCTGTTTCACTGGACTGGAGGTAAATTAATTTTAATAGTTTTACAGTGTTGGATATTATGATACATGTATTATAAAGTAGCTTGAAAATCTTGATATGACAGTTACCGAAAGTGTGAGAATGTATCGCTATGCATTATGTTGACTGCTACTTTCCGTTGTTCTTCTTTGTGATTGGTCATGATCAAATTAAGACCAAATTGTCGATGTTTGAAAGAGCTCTAAAATATGAGTGTAAGAGAAATCATCATACTAAAACTATATTATATTTATTGCTGTTGTTACCTGCCCCAAGAGTTTTGCGCTAGGGGGTCGTACGTACACGAGCTTATCCCTAACCCCGTCCTTATCCTCAACCCTAAATCTTATCAAATTCCTGACCATGCCCCTTACCCTTTCAACCAAAAAACAGGAAGAAAACGAAACGAAAATCTGGAAGAATAGTTAATAATTAATGCTGTTATTAAGACTATTTCGGGGAAAGGGGGGGGGGCGGGGGCTCTCTTGCTCTGGAGTCACAAAAGGCTTTAAAATACGGACGCCCAGAGCAAAAAGACAAGGGGTAAGTACGGACAAGTAGCAAGAACCTACATTTACACACAGATTTTCAAATCCAGAACTAAAGACCTGACGCAAGGTCAAAAGGACAACATACACAAATCACTCACGCACCAGACTGTTCATAGAAGTGCGCACACGTTCACACATCTGTGGCCAAGATTACCAAAGGTTGCCAGGTTGACAACGAGACCAGGTTATCTCCAGTGGGTGTGGTATGGCAATCTGTTCATAATCTTCCACAAACTACAACAGTTCCAGCCACCCACCCACCCCGCGTGATTTTTTTCTCCTTACGAGCTTTAACAAATTCAGGAACCCCAAACACAGGTCATCGGCTAAGAGATATCTCGTTCTATCGAACACTGCCATGGGTGCTACAGTCTCTGGACTGTGATTATATGAACGTCACCGAAAATCCTTGGGATGTGTTGGAGCTGTCCTGTGTTCGGGAAAAAAATCACGCACCCCGACCCCAGCATACATCTACACAGCTATGTCTATATACCAATTAATTCTTCTCTACTCCAACAAGCAACGAGTAACCTCCAGTTTGCGGAGGGTTTGACTAGAGAGTATGTCATTGTATTTGTAGACAAATCTCACTTCCGCCAAATCGCGAAACTCGTTTAAGGCGATAAGAAGGAAAGAGACCGTGTGCCTATCTGTTACTGTGGTTTGTTCATTTGGGGGGGGGGGGGGCTGATTGAGACTATTTAGAGCCATTTACTCTTGGGCCCCGTGTCATGATTCGGATGTTGTTAAAACTCACGCAGAGAGTGAGTTGTTGTTGTTTTACCAGGGCCATGAGAAATTGGCTGGTGGCCTTGAACGGCCCTCGCGAATTATAGTTGATGAGTAAATAAATGTAAAGTTAAACTGTTAGATTCACGCTTGTCGGTTTTAATGTTCGTGATTAATAAGTAATGGAGTAGGGGTGAAACAAGGTGGGAATAGTTGACATTGTTAAGTATGACTAGACAAGTTTTTGCACGTTAACTGGCTGGTAAGTGCAGACGTATTACTACAATTAAAATGGTGGGAGGTTTCGGCCAATGAGATAGCTGAACTAATTGGGCCAGCGGACTAGCACTGCTGGGTAGTTAGATAGTATAAAACATCGTGTAACGTTCAGATTTATTGAATACAGACGAGCAGAACCATCGTGTCGTGAAGTATCTCCGGTTGGCCAGTACCTGAACTGTGTGATCTGAAGACTAGAAGTCCTTGCTAATCGGACTGACTGAGCTCTAGAAAGAAAGGTCTGAGTGGGCTGACCTTTGAAAGCCCACGCTGCGCTATTTTGATGTTCGCGCCTACCAGTAGGCGTGACCAATGGTAATATATCTTATTGGTTCAAGCATAATAGAAGATCAGAGACAGAGAGAGAACCACAGCCTCATAGGAAGTCTAAGGAAACCCCAGCTGGCACTCGGCGACGAGTCGCCTGTGTTATAGAATTATTTCCATAATATGATTGAAGTAATATGGCACATTGTTGATGAATTGAATAATGATTGTGCATATATATAAATAGTTTTTTGCAACTGCGTAATTACTTACAAGCCGAAGTGTGCTTCTGTAGGCTTGGAACGTACTGGGCTCTCCTAACATTCAAGCCCATATGATTTAGGGAGAGTTTGCCTGGCGACTGGCCAGTGGCGACTCAACTGTCACTTTGAATTGATATCTAGTTTCGTATAATACACCTATTTGCTATTGATTGCAGTACATCCAATAAGGAACCATAATTACATGAATATCATAGATTAAGTTAGTAATTAGAATTTATTGCTTTGAATATACCTCTATTGTCTTTTGTTTTGTTTATTAATATTTATGTAAAACATGGCCTGACCGGCCTGACATATATAGATACTCTAGTTGTTTAATACTTTTCTTGTGTGGTTGTGTCCGAGTGTGAGTTAGCTGCCTCTCGTGCAGTCGAATGCTCCCCAAGACCCTAACTCTGCTCGTGACACCCCGTGGAAATGTAGGCCTATATATGCGGGTATTGTTTACCGCCGCGACCTACTTTCCGCTCCATGCTAACAATGGCTTTGCGGAGCATCTAACGTCTCCAGTGCAAATTGACCAACAGTGAAACCTCTCTGTGCGTGCATACTCTCTGATTTGACACCCCCTTTTCATTGAAAGAAATGAACTGTGCTCCAAAGCGTGGCTCGAAATTTTCATCATTTTATTTTTGTGCAAGCAAATGATCATCTTGTCTCCAAGGTAATCATGAAAGGTTGTTTTTTTAACCGCTGAGCCTTAAATTGTACGAAATATCATATTGTGCATAGAAGGACGGAAAGGTGTACGAGGGTATATTTTAAAGGATCTTGAAGTTCGCTAATATTTTTAATACTTCGGTTGATTTTGAGCCACAACTGAGTTGGACATTAGAACGTATTCCGACATTCTGAGCCGGAACTAAAAAGACGCATTTTCTTTGAGTAGAAGTTAAAAGTATGGCAGGAAATTTCATTCTGTGCCTTAGTTTACACATTGGTGATCGAATATCACATCTATGTATTCCCTGAATCAGCGGGCCAACTCGTTACAATAAAACCAGAAACATAGAGAATGGAAGTGTTTCGATTTGGTTTGTAAGGTTCCCCATGTGGTTTAGGCTTAGAGTTAGGGTAGTGCTGTCTACTTCGATGACTAAAAAAAAAAGCCAAACTGCAATGTGCACGCTCCGTGAGGGTCATAGCTATTTCCTTGCATCAATATGAACGACATTACCCTAACCCTAATCCATATTGACAAGAAAGATAGCTATCCCTATCGAAGCACATACAAGAATAACAGTAGTAATAATGATAATTAGGATCGAGCACATAGCCTTCTCAGATAAGGAAGAAAATCTCGGACGGCCCCTCTGCACGCTGCACACCTCAACGGTTCCTTGGCAACTGGAAATCGAGAAGAGCAGACCGAACAAGACGCTGGCGGGCAAAATTAAATGAAATTTATCCCCCCCCCCCCCCAGCTTGTTTCAAAAGTCGGAAATCAACCCCAGTTGAGTTCATTTGCACCCGGAATCTGCTCAGATTTTGTAAATCGTTCGGTTCACGGTTAATGTCAGTATCATTATACTCAAAGTGTCAGTGAGTCGATTCTGACCTGAACACTATATCTATTCCTCGAGTAGTTTTGTCCCATAAGAAAAGGAAAAAAAACAACTGCAGATCAGATCGTGTACCATCTTCAGTAACTTCCGCCAGAGTAAATGGTGCGTTTATGGCTGTTGTTACTTGTACGTATGGAACCCCCAAACGTTTCGCTGTAGGGGAGCGTACGTGCACCGACCTGAGCCTCAGCCCTAGATCTTATCGGATCCCAAACCCTGCCCCCTACCCTTCAAACAAAAACAAAAAAAAAAAGGAGGAAAAGAAAAACTGAAACTGAAAAAATAATTAATTAAGGCTTATTGTTAGGTGTATTTCGCGAGGAGCTCTCTAGCTGTGGAGCCACAACAAGCTTTAACAGAAGTACCCCTAGCAAAACAATTCTTGGAGGACATACGTACTTGTAACAACGTTCTTACTTATAATATCTTACATAGCCTTTTAACAAATGAATACGAAGTTTAAGGAAACAGGGCAGATGCGACCTTTTCTTAATTATTTGATCAGTTGCTATACAAACATGTGAAATATTGTGCGATGCTTTGAGATACCAAGCTTTCTTGTCCGGACTCGAACATTCATTCCAACAGGAAAAAAAACCCCGTTTAGTACGTACTGAAGTCCAAGACAAAATTACTGTTGAATTTGGATTTATGATGGGGGTTTTTTTGTTGTTGTTTTTTAGGCCTGAGCTGTAAGTCTGAACTTGACAGTTTCTCCCAAACCGAGGCTCATTGATGAGGGGAGACGACCGTAGAATAACAACCATTTTTTTTTGGGGGGGGGGGGGCTTTCTTTGACAGTCTGCTGTGGAGGAATAGGAGATGGGGGGAGGCACAGAGGGTTATGGGAGAAAGCCGATTGGAGCCGGATGTTGTTTTTTTTAGCATTCTTTTCAGTTAGCGCTATAGATTATAATTGGAGATATAGGACACCGGATGGCCTGTCCGCGTGCACACTGCACACGTTAAAGATACCTTGACAGCTGGAAGTCGAGAAGAGCAAGGCCTAGCAAGGCCGCTGGCCGGGCAAAACGTAAAAAAGCCGAATCCCACGTAAACAAAATACCAACAAAATTTACAACAACAACAAAAACAAGAAAGGAGAAGTGTAAGTGCTAAGGGCGGAGATGTCCCGGAGACAAGGACCTCAAACAAACAAGAAGAAGAAGAAACACAGTTACAAGGCCAACTGCGGCTATGTGTTAACAAGGCAAAATAATAGAAAATGGCGTTTAAATTAATTGTTTAAAAGGGACAAAATTTGCCACGCAGCAAAACTTCGGCGATGCAATGAACCGATATCAATTGCAGCACAGGAACTGTGGGAAAATTATGCACTATGGTGTTCTCTTAAAGTGCACATTTTGTGACCCATATAGTTGTGACTTTTGTTTATCATGACTGTTCTTTTTGAAATGATATTTCTAATGTAAGTACATAAATTAATCGTTTTGGATATTGATATTATTTCAAAGACGTTTCTTTTCCCAGCAGGTTGGTACTTTAGAACAGGGCTGGCCATACTTGCATAATGCAAGAGCCACATACGATAAACTTCAGATTTTCGAGACCCACAAGATATGAACAAAACTTACACACACGTTTTTATTGTTACATACACATTTTGTTACCAAAGTGTTATATAAACATTCAGAAATATATGTATGCAACATTGCATGTTTGCAATTTTTCAAACTGTTAATTTATATTAGTTTCAGTAATCGCAAAGTTCACATATATACGAAATGTTTTCAAAATCTTGACTGATAATAATTTTAATTGTGCTGAATGTATTAAATACGGCAAAGCACTGCGGGAATATCCAAGAGAAGCGTGTGAATTCGCATTTCAAGAACGAATTTAGACTGCCCCCCCCCCCCAAAAAATAACGCACAAAAAATAATAAATCTTTTGAATGATATTTTCTTCTCCTGGTAAATGCCTGGACAAAACATGGAGGAAGGTATTTCCACGAGACGCATATGGAAGGCCCAAGAGCTGTATGTGGCTCGCGAGCCTCAATTTGGTCACCTCTGCTATAGAGGCTTAAAGGGAACTGACAGTGATGTCTTATTTCACATTTTGTGGTTCATTTACATGTTTTATTGATCCATTATTCAGACACTATTTCTTATTCTATGTACATAAATGTCATTTCAATAACTAAAATTATTTCAAAGGCATTTCCTGGCACGGCCGTTTAAAACTCTAAGGTTCACATTCAACGTTTAATTCTGTCTTCCAAGAAACTATTTTGCAAGTCTGTTTGCATTTCTCTTTCGGTCTTTCCTGGTTTGAGAAATTTGTTTATTGAGGCTTTTATTCATAGGTTGTTACTATCGTTTTCTACTTTGTTTCCTTTGTTGTTGTTGTTCTTGCCGTCTTGCTTGTTTTCTATTTGCCCCTAGGGTCCTCAACAGGGCTGTTTTAGCCCTGAAAGGCCTTTTAGACATCACCCCCTTTGTCCTTGTTGGTAACCCCGTTCAACTCTCCATGTTTTTCTCTGACGAAATATTATAAAACCACAGAAAAACTGTGGGTCGCAACAAGGCTATATTCAAAGTGAAAACCTGGCAAAAAGTTGTAGGTATCAAAGCCTCGCGTAAGAAATATTACCCAAAAGATACAATGGAATTAATTGTTTAAAAGGGACAAAATTTGCCACGCAGCAAAACTTCGGCGATGCAATGAACCGATATCAATTGCAGCATTAATTCCATTGTATCTTTTGGGTAATATTTCTTACGCGAGGCTTTGATACCTACAACTTTTTGCCAGGTTTTCACTTTGAATATAGGCTTGTTGCGACCCACAGTTTTTCTGTGGTTTTATAATATTTATAATTGTGACCTCGATCCTATTCCTACATTTTTGGTTAGATCTTGTATTGATGAACTGGTTCCAACTATTACAAAAATAATAAACAACTCTATTTTAAGTGGGTCTGTCCCTGATTATTTTAAAACAGCCTGGGTAACACCACTTTTGAAAAAAACGACTCTTGATCAAAACATGTTGAAAAATTATAGACCCGTCTCAAACCTTCCTTTTCTTTCAAAAATCCTTGAAAAGGTGATATTACAACAACTAATGTGTCATTTGAGAAATAATGACCTGTTGGAACCATTTCAATCTGCTTACAGAAGTAACCACAGTACTGAAACTGCACTATTAAGAATCATGAATGACATATTAGTAAAGGCAGATTCTGGAAATATTACTCTGCTAAATTTGTTGGATCTATCAGCAGCGTTCGACACCATCGATCACGAAATCCTGCTCAGAAGGCTAGAAACATCGTTTGGAATCAGAGGGGTCGCCCTTAAATGGGTCGAATCTTACCTGTCAAATCGCCACCAATTTGTTGTAACCAACAAAATAAGATCTTTTTCTTATGCGCTTCAGTATGGCGTACCACAAGGCTCAGTGCTTGGTCCTATTTTGTTTACTATCTATACTATTCCACTTGTACATGAAATAAAGAAATTTAATTTACAATATCATTTCTATGCTGATGATACCCAGCTCTACAGTTCTGCCTTGCCATGCGATGTTGACAGCCTTCTGCAGCAGGCTGGAAACTGTATAACAGAAATTAAAAGCTGGATGAACCAAAACAAACTGGCACTAAATGAGGATAAAACTGAGGTTATTTTATTAGGCCGTGAGCGGGTTCTGCAGGAAGTGGACAGAACTGAGATGATAATTGGCACTAATTCAATAGAAATTTCAAAAAAAGTAAAAAACCTAGGGGTTTACATTGATTCAAATCTTTCTATGTCATCTCAGGTTAGTCACCTCATTCGTATTCTATACATGGAAATCTGGAAAATTGGTAAAATCAGACATCTTATTTCAACTGAAACTGCGGCTGTTTTAGTAAATTCTTTTGTACTTTCAAAGCTTGACTATTGCAACTCCCTTTTGGCTGGAATTTCACAAAAAAATATTAGAAAACTCCAAATTGCTCAAAACAATGCAGCGAGACTTGTTTTGAAGAAAAAGAAAAGAGATTCAGCACTGCCACTTCTGCAGAGTTTGCACTGGCTGCCAGTCGAGAAAAGAATAATGTACAAATTGTCATCCATTTGTCACAAATGTGTCAATAATACTGCTCCATCGTACCTAGTTGATTTAACTGATTACTATGTTCCATCTCGTCAACTAAGATCATCATCTGACACTACAAAATTGAAAGTACCTAAAATGAATCTGTCCACTGTAGGAGAAAAGTCCTTTTCATTTCTTGGCCCTACCATCTGGAACACTCTTCCAAAGACAACCAGGGAAATTAATGACATTGGTTCTTTCAAACGCCATCTGAAGACCCATTTCTTTCAGACAAACTAGGCTAGGTGTTTTTCGGCAGCAACAATAGTAAATATTTTTGAATTTCTTTTGTGTATGCGTGTGTGTGTGTGTGTGTAAGAGTTTGTTAAAGCGCCCAGAGCTTGTCATCGACGGGGTTGGGCGCTATATAAATGCAATATATTATTATTATTATTATTATGGAACGCAAACTAAAAGAGAAGACAGAAAATGGCCGATATTTCGGCAACAGCCTTTGTCAAGGACAAAAACGAGAAAGCAACAACAGAAAAAAAAATTGGAAAATTGAACAGATAAAGCAAGGGAACAAGAAAAGATTTGAATATGAAATAATTATATAGAATCTAAACAGAATAAGTCTACTTAACTGCGAGTTTTTCTCTGTATTCTAAAGGCAATCTTCACTTGACGCTTTGAAATAAGTAGTTGGCCTCTGACTTGGGCAATACACAAGATTTTTTTAAGTTGAGTTTGGATCACCAATGTGCAAACTGAGGCCCAGAACGAAATTTCCAGTCATACTTTTCAATTCTACTGCAAGAAAATGCGTCTTTTTTGTTTGCCGACTTAAAATGTCGGAAGACTTTCTTCTGTTCAACCAAAGATACTAGAATTGACAAGATGAGACAGCTAGTGCTTTTAGCGTGCACAGATTTCGCACCGCCACCTGGCGGCAAACGCGCGGAAGTTATGCAAAGTGCCGTATTTTACAATGCTAAATAGGGAAAATATTGAATTTTGTTCACTGTTCAGCTATCGCTTTAGGCCTTGATTGACGTCACATTGTGGAATTATAACTTCAATCGCTGTGGGAAAACTCTGGCTATTTTTTCTTTTTTTTTTAGTGGCAGTAGCACTGTCACTGTCACAATTTTGCATCATAAATTCACCATTATATCAAGCATTCTTTTCATACTATGCGCCATGGGCCCCGCCCCCGATCAGTGTGCAAACTGTGTGCACAGTATTTTGTATTGGTGCGAAGAAGACAGTGTCTCATCATATCGTTTGTAGTATCTTTGGTTCAACTCAGTGGTGGCTCATATAATACAGCGAAAGTATTGAAAATATAGGGAACTTCAAGACCTTTTAAAATATGTCCACGTACAAAAGTTTTAAGCCTTTCTATGGATAATATGATATTTTGTAAAATTTAAGGCCTTACTTCCTTTATAATATGATTCTATCAACTATGACCCAGGGCCCCTGAATATTAATTATATTATATTCAGTGAAGTCGTGTCGAAGTCTTTGTGCGGACTGGACGAAGTGGGCATAGACAAAAGGTATGCCATCTCTGTGCTTTCTTACCAGACTTGTCCAAAGGATCCCCTCCGCTCGGCTTATTTTTTATTTTTATTTTTTTTTAACGGAAATTGACGTATGAAAGTGTAAAACACTCTTTACCTATGTATAGGTGAGGAGCGGAGCGGAACGGATGCTGCGGACAAGTATACAAAGGCAAGGAGAATTTTAATGGTGTTGTCCACAGTGGAGACTCCGCTCCGCTCCGCAGTTTTTACGAAAAATGGCGTCTGAAAAAGTAAAACACTCTTTGTCTTTGTATATTCGCCCAGAGTTTTCGTTCCGCTCAGCTCCTTGCCGCTTTAGAGGCAAAGAGTTTTTCATAGGTCATTTTTCCTGAGCGGATGCTGTGGACAAGATCAGTGCTAGTGTATCATTTCTCTGTGGCTACTGCCGCAATTTTCAATGTCATTGTAAACACAATATCAAAATATGTGTACCGAGTAAATTACTTGAAAGCTGATGCATGAGCTCAGTACCACATTTCCCTCCCTCCCATATAGAAAATGGACTTTCCTGTTGTATATCGCAGCTCATTGTTTGACTCTGTGGTAATTATAATTTACCAAGGACTTCAAATTAATGAACTTGTAAATTAATTAGTTCTAATGCCATGGAGATAAATTACTTGGATGAAAATTATACAGTGTGGCGTCATCAGAATCTACGGTTTCATTTTTGTGTCGTAATAGAACTGTGCAAAAGGTTGACTGTTCGTTGATGAAATATGTAAGTAGATGCTTGGTAGTTATGGTGGTGGTCAGAGTGATGATGATGGTGTTGTTGTTGGTGGTGGTGGTCGTTGTAGTGGCGGCAGTGTTGGTGAGGGCGATGGTAGTGGTTAGAGTTATGATGGTGGTGAAGTTGATGGTCGCGGTGGTCGTTCTAGTGGTGGTAGTGTTGGTGAAGGTGATGGTGGTGATCAGAGCGATGATGATGGTGATGTTGGTGGCCGTGGTGGTCGTTGTAGTGGTGGTAGTGTTGGTGAGGGTGATGGTGGTGGTTATATTAGAGTGGCGATGATGGTGATGTTGGTGGTGTGGTGGTTGTTGTAGTGGTGGTAGTGTTGGTGAGGGTGATGGCAGTGGTCATAGCGATAATGATGGTGATGTTGGTGGCCGTGGTGGGTGGTTGTTGTAGTGATGGTAGTGTTGGTGAGGGTGATGGTGGTGGTCATAGTGATAATGGTGGTGATGTTGGTTGTCGTTGTGGCAGTGGTGATGGTGATAGTGATAGTCATTCTTTTTATTCTTGTGTGTGAGTGTGTGTAGGGAGGGGGGGCTGTGTATGTGTGCTTGTGTGTTGGATGTGACAATAGTGTTAAAACAGTGACATTTAATAACATTACTCACTTTATAACTTTTATCAGCTTTATACAGTGGAATTTTTTTGTATTGTCAAAGGAGAAAATCTGTTGTTGTTTCTTTTTTTTGTTTTTTTTTAAAGATATTTTCTGTTTATTTATTGCTGTGGTATTTTATTTGCTGCCATCATCAGATTTATGAGATGATATGTTCAACAAGTCTGTACGACAGGTATCTGTATAAACTGAATAAAACTGCCTGGATTACTCTACAAAAATAAGAAATAAATAATAAATAAATAAGTAAATAATGTTGGGGAATTCATGCTGTGGGTAGAAAATAATAACGAAAAAAATGTACTATTCACAGCTTTATATAACAAAGCCTTAGCCTTCATGGATGGTATATAATGGCATAGAATGCATTGTTTTTAGGCTCCCATTATCGGCCAACATTATCGGCGGATACTACCCGGATTTATCGAACAACAATATCGGCACGGATTTATCAGCCAGTGTACTAACACCAAAAAAAAAAAAAAAACTGGATTTATTCACTACTACTGTTGTTGGATTAAAACAATCGAACAGATTGATTTCTAATTTTAAAAAATTTCGTTAAAACAAATACCGGCCTGAGATTCGAACCACGGTCACCCGATTGACAGGTGAGGATGCTAAACACAACACTATGACGGACCCTGTATAATTGTAAAGACATTTTTCCAAAATAAACACCACTAAACCAATTATCGGCGCATAAACACTCCGCTGTTTTTCTTCATAAGTTATATATATATATATATATACAAACTTGGAAGGTCGTGCAGTAAGTCTTGAGGGAGGATTGGAGAATGGCCCAGTGAGGACAAAAATGTAATGATTGAAGAGATTAACATGCCGGGCCTAATTACAGGCATCAGCATTGGCCGTGCTGGGATAGCCATTCGTAAAATGTGGACGCTAATTACAAGTTGCTGAGGCCATCCATTCCCCCAAGCAGGGCGCCAGGTTCACATGTCTTTGGCAGCTATTTTATCCATCTCACTTTGCTGGCTGGAGAAACCTGGCCAAGGGAAGACATGTTTGCTAAATGTGT